>VMOF01000024.1:38004362-38122719 GCA_011764245.1 Trialeurodes vaporariorum
AAATTCATTCCCTGCTAGGCATCTGCTTTAGAGAGACGCAGAAGATTTATCTCTGCGTCAGAAAGTTAAGCGATATTTTCTCAGTCCTTTTATTTGGCTGTATTCGTTCACCAATATTCTGTTTCTTTTTCCCCCTCTCTTCGGACCTTCAAATTTTTGGATCTTCTATAGTTTCCCGTTTATAGGGACTTTTATTTATTTATTTTTTCCCCGATATTTTATAGTTTTCTCTTGTGTCCAGTTTCATCGAATATACTTCATCTCTACGTAATTCCTCCTCTATTATTTTCCTCAATCAGGCGGCCCCGGCATTTGTCGATCGCCAGCCAACCTACCCTCTCCCCCCCCGGCGGCCCCGGCTTCGGTCGATTGCCAGCCAAACGTTAGGTGTTAGGGTTCGGGGGCCCCCGGCTTTAGTCGATAGCCAGCCAGGGTAATTGGGATTAGGCGGCCCCGGCATTGCCGATAGCCAGCCATTGGGGAAGAGTTAGGCCCCCTTTGAAAAACCTCTCGCAGATTAATTGGAAGTTGAAATCTTAGTCGTTTCAAAAAACCCCCCCACATCACAAGAAAAAAAAATTCTCGTCTTTGCGCAAAATAGAAAGGGAAGCAGAAAAAAGTCAGATTCTTTTGGCACGCGTAACCTTGAAAACACCACCAGGCGATAATTGTACGAAGAACGTGGGTTACGTAGAACTTCACTTTAGAGATAAAGGCAACTTTGTGCGACTCAAATTTAGGCTACATCTTTTATTGACAATGAGTCTGATTGATTTCAAGTTCTGAGGCAACGCAAATTTCATGAATGTGTAAATGATACTTCGATGGTAAATCAATTAATTAACCTAACCTTTAAAAAAATATTTATACACACATAAACACACGATACCGGATACAAAATGTCAAACATATACATGGATCGTACATTTATTTCCCTTTTCGCTTCAGACTTTGACTTGAAATAATGACCCAACACTGAAGACAAGATTCCTCCATTTTGTCACATTTTTTTCCTTATCGGGAACATACCGAATGCAAAGCGGTTCGCATTACATTCACATTACAGACGCTGGACAGAGGACAAATGCATCAAACCGCAGCGATGTCACTTGCAGGGAACATTGTTTTTTGTACATTTTTAAACCCATGCAAAAAGGTCGAATTGGAGAATGGTCACTGCAAACCTAATACGTCAATCTTTTACATGAGTTTAAAAGAACGAGATGCCACGATGCCAGATTGCACGAGGGGGTCAAATTCAGGCTGTCTACGAATGTTTCAAAGCTGTATAGCGGTTTCACTTGCGGGGAACGTTAAACTTTGTCCACTTAAACCAATACAAAAAGGTCAAATTGAAGAATGGTCACTGCATATCTAATAGTTCGAGCTTTTACAAGAGTTTAAAGGGACGAGAAGACGCACAAAGTCAGATGGCAAGAGGGGTTTTAATCTCCAAGGCAATTTGTTCAGGCTGTCTCCGAAAGAAGGATCAAAAAAACAGGTGTACCACGATTGAGTAGACCAGTTCAGTAACCACGTTACACCGAACAATGTTTACGTGATGTTTTCCTGAAAGTACGTAGATATGTTCTCGGATAGTTTGGTGCATGCACGCCACGTTTTATCTCTCTCGGTTTCCCATGACCCATCCTTCGCGCTGTCTCTCTCTGAAACCCATAACATCCTAGCGTTGCCATATGGATACAGTTGAGGGTCCTTTTCATTTTTCGGGGATATTAAAATTAGTGGGTATTAGATTGACGATAACAAGTCTTAGATTAGATTCATCTGGTCTCAGCCTTTTCTGGGCATTCTAGAATTGCAACAACTACAAAAATTAAGGTTTTTGAGTTACTTTATTTCGGGTTGTTGATGAAAACAGTTTAAAACAGTTCAATTAATTCAGGGTGTGTGTGGGTTTTAAATTCCTTTTTCAAGACTATTAAAATCAGGTTTTTTGTAAGTTTTTCAACAGTTAAACATTTTAAAAACACCTGCAGATTTCATTTCTGGAGGGGAGAGAGAAAGAGAGAGAGAGGGGGGAGAGAGAGGGGGGAAGAGAGAGAGAGGGCGGGAAGAGAGAAAGAAGCTGCCTTACTTTCGAGGTGAACTTGAAGAGAGATAGCTGAATTGAGGGGTGACGCGTGCGAGAGTGAGATAGAATGAAAATGACAGTTTTGAAACGAAGCACTCTGAAACGTACAAACTTCTGTAAAAACATCATGTAAACAAAGATTCCGTGACGTAGCTCAACCGATCTGTGGAATACTCACTGAAAATAAAAAGAGCACCACATGCTTTATATCCTGTCCCCCCCCCCCACATCGAGGGCCTCAAATTGTAATGATGATCACTCCTAAAGTTTGAACTCAACTTCGTTTTTTTAGGTAGGCGTGGACCGTGGAATCCCCCACGTCTCCCTTTCAGTGCCTCCAGGTAAGGGTACAAGACGCTGCGTAGGGGGGGGGGGGGGGGGGGGGGGGGGGGGGAGAGAGAGGGGCTTGGCTCAACGGACGGTGGGCTCAGTGGGGACGACCGTCGACCACCCCCCTCGTTTTCGTGGAGAGAACTTGTGGCGTTAATGTAGTTTACTTGTACTTAGAACAAGTCGACTGATAACTTTTAATGCCCTACTTGTAACAGGCATGAGTTATAAGTACGCATCATTAGCTGGCTCTTTTCAGCTGGACTCCTCTACTCTATGATGCTTGCGACTCATTGTCTATGTCCGACCAGCGTCCAACGTGCGACCACCGCCGACACGGAATGCACAAAATTTCTCGTCCTTTCGATCAGCCGCCAATTTTCTGCAGAGAGATTGCTTATATTCACGCGATTCTCGACAAGATGTCTTTATCGTCGATACAATCAATGGCTCCGTGATTCTAAAGGTCGACTCATCCAAATCGAAAAGACCTTGATTGGTACGGAGTGCAAATCAAACGATAGTGAAAATCATCATTGCGATTTCAGTCAGGCGATTTCGGACGTAGACTTCGATGAGCGGATTGGAAAAAAGCTCTCAGTAATTTGAAAAAGGCCTTGGTTTTTAGAGAGAGAGGACGAGGGAGGGAGGGAGAAGGAGGGGAAAAGAGAGACGAGGGAGAAGAGAGGAGAGAGAAGAGAGAGGGAGAGAGAGAGAGAGAGAGACGAGGAGAGAAGAGAGAGAGAGAGGGAGAGAGAGAGGGAGGGAGGAGAGAGAGAGAGACTAGAGAGAGGGAGGGATGAGAGAGAGGGAGGGAGGAGGAGGAGAGAGATCGGAGAGGCGGCGGGGGAGAGAGAGATGCGAGGGAGAGAGGAGGAGAGAGAGGGAGAAGGGAGGAGAGAGATGAGAGGAGAGGGAGGAGAGGAGGAGGGATGAGAGGAGGAGAGGAGAGGACGAGAGAGAGGAGAGGGGAGGGGGAGGGGAGAGAGAGAGAAAGGAGGAGGGAGGGAGAGGAGAGGAGAGGAGAGAGAGAGAGGAGGAGGAGAGTTGAGGAGAGGAGAGAGAGAGAGAGAGAGAGAAAGAGAGAGACGGCTTTCGGAATTTTCGATTTCGGACGGAGACTTCGATGAGCGGGTAGGAAAACAGCTCACAGAAATTTGGAAAGACCCTTCTTTCCAGAGAGAGAGAAAGAGAGAGAGACACTATGAGATATTATAATGAGAGAGAGAGAGAGGAGAGAGAGAGAGAGAGAGAGAGAGAGAGAGAGAGAGAGAGATCAACAAGCAACAAACAACAACGACAACAATACCAACGATAGCAAAAACAACGACAACAACAATACCAACTACAAAAACCGGCCGCGTGACTGTTCGGCGGTCCGATTCAGTAGCGGCACGGGCCCTGACGCGCGGACAGGTGCAGTAAATGCGCAGGAGCGCACTCACACGCTCACTCACGAACGGAAGATCACAAAATGAGAGTCAAATCAGTTCAAAGTGCACAAGTTCCGCGTCTCGCCATCCTCCGCCCGCCCGCAAGGTTGTTCACGATTCCCCTCGCGACCCCTCCACAGCGCGACTGACTGCATCGCACCGCATCGGGCGTGCGGCCGTGGCATCGGCACCGCGTACCTTGCAAAGTGCACCGGTTATTATTATTAGGCGCCGCGGTGCTGCGGTTCCGAAACCGGTGCGGCAACAGGTCGTGTGGGAGGATGAATCGACTGGTTGACTGACTCACTGACTGACTGGACGGATGTGCAGTAGAACGAGAGACAGAAGAACCAAATAAAAAAAAATAAATAAAAAAAAAAACACAGTAAAAAATAAGCTGTTGGAGAAGTGTTGTTGCACAAATTGATCGCCTCAACGTAACAACGACGCATCTTCTCGACTGTATCTCAAATGAAAGAAGTGTCATTGTTTGCACCCGAAGCCTTGACTAATGCAATAACGAAACATCTCCAATGTAAGATACGTTTTATTTCCCATCTACTGCACTGATGCATCGAGAATTTAGCTGAGACCGCTTGAATTAATCGGTCCATCGGAGCGTTTCTGTCAATTCGAACGATTTAGCTTGAAGAGGTTAGGGGTCCCCATTTATAAACTCAGATATCCATCGGGCTCCATAGAAATTGAGAGAAACGTTTCGATGGATTCCATCCGCTGGATCAATGGGCTGCGGATGGGAAGAAAACGGGTCTGTACTTTTAAACGAGATATGTGTGTCACTTTTACTCTAAATAAGAGATGTACCACTGTTACCCTGATTCAAACAATGTGTGCGCAACAACGATACTTCTCCAATATATATATTTTAAACGAGTGAAGTGTCGTAGCTGCACCCTTCGCCTCAATGCAACAACGACACTTCGCCGATGTATTTTTAAATGAATCGAGTCTGTTGCAAACTTTTGCTGCAGCGTCATTGAGAGTCGTTTCTCATGTAAAATCGCGTAAATATCACAAATTGAAAGCACCAAAAAGTCTCAAAATCAACTCATAAACCCACCAAAGACGTTTAAAGAACAGCTCAAGATGTTGGTCGAATGGGCGAATCAACCCTGCATGCATTCACCACAATCAGCAAAGATGGCCAACGACGGCATTCGTCAAAGTTGCCCGGCGTTTCCTTTTCAGAATTCGGTCAAGTGTCCTTTCAGTGTGATTTTCACGCGATTTTACTCGAGAATCAACCCTTCATACCGCTACAGCAAAAGTTTGCAGCAGACCCATTGGTGAACAAAGGTGACGCTTTTCTGATGTATTTTAAACGATAGAGTTGTCATTGTTGCACCCAACAACGACAAGGACATAGGATGATTTCAAGACATAGGATGATCGTGTTAGATCGACGTGAGCGTGCGAGCAAAACCGCGCTCGTTTGTAGAGCACAGGTTCCCGATCGCAGCGGAGTTGAAAGGCTATGTAAGGTATATAACCTGTAACCAGGCTACTCTTCACTACAGAGAGGGCGGGATACACGACGCGGGAGGAAGTGAGGCGGGCTGCGGCCGGTTTGAGGCGGGGGCGGTGGCGGCGCACGCGCGCGCTCAGGTTAGTGCCGCGCGTGCAATGGTGGCAAAGGTGGTGCAAAATCCGCGACCTCCTCCTCCTCCTCCCCTCCACGCCGCCTGCGGTGTATAATGTGGCGCAGGGTGGCGAATTTAAACCATTCCACCTCTTGGATATGCTTATTGCTTATAGCGTGCTCACCTTGTGAAGGTAAACATCTCTACCGACACTTAACTATACTTATTCATACGATTCGTTGACTCCGAGACGCTATTCATTTATTTTTTTTTTCTTTGTTTGTTTGTTTTGTTTTTTGTTTTTTGTTAGCCTCCCTTCCCACGCGAAATCGACAACTCTCTCTCAATTAATTACGTATGTTCTTCCATTAAACTCTGTCTTTCTAACTTGTTGGAGTCATTCTCTCTCGTGCTCTTTCTTTTACAGTCAGAAAACGGTACAGTAGCGGATCCAAGAAATTGTCTTTCTCTCTCTTTTCTCATCAGAACGCATGTGCTTGAAAAGGATAGAAGACAGGGGCGAAAATCACGTAACTGCCCCCGCCTACAGGACTGACCTGGTATTAATAGATCTTGCGCTACACTATGATCTGAGCCCGTCAAAAAGTGGCCAAAAATTAGTTCGTACATTTCTCATCACTTTATCGTTTACGAACTTCCAAGATCAATTTTTATCACAGAGAATACTTGTAACACGTAAAAGGAAAGTTTTTTAGCTTAAGCTTGAATGGTCTAAAACTATGATTTTTTATTGATCTATGATTTCCGTAATGTTACTGGAAAGTTCTTTAGGTTAAGCTTGAATGGTCTAAAACTATGATTTTTGATTACTTTTCTACGCTAATTCTAGGCAATTTTTTTCCCATCTCAGACTATAGAGCGCGCTACGTGAGTTTTGTAACAACTGATTGCCACCGATTAGTGCATTGTTGGCTAACCGTTGACTATGTAAACGCCGCATACTAAAACCGTCCATTAGAATAGATGCAGCATCTTTAGCGCGCCGCGGAGCGGCGGGCGCGGCATCGCGGTATGGAACGCTAAGATGACTCAACGATTTTGAGTCACTCAGACGACGGACGAGGCGGGGATCTTGCAGGACTGGTGAGACGCGGAAGACATCAGCACTCAGCACCCAGCTCGTCATCCATTGTCTACGGGAAACGGGGAATCCACACCGGCAGCTCGCCTGCCTCGCTGTTGTGTTACCGAGAAACGAGATCGACAAAGAAATTAAAAATGCCCAAAACATCCAGCCTTTTAACCTTGGATTTAGCGACAGTCCTTCCACTCGATTTTTTTCCCGGATTGGAAATTTTGAGACTGATGGAAACGATTCGGTTCAGAGCCGGATGGATCGTATGACAGGTGCCCATTCGCGGCGAGTCCAACCTGTTAGCGCTGCATTTCGTCCATTTAAAATCTTGTAAAATATCGATTTGAGGGATATTTCTACTTTTTTCATAACTTTGAATGGACCGGGTGCACCGTTGCCAGTTTGCAAGGGTGTGGGCTGCACTGCGATACGTTACAAACAGCAAGATACATGTCCAGACAATAAGACAATGATATGACAATGATAACGTTCTCCGCATAGCTCCGCCATCTTTCCTCTTGAATGTCGAAGCTGCGCAGGTTTCAAGGGGGACTCCTCTTTAATCTGTCTCTCTCTTCCAGCCCCTTCCCCTCTCCCTCTCCCTCCTTCCCTCTCTTTCTCTCTCTCTTTCTGTCTCTCTGTCCTTCTCCCTCCCTCTCTCCTTCTCTGGAAAAAGGGTCTTCAAAAAAATTTTTGAGCCGCTTTTTCCTACCCGCTCATCGAAGTCTCCATGAAGAATCCTTCAAAAAGTCAACGTGTCTTAGCCCGCATCGATTTACCGTTTCATTCCGAACCAAACAACAAAACTTATCGAACAATATAACAATAATCAAAAAATAAAAATCAAATTTCATAAAAAATTCGACTTAATTAATTCGATTTTAATTAGTTCCGGCATTTTAATGTATTTCGTTGAATTATAATTTTTTTGTTCATCGTCTACTAAATTATTTTGATACTCAACGACTCCATTTTGACTGAATTTTGTCTCTAAGGAAACACACAGAAAAAAGCCTCAAATTAGATACGAATATCCCATGTTCTCTGCGTTGCGTCGCTCCGACAATACGCCTTAAACTTTCAAGTCATTTGAGAGTCAATGAGTGAATCTAGTAATTTTTTAATGTGGTCGTCGTAATTTTCCCTGGATTTTACACATAAGTATTAAGTCTGGAATAGCTTATGGCGAAAGTAAGCGAGAGCCTCATTTTACACCTAATTTGACAGTCGATTTGACTCTCACAAGTGAAACAGAATTTTACTTCTGATTATTTGAAAAAAAATAAAAATGTTTGTTGTTATCAGGGGGGAGGAGAGGTTAGAGAGAGCTCTTTACTGAAGTTCTCAAAAAGAGTTCAGTTTGAAAGCTCAAAGCTACATTGTAAAATGCAATCACGGTAGCTATCGACCACTATTCAAACAACTTTATTAATGTTGTCTCCTTCGATCTCTATGCTGTGTGAGTTGATCCTGTGCAGCGAATGTAATGAGCCAATGCGGCAGGATTTGCTTCGCTCCGTACCTCTCAAAATTGGAATTCATGCAGGGCAGCTCCGGCTCTCATAGCTGGTCATAGAGCAATGTTATGGTTGATGAGCTGACACATTTTGCATAAAAATGAAACATTCGATGATGATAAAAAAAAAGCATCAGGATAAGGGGGTCGTCAGAAACTGGTTTCAAACTAATAGTGACGGTTGTTCCATCGGGTATTAGCTATTGAAAAAAAAAAAAAAAAAAGTGTATTAAAGCTCACTCAAGCTACGTAAGTATGAGTTAAACCGTAAACAGTGTAACCGCGTGAAACAAGGATGCTGCTCATTTTCTTGGTTGGTCCACGCCAATCACTTTCCAAACTGTAAAAGAGGATAATATTGACATACACGCTTGTTACCTTAGTTGCCACGTCTAACATTAAAAATCGCCCACAATGAGACTTGCACTAACTTCAGCTATAATCAATCGATCTAACAGTTAATTCTTGAGTAAAATCCAGCAAAATTTACGATGAGCACATCAAAAGAATACAAAATTCACTCACAGACTAACAAAACGAATTTCATGTTTAAGGCGTAATGGTGGAGCTACGCAGGTAGCATTGGAGATTCCTATCCAACACGAGGCTTTCCTCTATGCGTGTATCTATAGAGAGAAAGTGACAGTTTAGACAGTAATCCCTCAAGACACCCGCGTAGCTCCGCTATTAATGAGCAAAGATGGCGGAGCTATGCAGGTGTATCATGGAATATTCTTATCTAATTTCTATATTTCTTTAAAGAAATACACAGGGGGAAGTTTCAAAGTATAAGGAAATTTCCCATGGTATGTACGGTTCGGGACAAAAATAATATCAGACGTCTTCTTTAAGTAGGCCACCTGCACTGCCGTGCTAAGGAAGAACGCCGTATCTCCACTGCACATGAAATCGAGTAAAACGCGTTCAAAGTTAAAGGCATGGCCCTCCCAACCGGTTTCGATAGTGGCACGTTTTTGGGCATAAATCGATTATATGTATCTTCACTTGATTTTTGATCATTGTAAAAGGGTGTTGAGTCAAATATTTTTGCTCCAAACAACAAAAGATCGAAGGAAGGATGGACATACGGCTTTTCCCCCGTCTGGCGGGGCATGCATTGTTGTGTAAAGGGTCGCCGAGGAAGAGCCCGATACACAGGTAGAACGCCGCATCTCCACTCCGCTCGGCTGGAGATACTGCATTCTGCCCGTGTACCTGGCGCTTACGGCGTTTTTCCTGAGTAAAGGTACTGTTTTCAGCGTACTTACGGCAGAGAGCCCCTCTATATCTCAGAAACTAATGGAGATAAGTGAATTCTGATTTCACCCCGTGAAAGTGCATGTAAAAAATAGTAGATTTCCGTGTCTAACTCAATTTTTTTATTTTTGGCCTTTACGGCGTTCTTCCTTAGCACGGCAGTGCAGTACTCCAACTCCATGAATTTAAGCATTGCGGGTGGCCTACCTCAAGGAGTCGTCTGACATTCTTTTTGTCCCCGACTGTACCTGCGTAGCTCCACCATAATGCCTTCACATTTAAAGTCATTTTGTGAGTGTATGAGTGAATTTCGTGATTTTTTAGTAGTCATCGTCATTTTTGATATTTTTTATGCAATAATTAATTATTTAATCGCATACAGCAACAGTTATAGCTTGAACCTCACGTCTATTGAAGCTGCATCTCCTAACAAAGAGACGATGAATCATGACGTTGGTTCTTCCACAGAAATTGTCATTGAACCACAATAAATTTTTCTTGGAGCGAGCGAAACCGACGTTTCCTGCATGTCCTTAATTGCTCTTCTTCCGAAGACCGTCAGAATTAGAGCTGTAGCCAGGAATCCGTCTTTCTCTCTCTTTGCCCATTCAAACATACACACGTTAGAAAAGGGGGAAAAGCTAATGAGTGACTTCAGCCCCTATATCTGTCCTTTTCTAAGGAACATGTGATCAAATGAGCGAAGATAGAGAAAGACAAAATTCCAGTGGCGCATCCAGGAATTTTCATTTCTCTCTCTTTGCCCATTCAAAAAAATGTGTTAGAAGAGGATGGAGGGAAAGGCTATGAAGCAGTGGCGTCGCGTGCAGTTTGGCAACACAGTATTCTATTTATTTAAACTCATAAAAAAAGTATTTTCAGGGGGTGCGAAGAGAACAAGGAAAATTCGATGTATATAATGAGTTTAAAACGGAGGAATCACATTGTTGCCAGATGGCACGCGACGCTACTGCTATCAAGTGAGTTCAGCCCTTATATTTGTCTGTTTCGAACATACGTGATCGCAAATGAACGAAGAGAGTGAACGACGAATCCCTGGCTACAGCTGGTCAGAACAGCAACAGTTTATTTCTTTTCATGTTCCAATGTCTTGCTTTGTATGAAAAACCGTGATGGATCGTGCAATTTGGCAACAATGTTACCCCTCCATTTGATTGGATGTAAAACAATCGATTCGAAAGAGAAGCAGCGCTTCACCAGCATCGATTGTTGAACATAGATTCAAATGGAGTGAAGACATTGTTGCCAAGTAGCACGAGCCGCCACTGAATTTGAAAAAGAGAAGGAAATAAAAAGATAGTAACGATAGTACTGCAAGAACATGAAATCAAAACAGATACAATTTTTTTCCTGACCTACGATCGAAGTCACTCCGCTAGTGCGACTCGGAGCTTAGAGTCATTTTGATGAGCCAACTTATCAAACGTTCGGCTATAAAAGGCGTAATAATCTGACTGCATTAAGAGATGATGGGTGGAAGGGGGGAGGGGTTGGTGGTTAGTTAATCTTATGATCGATGTCACTGCTAAAGCAATGTTTCGTGTCTGCACAGTCCAACACTATCGGATAGGCTGATCCACGGATCAGCGCCTTTCGCTGTATATATATATACGTATGTATATGAACTCGTGCAGCCTCCCTAGCTGCTCTCGAACCTTCGAACTCTCAACTGATTGTTCCCCGTGCGTGCATGCGGCATGCCGAGTCCGTAAAGGCGCGAACGGACGATGTCAAAAGAGCTTTCGAGCTGTCATAAAAAAACGATCGCTCAATCGCCCTCCTTCAATCTTCATGACCGTTTCTTACACCAATGCAGAACATGCATCACAATAACGCCTTCTCACAACGGAGGGTCTGAGAGCGCATTCGCATGGGTCAACAGTCAAGACTTCGTTGGGCTGGTTGATAAAAGAGGCCATACTCCAAGTTTCTTGCACTTTTGAACTCATTATTTAGATGTGGAAGGGGGGGGGGGGATTGAAACGAATTGGAAAACGATCCAACACAGAGGAGACTGGGAAGAATCTTCAGCAAATCAAGGGTAATGGGGCGCTTCATAACTTTTGTTTATAAAGGAGGGAATAGTTCATTATAGCAAAACTACCAGCGAAAATTACGATGAGCACATCAGTGCTGTTACAGTGCACTTCTTAAAATCGATATTTTATGTGGGCTTACATGGACTCAAAGCAGCGTTGCCAAATTTCTCGCTACACTATAGCATTGCGGTCGCATTTGTTTCATTGTTAAAATAAAATTTCCACACGAAAGTGCTCTTAAGGAAATATAACATGAAGACATCTTTAGTTTGAGACTAGTTGGGTAGTCTATGAACGCAACTCGATACGATGGATCAAATTATTGAAACAGTCGAAGTCGAAGCCAACATTTTGATAAGATATTCGATTTTTCAGTACTTCTTTTTTCGTTTCATCGTTATCGAATCCGTTTTCTTTGCACAGAAAAAAACCTCGTACAGACCCTTGCAGTTTGCAACGTGTTTATATGTAAGTATGGAGCGTCCATCTGTTGGAGGGGGAGGGGGGAGTGGGGGTACATCATACGGGATCGAATGACCAGATGAAAAATGCGACTGTCACTGAGGGTTTAGATGAGACGGGCAGGCACTAGGAAAGTTAAAGTGCCATTGCCAGCAACCTTGCTAGATTTCAGGTTAAAAACCGTATATTTTACATTGCATCTTATGAGAGGCATGCGGTCTAAATCCGTACGTTTGACAACACTGCATGCCAGGCGATGCACCTAAGAACAAGGGAAAATGCCAATGGACTGTGATTCTTGAATGGCAGCGTTGCCAAAACGTTATAGCGAGAGAGATGTTTAACGAAACTAGCGTCAAGATTATTTGAAAAATCCAAAAGCCTATAGTATGGATGTGGTCAATAATCAAGTCTACATGTGTATAATCAGTCTATGACGGGTCATCGACAAATTAATGAGGACATAAAGGGGACAAGGTCTTACAGGATCTAAAGGTGGATACAGATTGCAGTCCCGAACACGGGGGAAAATAATGGGTAAAAAAGATTTACCATCACGATGGCTAATTTTTGCACCAGTCAAACAGAACGGTAAACTTGACCACCCACACGCAGTGGCTCCTGCAATATTGCAATAACGTATTCTCTCCATTTAGACCTACGTAAAATAATCGATAATTGGGGGATTCGCTGAGACTTTGGGGAATCGATACTTTAACGAAGGCTCAAATGGCAAAAAACATGATTACCAAATAACACTAGCCGCCATCGCCAATGACCATCACACGTCGGGTTGAATGAAATAGTCATTATGTTTTAACCTTGGATTCAGGTATGTTGATTGTTAAACTAACCGCTTGTATGGTCAAATTTATTATATTTTTTGGCAAGTGTTCGGGCTGCCGGTGGCGGTCTGTGGTCTCAATTTTTTTTCGCTCTCACTTTTCTTCAGCCTTTCTTGATATAATAGTGAGATGGGGAGATTGAGGCGTTACGACCTTCATTTATCCCCTTTTTTAGCCCTTTTCCAAAAAAAAGGCGGGGAGCGTGGGTCCCCCAAAGCCCCCACGGACTGTCATCATGATGGTAAATCCGACCAATTACTTTTTGTCGTGAACAAGGAGCCAACAGCCAATCATTATTATTTAAAAAGAGGGATGGTTGGATATACTGTGAACCTGCATTAGTATTAGCACATACACGTACTACAACCCTCGAAAGGAAATCCCTTTTTTTGGGAAATCCCAAGTGCTTTCTTTTGAAGGCTATAGTGGTACCTTCCTATTACTACCGCACTATCTTTCGTGAATCTAGCGTAGATGAATTCCACAACGCGCGTCACGTCGGGGCCGCACTGCACCGCCTTAGAAAACGCAGGTCTCAGGTGTCGGTTGGCAACTAACTGTGAGAGCGGAGCTTAAGGTCGGAAGTGCAACACTTATTGCGAGCTATAGAGACGGCGCGGCGGCGGTGCGGCACACAGTAGAACAAGTAAATGGGAGGGGTCGAACAAGGAATTTAATATTAAAAATGCAAATTTGACTGTTTTAACGGTCAGAAAACAAACAATAAAGGGTGCTTCATGTAGGAAATTTTACGATAAAACAAATAAAACCATTTAAAAACTTTTACGTTGAGTATTAATAAAAATATGCGCATTTTAAAGTCGCAAAGCCATGTTCGGCTTCTCCCATTGACTCGCTTCACTGTGAGGCGGAGCTTTGGCGAACAGCCGGGACTGTCCAACACCTACTCACTAAACTTAGTCCCCGCGTTCCGTCTACAACAAGCAGCTCGCCGCACTCCACGTTCAGCGAACATCCAACCTCCATTTCACGGCAACAGATGCCTGGTGCATTTAGATTTTGGCTCGGGAGTCCGCGTCCGCCGAGATTGCGCGAGAAAGAGGAGGAAAATAATGGTAAGGAAAGGGCAGTTGCATGGTTGCGAACAAGCAGTGGGGTGGATATGTGAAGTTCTTGACTTACGACGACAAAGATTGAGGGCTTACAGATTGAGGAAACAAGGGCGTGTGGAACTACCGGTAGGCTCGTTTCGAAGTGTCTCATTTTCACTCGCTAGGGTGCGCTTTTTCCGTCAACAGTATTTATACATATAGATACTGGCACCAAGAGTAGTAGCGGCGCGTGCAATCTGGCAACATTGCATCCAGTCCATTAGAAGTCTTCAAACAAGTCGAATTATCAGGGGTGCATGGTGCACTCCCTCGAATCGATTTTTTACACGGCTTAAAATAGACAAAATGCAATGTTGCCAGATTGCACGCGCAGCAAATGCCTTGATTCACCCTGTATGTAGAGAGTTACGACAAGAGGGTATAGTCAACCTCTGCTTGGTCATGAGTTTTAAGCTCCAAGGGCACCGCCATTTGATGCGTTTTTGCACATTTGTTTACAAACAGTTGTTTACTAACAACGGGTTCACCGGTGTTTCACGGATAAACTAGTTCATTGTCGATGAATCTGTTAATTTTAATCATGATGCACCTCAGAATGTCCATGATTCCGAAAAGAATCTTTAGAAGTGTATAGATATCAATAAGGAATTTCGACTGATTTAACGAGAATTCTATTTAATGCATTCCTCAACGAAATTCCGGTTATTGTAACAGGGAGTTTTTCTCGGTATAGAGTGACTCCAAAAAATCCACTTTATGCTGTTTAAGTGTTTAAGGTAATTAGATGTGAAACTTTTCCAGATGTCTATCCGATGGATAGAGCCGCAAGTCGCTTTTTCGGTATGTTAATTGAAACACAAAATCCAAAAACGTCAGCACCTGTAAATTTTTTGAGCCCTAAACGTACAAAATTGGTTGAGAATTGACACCGTACAATATGAAATTCATTTCGCCTTAAGCTTCGTGAGATGCGAATGATATCTGCCTATCTTTCTCACTCAAACTCAATGAGGCTTGTGACATTTCAAATAACTTCCGGCTTTATTTTTGAGTATTTCAGCTTGAAATTTTCAGTATATCTTCCAGAGTTAAATGTTTCCAGGTGCTAACGTTCCTCCAAAATGTGTATTTTAGGCGTAAAAACAAATTCATTCGAAAGCTATTGATTTTCTGAGCAGCGCTAGTAGCGGTATCCATCGGATTGAAATCTAGAGAAGTTTCTCATGGAATCACCTTAAGTCATGATTTCAGACCAATTACGGCACGGTTTAAAGTTGAAATCACTAATATTCAAAACCCTTGAAATCAGGTGTTTCTCTGACCCATAATGAAAATTTCAAGCGGCGAAACTCGTCGAATTTTCCAGTTTACAAAGTGAAACCCTAAAAGAAAGGGGCGGACGGCGGTCATAACTTCCTCAAAAATTGTCTTCTTCCCAATGTGCGTCACACCAAGCACTGGTCACCTGATACCCTCTTCTCCTCCTCCCCCAATTTTGCGATCTCTCGATTTTATGCGCGTGCGCGTGGGCTCGCTCTCGACTCGGCGAGACTGGTTGACGATGACGATAGCGATTGGCGATGCATGAGCCCACGCTTAAGCTTGGGTCCCCAGTCCGGGTGCCAACCCCCACCCCCTCCCCCACTCCTAACACCTCCTCCCCACCATCATTCACGCTGGGAAGATCAATACTACCTAATCTCAGTTTCGCCACGCGATCTTATCCAATTCCAGATCACTTGGTCGCTACAACACCGCAGTGCGGTGTGTTCCGACCGACACACTGTGGTCTGATATTGAAAAAAAAGGAACAAAAAATCAGCAAGTGAATCCCTCTCGAATTTATCATTTATGAAATTTCAGGATCAATTTTAATGACAGAGAACAGTTTTAACGAGTACTTAAAAACCTAGAAATGTATCAGGAAAGTTTTGAACTAAGCTTGGAAGAAAAAAAATATATGATATTTTTAATAACTTTTCGTCACCGATTTTAGGCCACTTTTCTCCAGATTTACGCCCAGACTGCGACACTTGACGGTCCATTCTTTCTCTTGCTGCTCACGCTTGGTCGGGTCGGATCAATACATGGGAGAGACACAAACTTTTCCCGTAAAAAAAAAAAAAAAAAAAAAAAAAAAAAAAAAAAAAAAATAGATCTATGGATACAGGATCTTTTACAGAAGACCCACAGTAGAGAGACATTCGTTACCAAATGGTGCTAGAACTAAAGTCATATCCAGAATATTGACGTACCAAAAGATTCACAATCGCAACAAAACAAAACAAAAAAACAAAACAAAAAAAAAACAACAAAAAATTGGCCAAACGTATACAACGGGTGGAAAGGGGTCTTCCCCTTCAATTCTCGAGTTACATCTCAAACTCAAACAAGATAACTTCATCTCAAAGATGAAGATATATTGTTTGGTTCGGAATCAAACAATAAATCGAAGCGGAATAAGCTGCTTCTTGACGTTTTGAAGGCGATTTCGAACGGAGACTTTGATGAACGGGTAGGAAAAAAGCTCATAGTAATTTAAAAAAGGTCCTTCTTTTTAGAGAGGGAGAGGAGAGAAGAGAAGAGGAGATTGAGAGAGAGAGAGAGAGAGAGAGAGAGAGAGAGAGAGAGAGAGAGAGAGAGAGAGAGAGAGAGAGAGAGAGAGAGAGAGAGAGAGAGAGAGAGAGAGAGAGAGAGAGAGAGAGATAATTTCCAGATCCGCTTCTGTTTCAAGCTGTGCATAACATTAAAAAAAAGCTCACCTCGGAAGTTTCACGCAGGATTGCGTGCGAATTTGTAACGAAAACTACGGAAGGAGACTACGCAGCTCTTCTCAAACTTTAGCATGCGTGCTCTCGGAACTGATTACAGACCCAGGTCCCAGGGGTTCTGATTCGAATCTCGCGGCAAAGGCGACACGATTAGTTGATCCCAGATCGTGTCGCCATTAATGGACATAATATCATCTTTTCCTCCTTTCTACTCTTCCTTTCTTTGACATCGGTCTCATGGTGCCCTCTAAATTAGCGAAAGAGAACGCTGAAACTGCAATGGGTTTGGTGGGGGGGGGGGGGTGCTGGATTCCATCCCCGCAGTGTGATGAGTCGAGGCCTAATCATCTAACTTCTCTGCTGAATAAATAATCGAAATAACGTACATTCAACTTGTTTGATACGTAAGGAGGATTTTTTTTCTCCAACAGATTAAAAACCACGATGGAGGTCCCTGTGTGTTTTAACCTGTGTTAAACTACATCGCTGTCAGCGCCTGTAAACTTTTGCTTGATATTTCTTCTCCTCTGCGATCATAACTCTCTAGGTCGGGGAAAAACATGATTTAAAATGACAAACTGGTAAAGACGATCCTGTGCATGATTTAAAAGCGCCGATCCTTGACAATCCCGGAGTGCACTAAATATTCATATAAAACGAAATTCTAGAATGCTTAGCTCAGGCTCTGGCTTCGGCGAAAAGTTTCTCGGAACCGGAGCGCGTTTGCGCATGCGCCAGGATAGTATAAAGATTCTAGAGCGGACTTTGAAACCCAAGAGCGAGTAACGAGAACAAGAAAAATTAGCTATTGGGGAGGATGGCCGGGGGTAGGGGGGGCCTTCCCCCGCTTCCTTCTTACACTTACACCTCGCCACTCACTTGCTTGTCTCGCGACTTGGCGGGAATTTATCAGCATTTGCCCGGGTGAGAGCGGGACCTGTTTCCTTTTTTTTTCTTTTTACTTTTTTCCTTTTTTTTTTATATATCACGTCGTGTGACGGTTGAAGTCCGTGCACACACTTGCGAGGTACACTGTTGGCTAAGGGGCTTCGACGAGAGATGGGGGAGGAGGGAGGAAAAAGAAATAATTGCAAATGCTTCACTCATTACTTATTGCTCATTACTCATTAGTAATTGGATACAATATTTAATTAAAACTCCCGAGAGATAGCGCGAGCGTCGACGGCGATGGCGACGGCAACGCGACGCGCGATGCAACTCCGCGCGAGTCGCGGTGGCACCGTTAAATCCGGCATTTTCCGTTTGTCCGTGTGTGAGTACTCGCAACGGTATGAGTGTGGTGTCCGTGTGAGTTATTTCATGCGTTTTTCATCGTTAATTACAATTATCATCCTTCCTTCTCGAGACTACATCACTGCATCCACTACATCACCAACATCGCAGCATCATCTGGGCATGTGGAGCACCGGTAAGGCGAATCTGTGCTCTGTTGTTTGCATGGTTGCTGGCCGCTGGTGGCTGCGGACGCTGCTGCCGGCCGCGCGACGAGGCGGTCGTTGCAGGAGTCGACGCGACGCGACGGATGGAAGAGATGGTTCATCCAGCGGTCAGCGCCGCGCCAGCGACTGATTTTGATACCAACAACTGTTAACAGTTTTAGATCGCACTCAGGCAAAAGAGAAAGAGAGGGAGAGAGAGAGAGACTACGACTTGGGCAAAGGAAGGACCGTTTATCACTGCACTGCTGCCCGGTTGCCACAATAAAACTAAGGAAAAATAAACTGTAGAGGGTACGATCTACGAACACTTTCTCACATCAAAATTACTCTGAGGGAGACCCCCAGACCCCCCAATTATATTTTGGGGGAGACCCCCAAACTTCCCTATAATATTCCGGGGGAGACCCCCAGACCCCCGTTTAAGGGGCTAATTTTACAGTAGGCAGGTTGCAGAATATTTGTGTAAATTTTCATCAACATTCAAACATTCCAATTTTTTCCTCTGTTCGGCCATTTTACCCAATTTACCATTGTTTTTAATGAAAATCTTTTATTATTCATAACTTGCCTAAAACTTAAAATTACGAAAAAGAAAAACAAAAAAGTCACACTGGGCAATGGTAAAAGCAACTTCTCTGCAAAATGCTGATGCATATGGACGATTCGATCAAAAGTTATATGCTAGGAAACAAACAGACAGATAGACATCTGCGCCATCGCAATACTTCCTCAATTTGTAACTTCGTTAGTTATGATAAAGTAAAAATATAGGGGGGGAGGGGAAATTAAAGGGAATTTTATGTGTTGTGCTTGTGACAGTTGGTACGAGAAGCGAGAGTTCAAATTACAATAGCAGTAGCAAATGAGACGTTAGAAAAAGGAACAAATTGGGAAACAATCTGACAGATTACCATAAAAATATCCGTCCCGCAGCGGGACTCGAGCCTGGGTTGCATAAATGAAAGCGCGCACCCCAAATCACTGCGCCAATATGTCTCCTAAAAATGAAGAGCGCTATATCGCATTATAAGCCCCGTGAATTTTCCGGAGCTTTTTTGCACTTTTGAGGGGCCCCTTCGCAAAAAGTGTCGCTAAGGCGTTGATAAGCACACTTTCAGAACTACCTTCATGTGAAATTTGAAAAAATGTCAAAATAGCCTTTCATATACATCGGTATTCTAATTTTTTTTTTTTTTTTTAAAGAAAATAAGTGTAATTGATTTCACTTATGGTTATCCCGAAGTTGTTTTCGTCCTTTTACGGCTTTACCGGAAAAGTTTCGTTTAACCGCAAGTAAAACCTCCCGTAAAAGTTTCGTGTACGTAAAAAAACGATTCCAATTTGACCGTTTTCCGCAAGACTTGCGTAAAACCTTACGTTTTCGATCCATTTTTGCTACTTGAGATGCAGAAATAATCGGATTTAACAATGAAATCTGGCAACGGGAAACTTGCGAGCTGAGCCGTGCATGCTCTCAATTAAAACAATCTTCGTGGCTGGATGAGAGATGACTAGATGAGTGATGAATCATGAATGCTGAGTGATAGTCCTGAGTCCGGACTCTTTTACTCTCTGCTCCTCTCCTTCAGTCTTCGTGGCATGGCATGGCGACCGTCGACCGTGGCTCATGCTATGCGCTCCGATCCGGTCATCCGTCTTCACTTTACGAATCAAATCGGGTTGATCGAGCAACCGCGTTTCTAAAACTAATGAACCGCTTTTCCGAACTTGCGAGCTTCGAGCCGGCCGCGAGGAGGCAGCACAACACTACTTGTAAGAACACGCGCGTCTATATGACAAGTCGAGTCGCGTTCCCAGGCTCGATAATAGTGAGGACTATGCTAGTCTCCATCTGACAAAACAAATTCGCACGCGAAAGATGAAACTCGGGTTGCCGCACAAGTGCGACGAAAATCTACCGATGATAAGTCTAAAGCTTTCACGTTCAAAACCGTCATGTCCAGTTCTTAGATCCACAGTCAAAATGTCCAAAATATATGTACGTGTGTCCAAAAATAGCACGTCCATTCCAATGACTTGATGTCCATCGGTTTCTGTCCAAAAGTGTGTACGTCCAAAGTTCACACGCTCGTAATTTCTTATATAAATGAAAATATGAAAATAAGATGGGTAAGGAGATGGGGAGAGGACTCCTTCAGAGAGCCTTTAGGGCAAGGGCGCCCGCAGCGGGGGGCTAGGGGCGGTACTAGAATTCAAGATAGTCAAAACTTCACGATAAATACTGAAAGGAACAAGAGAAGATTGAATGTAAATCAAAGGAGTAACAGAGAACGACCTTTATTAATAGCTTACTTTGTAAGTTAAACTCACTTTTTGCAAGGCATAGTAGAACTATGCATTTTTTTTTTTTTTAAACCATCATTATCATCTGTTGTCATTTATTCATAATATCATACACGTTAAAAGTATTCTAAATATTTGATACAACTACAATAGCGGAAAATTGTACCATTCGGAAGAAAACTTTTTTTTCTTCCGGGGAGGGGGGGGGGGGGAGTTGACTTTAAAATCATTTTGTGAGTCTATGAGTGACTTTCGTAATTTTTTAGAATCCTCATTGTCATTTTCGGTGGTTTTTTGCTCAAGAACCAGCTATATATTAAATCTCTAGTAGCTAAAATTAAAGGCGGTTTTGAACACCTAAAGCCCCCCCCCCCCACCTACTTTTATACGAAGAAAGGGTCAAGAAAAGTGAGAAGCCAAAAAAAAAAAAAAAAAAGGTCATTACACTTTTTAAGCCCTCCCCTCCTACTTTTGAATCTGATGACCACCATTGCTTAGAAGCGTCCTCCTCTCCTATTCATTTCTATCCTATGAGTTCAAATCAAATGGAGAGAGAGAGAGAGAGAGAGGGAGAGAGAGAGAGAGAGAGAGAGAGAGAGAGAGAGAGAGAGAGAGAGATCAATTCCTGGATACGCCACCGGTGCGACAAGCAAAATGTCGAAGATCCCCACGATTAATTATGCGTCGAAATCACATATGCAAGTTAATCCGGATATTCGATTGACGTAAGTAGCGATATTAAAAGAGCGGATGATGTCTGCGGACTGCGGAGAGAGACAGTTTTTAGGATTGATTGTCACTGCCGATAGCTACGGATTTGCGTGAGTTCGTTTTCGTCGAATATTTAGAAAAAAAATAAAGAAAAAAAATAATAATTTCATTCCAGAGCCAAGGGCCAAACGAGAAAGAAGCGAGATAAGCACTCTATGGAGAATGTCTTGACAGGCAGAGTTGACAATTCTAGAACAGAAGTCCACCGATTCTGCATTGTAAATGGAAAATTTTGAAGTTTTTTTCGATAGAATCTGACAACACTGAAATGACAAGCAGATTGATTCTGACCCCATTTTTTTCTTGTCACCAAATTACACATTTCTTCGTTTACAGCCCATTTTCGATATTTTTTCCGCTTTCATAAAATTTACATACTTTCGGTTAATCAGCTTTGTTCAATGGATTTATTTAATAGCCTGAGAATGTGTTCCCAAAGTATAGTTTTTCAGCCAGCAGGTAAGGAAGCAGATCATGGCGAAAGCCACCTAAAATTTATAACGGAGCGCATGCATTCTTGTATGGTTAATAAAATGTGAAGAAAAAACTAATAAAATCACCATTAAGTTTTGATTCGAAATTTTTGATTGAGCAAATCGCCATGTAAATAATAGCTCATCAACTTAAAATTATACCTTGATGTCTTGAAGCAAAACTCCGTGAGAAAATACTTCAGTCATCCTTAAACTAACTAGAAACAAAAGAACAGCTTTTGGTTGAACTTTGTTTATCATCCAAGCACTTTGTTAAACTCAATTAAAATTAGTTGAGATAAAGGTACTAAACGCGAACAAGGTTAAAAAGTGGTCCACGAGTGCACACAGATTAAATCATATTTTAAAAATAAAAGAGAAAGCAAGAAAATCTCATCAAAACCGCTGGGATTGTTCTTTTTAGCATATATAAAAGAAGTCTCGGCTCATTTGATGAGATATTTATTGAATTATTTTGCAAAATATTATTTCACCTGTGTTCTTATTTGCGCCATTTTTTAGGCGTGTCCACTTTTGATAAAATTACTGCAGCCCTGTTAAAAGATAAACGAACTAAAGTTGAGGTTCGTTTGGAGCAATGAATCTTTCCTTTTCTACTAAAGTATCAAATAGTGTCTCCTTACGTACATTAAGTTTTTTTACATTATTTCAAGTCCTGCTAAGTTTGACAAGAATAAATACCTGAATTCTGCACTTCTCTAAATAGTGATATTGAGTAATCAGCAAAACCAACAGAACTAAAACCATACCTGAAACAGAGAAACAGAAAACATGGTTAGCTCATCACTGCATATAATAGATGCCACGAGAGCATACAATAATATAATGTACGTAAGATTAATTCAATAAAATAATTAACGCGAAAGATAAACATTTCATAATATAAGGAGCAAACGAGCGTTGAAATGTCTTTGTTTCATTTGCCTTTTTTTCTCTTTTTTTTCATTTTTATTTTTTTATTTATTTATTCATTTACCAATGCTGTAGGCAAATGGAGTATCAATTCCAATTTAAAATGCTGCGAAAATAACGATGAGACCATTAAAAAAGTCTAAAACTCACTCCTCGCAGAGAAAAATTAACTTGAAATTTCGGGTGAACACCCTTGCATGTATGCACCAACCTCGGATTTGGACCCCCAAACAAAAGAACATTACCTAAGAATTTGAACAATGAGATTAATGAATTTGCTTTCAAAAAGTAAATTAGAAGGAATTAAAGGTCCATTTATACACATTTTGTCATTAAGAGCACGGTGATAACTACAGAAAAGTTCTACGTTGCGTAGTAAACTAGGAAGACGGCACTTAATTTCATGTCCTGTTCTTTTGTTTGGGGTCCGAATCGAGGTTGGTGCGAACATGCAAGGGTGGTCACCCGAAATTTCAAGTTAAGTTTTCTCTGCGAGGAGTGAGTTTTAGACTTTTTTAATGGCCTCATCGTTATTTTCGCATCATTTTACATTAGAATTGATAGGCCATTTGTCTACAGCAAAACCTTGCAAGAGCTCCATTTTCTCTTTTTAAACAGACAATCCATAAATCAACTACAAAATCCAAATCAAGTTTTTAATTTTATTCAAAAAATGTAAAGCATTGTTATGGGCATAAGAGGGGGTCTTTTCGGGCCAAAAATAAACAAAAAGAGACGAATGCGAGCGAAACCCCGAAAGCGTCAGCAGGAGGTTATTTGACTTGACACACAAAAGCTGCAACGTAAATATCCACTTGGTATTTTTATTTCTTTTCACGGCCAAAGAGGAACAAATCTGTCAAAAGCTGTCGGCGAGTAATCACAGACAAAAGTTTTATTATTTACAAATCCGGAAATATGACCCAGTTTGATCATCATAAATTTCATTAACTAGAACAATACTTTATTTTTAAACACACATATTTGCATTCAAGTTGGATTTATTTTTATGTAACGAATGGTAAACCTTGGGATTTCTATCGTGAAGCAGGTGAGCTATAAATAATATTAGGAAATCATTGAGATAATACTAAAAATCTCTAATTATTGTTGTTGTTGTTTTTTTTTTAACTCGGACTGGAGGACCCTGGAACAGTGACGAAGCTACAGAGAATAAGACTTAGATAGACGCTTGAGAGATACAAGACTCCAATGATTATTTTGTGATCGGTTCCATTGTTGGCGTGATAAACGGACTAAAAAACGCGATAGCTAGCGAAACCTCCGAGGTACACTTGAAATCGCTCGGTCTGCTTAAAACTTTGGAATGTTGGTATGTCAAAGGAACATAGAATTTTTCAAATTCCGTTTTTGCGGTCCAATAGTATAAACGTGCCACACTGGACGTACTGTTTTATTGAAACATTCATTTACTATTCCTCACTTGACCGTCAAAATTCGTACTTAAGAGTACGTAGTA
This sequence comes from Trialeurodes vaporariorum, assembly GCA_011764245.1. Taxonomy (NCBI): domain Eukaryota; kingdom Metazoa; phylum Arthropoda; class Insecta; order Hemiptera; family Aleyrodidae; genus Trialeurodes; species Trialeurodes vaporariorum. Next base: position 38,028,323 of record VMOF01000024.1, read on the forward strand.
AGGCACCATAACACACTCATGGTGGGGGGGGGGGTCGCGGTCGCGTCGCCAAGGGGGAAAGAAAGAGAGAAAAAGGGGAGAAAGTCTGTGCAAAAATCCCAAGTTCGCCGCTCAAAAAAAAACAAAAACAACACAAAAAACAAAAAACAAAAAACAGAAGAAACACTTTGGTAGCGCTAACAAAACTTTAAAGGCTTTGGGGGCTCAAGCCTCTTCCCCACTTTTTTGGAAAGAGGCTTAAAACAGCAAGGAATTTAAAGGGGGTGTGTTTAAGTTTCTCCTAACGTTTCCTTTATACATTATAAAAATCACTTAATTCTCGACACCCCCCCCCCTCCCCTCTTTTGGATCAATCTTTACAAGGAGGTAACAGCAAGCCACAATCAGCGCACTAAGTTACAAATAAACTCGGGCTCACAGTTTCGGTCTTTTTCCCTGTTACACTTAATAATTTTGCAGGTGTTGGAATCCAGTTATATATATATAAAAAAAAAAAACTTCGTCGTGTCCATCTGAACTCCAGTATTGGAACTTCATGAAATGTAGATGAGCGAGTAAAAACCAAGCCCAGAGTTCATTTTTGCCCGGTGTTTATCGATTCGAGGAGGTAATATAATGCGTGAAGTGTAAATTGCAAAGTCCAATCGGCCGACAAGTTTATTCCATTTGTACTTCTCAGCAGTGTTGCCAGACGGTGGTGATAAATCGCCGCAACCTGCATTTAAATCAATGGAATTGACAACGGTGCTTTTTAACTACTTAAAATCGAGGTTGCCAGATCTACAGAGTAATTCAGATTTTATTATAATGTGTATGTGAGTGTTTGAATGAGGAGTTAGGTTCCCCTAATATTTGACAACACTATACTTTATATTTATTGAGCCAATGAAAAAGACCTCGAGGCGCTTCCATCGTTCAAACCCGGAGTAACTTCGGCTCAGTGACTTTGGTTAAATATCGAGCACTGTAACTAGGTTGACCTTATTTCTTCAGGTTAAAACCATCCGAGCTTTTGAACGTATCATAATGCCCCTCCCTCCCCCCCCCCAAAAAAAAAAAAAAAAAAATCAGACGAATCCTTAGATTTTGACTTATGTAAGTCACCTGCGATGCTTAAATTCATTGATAAGAGTATTGAGGATAGCTGCCTCCAAGAGCCATCTAACACTCCTGCTCCTCTCCTCGACTTTACTTCACTTCCAGATGCATTTATAGAATTGCCCAGTTTTGATAGGTCCTTTCAATTTCCAAAAAGCAGTAGAACTAATTTTGAGCGCTTTTTGGTACTTGAGTACAACTTTTCAGAAGGAAAGATCGATTTTCAAGCTAAAGCCTTTAAATCTGAATTTTATAATTTCTTACCTCACCTCTCCCCCTTCCAATTTTAGAGGTCCAACAGGCAAAATTTTGATGAAAACCTTTCACAACAAACCAATCAGACAGTGATAAGGTATCTTTTAATTGAGATGGGTGGGCCGGTGGGGGGACATGGGTGAGGAAGATAGAAACAAAGAAGGAAGATAAAAAATTGGGAAAATGTTAATAAGTAACGCATATAAAATGGAACTAAAGTGGTGGATATTTTTAAGGGTTTTTTCTCGTCTCAGACTTGTTAAAAAAAAAAAAAAAAAAAAAAAAAAAAAAAATGGGTGGGTTTTTTGGGTTGAGCAAAATAGGGCGACTGCTTTTTTCTGATAAAAGAAAGAGAAAGGAGGGGGAAGTATATTTACATCAAACACGGAAAAAAAAAAAAAAATGGGCGTCAGCGTTACATATTCCCACACGCGCGAATTAGAAGACTTTGTGAAACATGATGAATTAAAAGATTGCAGCTTCAAAATCTATCATCCGTAAAGTTACCCGGCCTGAAAGCTAATATAGGTGAATGCTATCAAGAGAGTTATCGGCCATAAAGTTACAAATATTTAGAGGACATCGCAGGTGTGACCTTCATAGTGCGGTTTTAGATCAAATCAAGTATGATGTAATCTTTGATACGGAACGATCCTGTGTTGCCTATTGCGGTGCGCTTGAACTTCATCCATGGATGATCCTTCTTTGCACTTTTAGCTGTTGTCATCTTTTTTATTTTTTTCTCTAGAAATTCTTTCAATTCACCATTTTTTCCATTTTTTTTTTTTTTTTTTTTTTTTTTTTTTTTTTTTTTTTTTTTTTTTTTTTTTTTTTCAAGATCTCTGTTCTATGAGAGGGGTTGTCTATTTCTGATAATCAAAGTCGAATATTCAGTTATTTAAATCAATCCAACTATAAAATCCGTCTCCTCTCTTGTTCTGAATGAGTAAGGATTACCGAATGATATATCTTAAATTGTGTTTAAGACATAGGTTAAAATTCAACAATTTTAACAAAAAGAGCACAGATATTATTGGGAGTAGATTATTAGGTAACATTCACTTGAAATATTTTACTATTGTGTAATTTTGAAGGTAATCGGAATAGAGACTGTGAATTCCGATTCAGCTGGGCCTAAAGAGCCGAACAGGATGTTTACATTTATTTAGAACATTGATTTAATGTAGATTCATTCACCATTTACATTCCAACATCTCGTTTTTTTTTTTGTTTTTGTTTTTGTTTTTTTTTTGGACGGGGATGGAAAGCAAAGTATGAAAAGATGTTTTGCGAACAGGCGATCGCAATAGGTATACAATCTGGCAATATTGCAGTTTATTCATTTGATCCCACTTAACTCTGAGTTTAAATGGACAAAATCATACGTTGTCAAATTGTACGCTTCGCAACATTACACTTGGGGGGGGGGGGGTCTGGTATTAACACCAGCATCGTCTGTTCAAAGTACTAGACTTTCTGTCGTTCACATATCTTTGTGCTTCATCTGGTGATATGACTAACTAGAGTCTAATATTATGACTATCGCTTTTTTTTTCAGGGTGGTTCCTATTTAATTGCAAGATTTCTCTTTGGAGTTTTTCATTTCGCTATTTTTTACAAGAAACCTTCAGCAAAAACCTAAGTCGATCGAAACATATTTTTATTGGAACATTCTGTATTGGAAAAGAGCGTTTAAACAAAAAGTCTAGCCGTTGTTCAGTTAGAGCCATATCAAAGAACTATGGCAAAGACAACAGAAGTACTGGAGGGTCTCCTGAGTACAGAGCAACTTGATTTATTATATCATTTATTCATATGCTTTTTATATTACATCATCATATTTATTGTTGGTAATATTCAGATTATCGTGTCCGAAGGGGATTCGAAATCGTGGCTCGAGGGGTACGTCTGACGTCCAACTCCAGCGCTGCGCAGAGAGGCATCATGCTTACGACAAAAACGATTAACAGCAAGATAGGTATTGGGAATAGTTGCCAGATTGCTTGGGGGGAAAAAAGGAAAGAAAGATTACTAAAGTTAACGTCACCGAATACTGCCATACATTACAATCGATTGATTTTTAAAACGATTCTTTTCCAACGAAATATTTAGTTTACCAATAATATTGTAAAGCTTGATTTTAGTCAACGAGCTACAGCTGCATAGAGGGGTTTTCTGGGATGTAATTTTGAAACACCAAGGAGGCAGCCAGAAAAAAAAGGAGGAGAGGAAATCTCTTATAGATTTTTCATATAGGCTCGGTTTGCTTGCCTCATTTTTTTTTTAACCTTAAAAATTAAAAAAAAAAAAGTTGTGACAAATCCATTTGAAACTGGTTTTAGACATTCCTTCGAGTATCCTCAGGACTTATATGGGCGGAGGGAAAGAAGGGAAAACTATTCCATTAAACGCTTTTAAGTTGAAGCTTCTGCCGGCCCTGCCACTAAAAATCCTGCGTGCGCCACTGCCTTTGCTCGTATATCTTTATCTGACAAACATGTTTTAATAAAGGAAAAATAGAGATGGACAATTTCTCTCCGTTGCATTACGGATGTTCCATAATGAGGGTTACGGGTGCTAGAACCGCAAATATCGAAGATACTATATTACATTTTCGAAAGCACCTTACTTTGAATCGATTTCAACCATTTAAATCTAACTTTGAGTGGGATAAAAAGATGGACATTCAATTTATAACTTGACAAAAAGCCGCAGTTTAAGGATTGATAAGCAAATAACAATGACTGACAATGGTGCTGTCTGATATAGGCTGTCTCAAGAATAATTGGACTTGACAACAGTAGGTTCGAATAAAAACATCAGCTTCTTGCTGCTTCTTAACCAATCAAGTTGCCCTTTCTGAGGATGGAAGCTGATGTTTTCATAAAAACCATAGAGGTGTCAAATCCGATCTTTTCTAGGGCAAGCTGTGATAATTTTTCTTAAACTTCGGATAGAAGTCACGTTTTTTGAGAGGACGGTGGTGGCGTGACGATCGACCTGCGGTTAAAGGTCGGAATCAGATGACTCTAAAAAACCGAACGATGAACGTCGAACAACAACTAACATCGGACGATGACGCCATGCCACAGCAACGGCCGCGAGAGGCTCAAATTTGAGGAGCTCGCCGTGTTTCTCCAAGATGATGTCGAAATCGCTAGAAGGACAGATCACCGTGTTTGTCGCGCACGGTTCTCGATAGACGGGACGGGACGATCGTCTGAAGGGGCCGGAGTGGGTTTGAGGGGAGGGGCGAGGGGCCACGCCGCGCACCGTCCGATGAGAAGCCTGGAGCGTTGAGAGTCAGGAAGAGGGGGGCATGGGGGGAGAGAGATAAGTAGAGGCTTGAAGCCTTAATTGACGGAATTTATGAGATACATGCTGCCAGGAAATCGAAAGAGATTTAATTCAAAAAAAGAAAGAAAGAAAAAAAAGAAAAAAATCAACCGATCAATATTCCGATCATGGGACGAAGAACACAACGGTGGGCCGTAGCGTTGAGTGGTTGAGAATCATCGCGGCCATAGACGCGGTCCCTCTTTTAGGTCGTTGTGTATCTTTTCCCATCTTTGGGGCCACGCCATTCTATTCCGTCCAATACCATTTTGAGAATAAAAAATGTCAACAATTGGTCGCGCGCGCACGTTCCATCCGGCCGGTCAAGAGAGACAGAGAGAGAGAGAGAGAGAGAGAGAGAGAGAGAGAGAGAGACAGAGATGAATGATGGAGAAATGAGAGCGAGAGAGAGAGATAGAAAGAGAGGCGGATACTCGCGGAGACAGAGAGAAAAAAGAAGAGAACCATCCTAAATTTCCATAGAATTGGACATTGTTGAGAGATGATTCCTTACGCGACTGCAAGAGCGATGCCGAACACTAGCGGTGCGTGGCGGCAGCGCAGCGAGGTGGTCGGTGGACGGTGGTCCAGGCCCATTCCGCGTTTTGTATTCATCATCATCTTTTGCGGTGCGCGCGCATTTGGTAAGATGCCGAATGGCGGAATGGCGGGACGGACACAGTAAAAACGCGAGCGGCGGCGAGCCTAGGACACGCTTCCCGCTTCAAATCTACACACAAACGCTTCATACATGAATCGCATGACTAACTCGAATAAAACAAGCCGGGAAGGGTTTCTTTGGAAATGCACCAACTCGAACTTAATTTCGGTCTCCGACTGTACACTCGCGCTTACCATGAATTCAAATGGGGAGGGGGGAGGGGGGCTATAGCCGCTATGGGTGTAATTACCTCGTAAAACTTTGTATACTTGGCAAATGGCCAAAATAAGAAAGAAAAAAAAATGCAATTGAATTGAATTGATGAATGAATGGGAGTGACACGAAGACTCCGAGAAGAACAGTTCTTCAGTAAAGGCTATGGGATTTCACTTGAGGCAGGACAGACACGATCATGGGGTTTTCGATTTCGCGGGGGCAAATCGCAGAGTACGTCCAAGGATCGACCGCCGCGCCGCCGGCGCCAAAAGAAAAGAGATCTAGCCAAAGTTAATGCCTAAGGCCGATGGTCACTCTCCTCCTCCACAGGGATTTCCTTTCTTGCATTATTTTGTTCTCGATTTCTCATTTTCATGATGAAATCATTCGGTGGCTCTTGGGAAAATCAATATGGTTTCTCAGAGTATTTAGCTTCGGACGTCAACTCAGTTGTATAAAGCAATTTATTGACGTAAAGAATACGGTATGATCATTGAAAGTCTTTCGCTGGGTCATTTTTCCATCAAAGGTTTTGTCAGCTCTACCAAAATGTTTTTGTCCCCCCCCCCCCCTCTGTGTGCCTTCTTTAATTCAGAGGCGTAAAGACGGTCTAGCGAGGGTGTAACGATTTTTTATTTTTTTTGGGTGCTATCCATTTTTCACGATTTTACAAACCTAAGATGGACATCCCACTCACAATGAATATCTTATTGCAGGATTTTATTTTTTTGAACCATAAATGAGATTTTTTAATAATAATAAAAAAAAATAAAATAAAAAAAAGTTAAGAAAGAGCTCGCATGTGAATTTAAAATAGTTAAGCGAAGAGAATGGCTCGTAATTACATTTACGAATAACGGAAGTAAATAATGAACAAATAAATAAAATAAAACCTTCCCTCCGTTTTCGAAGGAAAAGGTCACAATTCACAGATTGAAAGCGTATTTATGACAGAAACTCATAACTTTAATAATACTGCGACGAGAAGTTGTCAGATTTAATTATATAAATTAATGAGAAAAAAACAAAAAACAAAAAACAAAAACAAAAAAAAAACAAAAAACAGGTGCAAAAATTCAATAGTCCAAGACTAGACAACGTCAAGTTGAAGAATTTCGCTTTGAAATATTCATTAGCTTCAGAGAGCATGAAAATTGAAACAAAGGAGGAATACAATCAGCAGAAGTTTAAATTTCAATCAAGACTTGGTTAAATTTCAAGACGATCCGGCAACATTCAACAGGCTGTGCTTCGATGAGAATCGAATCCGCGAGATTCAACGGAGATGAAGATTTATCTTGATGAGCAGAACATAACACAGAAACACTCAGCAGAGAGTCACAGCGGGAGAAGCTTCATAATGATGCTAAATTTGAATAATTCATAATTGGGAAACCTGGAGTTTACGATAAGCCCCGTACGGGCGAACGCAGAGCTCTACACAGATGGATGTCCTCGTTCTTGATAAGATGACCGAGCGGATCAATAACTGAGAATAGATGCTCACTAGACAGCCAGTTGACTAAGATTTTGTGACTTTACGATATTTTCACCACAGATACCTGAAATGAGCTATTTTACTCAAAAACTAAAAACGTTGAGTTTTTCTGAGATCAGAATTTGTCGCCTTCTTCCGGGTTTTAAAATAGGCAATATTGGCACACCCAGGATATCTCTAACTATCTCAAATCCCTTTTAACCCTTAGGAGCCCCCCCCCCCCGGGATCAAATTTTCATGCCAACTGAGCCGTTAGATAGACTAGTATTCCAGAACTTGCCACTCACTGTGCCCTCAGTGGCTGCAAACCATGAAATCGAAACTTTACACACGTTTTTCTCAAAATTGCATTTATCAAGATAGGCTGCCTGTTCGGAAAGGTCCTCGACTGAATCAATCGATGATACAGCACATCAGAGTTCAGAGGAGCCACAACACTTGGTTACAGTCGGTGAATTAAATGATGTCAGTGATCTCCTTAAATTTTGGCTAGGTAGACAACTTGAAATGCTTCCATTCATTGTGTTAAGTATTGCAGGTTGCCTACCTAAACAAAAATCTAAGGAGTCGACTGACAATTTTTTATTTGTAGACTGTACAGTGTACATTTACTGCATTAGAATACAAAATATAAGATAACTTCGAAAGCGGAGAAACACAAAACAAGAGACAGACCATGAAGTGCTAACTAGCTTCTGTGGAGACTTTAACAGGTAGATAGGAAAACAAAGCCAAACAAAACAAATAAAATACAAAATAACCAAAAAATAAAAAAAAAATAGAAAAAAAAGGGTTAAAGGTATGAGAATCTCACTGTCGATGTCGATGCGGGGATAAAAACGGCACGTGGGTGTCATGGGCTGATTTTGTGCTATAGGCTTTCAAATACAGCTACACATTCTGTAATATTATTATGTATCGTTAGCCATAAAATCCATAAAAGTCTTGCAAAAGTTTTATACTGATTGGTCCTCTTCATGCGAGGTACTTCGAAGAAGTACGCACATTGAGTGAGTTGATGATTGGGAAAGATTTAATTTTGGTAATGACGTAAAATATGAAGATAAAACTCGGCGCTCTTGGAAACTGCTCTGCATACATAAACTCGAGATGCATTGAGCGAAAACTAGAAAGGAACAATTTAATGGATTGATGCCACCATTCAAGATAGCATAACTTCGATACGCACGCTAAGCTTGGTGATGAATGAAAATAATCTAATCTGTAAAATTTTCTTTTCCACCTTCTTCTTTTCTTTTCTCTTTGAAAAAAATTTAAGGATATTTTCCTGATTCAACGGTGATTTCACCGATTTAGAAAAGATTATAGATGCGAGTATTTCCATGCGTTCAAGTCATACACTGAGCTGAACTATATAATCTTTTGGTCAATCGGTGGAATCAAGGGTCATTTGGAAAACGCCGTTAAACATACACAAAACGGCAGATCTGACAGAGACTGTATTTACAAATATATTGAAGGCGAAATTCATCGTGAGAGAAAATTCGTACTTTAAACGCCAAAAGACGAAAACAAAGATAAAACTTCATAAATAATCGTGAGGAAATTATTAAAATTAGAGGAGACAGAACCAAAATTATTAGACCGTGATTAGTTACCCCATATCCAACGGTGATTTAAATGACGGGTGAGGGCATTCAGAGAGACTCTTGAACTTGGGCGAGAAAATAAAATGGGTGTAAAAAATAACGCGTACTAGCGAGCCCAAGGGTCCATAATTCATCCATCCCATCGTCTACTCTCGAAAGTCTACAGGCCTTACCAATGGGTGAGCGGTGCGCGTTTAGCCGCTCACTGCTCTGTTCTCCCTTTAAACCGTAAGGACAGTCCAGCAACCAAAGGACTAATTCACAACTCTCCGCAAATCGATAGATTAATTAGGAGATAAAGAAAACACATAGGCGAGGGAAATCATAAGAAGAATAAATTAAAACTATAAATAATTCTATCGCCGCGATCGTGGCTATCAAGCTGAACATATCGCCTTACCTTCCCTTGGCGTTGCCAGTTTGAAATCAGCTCACAATTTTAAACTGAGGCTTTTCATGCCAGAGATCTGGTTCACTGGTTCACTGGATCACTGGTTGCCATGAACGTAGCCAGGAATTTGACTAAGACAGTAACAGGGGCTGAAGTCACGTGACAGCACCTATATCCATCCTTTTCTAACACATGCGTTTAAAGGGCTAAGAGAGAGAAAGACAACATTTCAGCTACGGTGGCTATGTTACATGCGCTCTATCCCGAAAACCTTCATTGACAATGCATTAGTATTTCTAATTCAGAGCACACCCAAAGTTTAAAAATCATCCTCTCTTGAACGGATCCAATTTTTGTACGAGAGTACAACACATGTTGTATTCTGAGTAATTGCAATTCTAAGTACACATGTTGTACTCACGTACAAAAATCGGATCCGTACAAATAGTACATACAATTTGTGACTGAAATATTAATGAGATTATAATAGAGGACACAATAATGAGGCTTTGATACCAATAAAACGTAAGATAGTAAAAACAAAATGTTACTCAGGGTGCCTACAAGAATTGAATTTTGAAAAATCCTGATTTTTCCTTTATGTTCGTGCGTGTTTCTAAAGTTCTGTGATATTTTCATTCAGGCTTTCAAAACATTGAAAATCCAATTACTTTTGATAGCTCGAAGAAAGACACCAAAAAAAGTAAAAAAATTATGATGTTCCTTCGCAGCTCCCCCATTGAGTCAAACCAATAAAAAAAATTCTGAGCCGAGAGGGAGTTTCCTACAATTTTCATGATGTTTTTCCGATGGAGCCAAAATTAGGTTTCAACGGGTTTGCCGATCTACACACACTCCGGTTAGACTACGGCTTTCATTGCATTGGATCCAATTTCATTTCATCCTTTTTTTTCAGTAACTGAAGCGGCAACGCCGCGCTACGGCCATTGAGCTATTTGCTGAAATACCATATGAGCACCGACTGATTAACAAGGAAAAATTGTATGAGTTTATTATAACTTTGATATTTGATACCGGTGTATAAATTTTCAGATGCTATTTTATTAACAGAATTAAATTTTGAGTTTACCGGTTGAGGTATAAAATACACCTGGCATCAATGTTATTTGGCTCATTGCCAATAGCATAAGACAGAGAGGGATACAATTAGTCAGTCCCTGTAGTAATCGCACATTCGTTGCCAAAACACATGTTAGGTGCTTTTCGATCGGTCGTTCCGTAAAACCTTCATTTTTAAAGGTAATTTCTCACATCAGACATTTGTCTTTCTCTCTCTACTTCCATTTGCACACATGTGTTAGCAAAGGATAGTAAAGAGGACCATCACAGACTTTAGCCCATTATCTGTCCTTTTCTAGCGTACGCACTCAAATGGGAAAAGAGAGAGTGAAAGACATATTCATGTATCCGGCCATGTCTGTCTGAAAACAGATTCTGGCTTATTAATAGAGAGCGCAATCAATACTTTTGGATCAGTGGCGTAGCGTTCAATTTGGCGACGTTGCAGTTCGTCCATTTAAACCCATGAAAAAGATCGAAGTATATTGAGAGTTCGGTGAACATCTTCGCATTCGACCTTTTAAATTGATTTAAATTGACAAAATACAACGTTGCCTAATTGCACGCTACGCCACTTTTTTTGCAAACATTTAAGTGGTAGAAAACAGGGTTGCCAAATTGCACGAGCCCCCCCCCCCCCCCCCCCAATGCGACTAGCCGATTCCTGCCTGAATAAAAAGTTATTTTGAAAATCTTTATGTCCTCGATAACTAACCCTGATTAATTCCTGTGTGATTCGATTTTACTTGGTGGAGAACTACCGCAATAATCATGCGTTCTTTAATATTATTTGAATACGGGGTCAAACATCGCATCGTGAAAGTGATATTTTTGAATTTAACGAGTAAGGGCCCGCCAGAACCCAGACGGCCATAACCTTGCGAGATGAAGGTAGAGTAAGAGGGAGGGGTGGGGGGAGGAGGGGGAGGGGGGAAAGACACGAGGCCAGTAACCCGGAGCTCCAGGAACATTGGCTTGAAGCATGCGCGGTGCATCCTAGGGTTATAATAACAACAGCGGGGGAGCTTGGCATTTGATACTCGTCTAAATTTGGGAGAAAGGAAGATTTTCCGCCGAACCGAGCATAAATTGACAATGAACTTGAAATTATGGCCTAAGCTTCCAAAACCATGGTTATCGACGATAGCTGTCAGCCCACTTAAAAACGTGGTGAATAATAATCAACGGATGCGATTTGTCGAGAGAGGGCTTTGCCTGCACCATGAACTCTGTGTGATTGAAGTCTGTCGATTTATGAGGTAATAAAATGAAAAATAAAAAAAAAAAATTGAAATGATACACACCGAGAGTAATTTGGACTTGAGTCTCTGCGCGCGTCGTTCGTCATTGTTGGCGTTTTAATACAACGATGGGCACTAGACAGGCAGGTGGGGGAGGGGGGGAAGCGGGTACATCCACCTAATGCCTATACATGTAGGCATCATATTAAGCATGAATCAGGCGAACGTCGATCTCATCGAGCAAATTATTTTGTAACGCGTGGTGAAAACACTCATTTCGATTATTCAAATCATCATTTCGTATGAATTCAAGGTTATCATTTTTGGATAATCGCTTCTGGATTCGTTAATACTCGGTGTCTGTAGTGTTTTAGCTCCTTTTTTTCTTCATAGGAAGGATATTAATATAGGGAATATGATATGTCCTCAAGGGCATTGCCAAATAAATGTTAATATCGATGTTAGTGATACGAAGGAGAAGATTCATCATCACTATAATCATTGTGCGTGAAATGATGCTGCGATGGTAATTATATAATCCTTGCTGTATTCATACGAAAAATGTGGGTTGTTGCGTTGGTATATTCGAGGAATAATTCGGGAAAATAATACTCAGCGTACAAAATGTTTTTAATGTACGTGGTCAATTACTCGCGAACAGCACCACTTACATACCTTTACATATTCTCTTAGCCCAGGTCAAACCCTCAGCTGAACTCTCCTGGAATTTCAGTCGAAGGAAAGATAACCCTATTATCAATTTGAAAATAAGAACACGGGCAAGACTCGTTCAAGAAAAGGAAACTGATGGTAGCTGAGACACCTCCCATCAGACCATCCCCTTTGAGTTTAAGGGCCTTTGGCAGTTTCGGTTATAGGAACATCCGTCATATGATTTTCGGCCGTATTATAGGATCGGTCCAAAATATTACGTTCAATAATCAACGCCCAACGCATTTGAAATCAAATTGTTGGGCAGTTACATACTTATCTAAAAACAATATTAGCTACTCTCAATAAGTGGTCCAAAATTTGAAAAGACCTAATTTCTGTCCAAAGAAAGAAATAGAAACATATTCTATAACTATTAAGGTAGGAACTTTACAGAAAAACTAATGCGACAGCGTTTTTTTTTCTATTGAAAACTGTCACAAGTTTTGTTTGGACCGCATAAGCTCGCAGCTAAACTTTGGATGCTTGGCCGTCATTTTTTATTTATAAAATTAGTAAAAAAAAAAAAAAAAAAAAAAAAAAAAAAAAAAAAAAAAAAAAAAAAAAAACTGCTAAAACAGAAACTCCCGTAAGAGTCAGCAGAAAAAAAGAGTTGGAATTTAACCAGCACAAACAGGCAACCGTGCCTAACCACACTTCAAGACGGTCGACGTGATTTTCGAGGTTACATCTTTAATCGCAGCAAAGATGTCTGTAATCACACCCCGGATGGGTCGGTTGCCGAAGATTGCTGGACATTTTACTCTCGCAACATTGCATTACTCAAAGAAACGGGAAGTAAAAAATATCAAAATGATTTTGAGGTGCCGTTCTGATTATAGTACAATATTCTGTCGTTTCATGTATCGTGGAAAATTTCGAGCTGTTTTCTGATGATCGGTTTGAAGGATACGCTTTTCATGTGAAAAACCCTTCGATTTTCCGATCACAGGGAACTGAAAGAGATGAAAAGTCAAACTACTTGCTAAACGTTCCCAAAAATTTAGGTATACGTGTAAAGAGAGAGATAGAAAGAACAAATCAAGAATTTCCATCATTCTCAACATCAGTTCAAAAGAGCAGGAAAACCGTCTTGTGTTAAAATATCATTGATAGTGGGAGGATATAGGAGGCCAACAAAATGACCTGTCTAGGTTATACAATATACCGTCCCAAATCATGTGAAAAACATGAATAATATTTTGCATATTTCTGGGTAAATCGATTATTGGTAGATTAATAAAACTTTATGCATTACACCACCAAGGCGTCATGCAAAATATACTTACTTTTCTCGAGTGTCAACATTTTATAGTTGTGTCAGCAGTGAGAGGGGGGGGGATTATCAACTTTCAGGAGTTGCCGCGCACGTTATAGGGAAATTCAGACTTAAAGTTGTACAAGATTCAAAGGTTGTCGAATATTCACTCTAGTTTTAGTCTTAACTTTCTCAAAGCCAACGATATTTTCCTTAATTATTGCCGGTGCAACAGGACGGAGACTTTGGGGAAATGACACGTCCGGTCCGACATTCCGTGGCAAAGAAAGCAAAAAAATTCTGACAAATCAGAACTCAATGATAAGGTTTCGGATCTACAGTTGGAATTCGAGGTGGTGGAGGGGGTGGGGGCGAGGTTCGGGCAAATTCATCAATAGCCCTTCGGCACTGTTGTCGGACCGCCAATTTGCACCCGAACCCGATAATTAAACATCCATTTGGAAGAATGAATGATAATGATAATGCAAAGGATGCAAAATTCACCGACGCGACAGCTCCATTAAAGTATAGGGTTGCCTACGACGACTCAGGATTCTTCACAAAATCGTAAAAGCCAAGCATCATAGGACTGATATTAAATTATCAACAGTTAAGTCCGGATGATTGATATTGAATTTATCGATAGTCACTACTGGGTGATTGATATATATTTATCGATAGTTATCATACTGAAAGCTAACTTCATATCCCAGCGAAAACCCACCGCTGCTGAAGGGTTACGAAGAGCCCAGCGGCATCAATGGCATCAGGCATCAGGCAACGGCTACGGCGAAGAGCGAGCGCGGGGAGAAGCATATGAAGGTGAGGATAACGAAAAAGGAATACGCGGAGTGGTGCAGAAATTACATTTATGATCTACTTTGATTGACACGACCTTTCGATTTGAGTCGTGATCACCATTGATCGGTGCCCGGATTAGCAGTCGTCGACGACGCAAACGCCACGCCACGCCGCGCGCCGTCAGCCGACTCAAGACGAGACGCGGAGACCAGATTTGATAGCCACACAGTGGACAAACCTCTAAAATCTTTTGCGGACATCCTTACTAGACTGGCAAACATCAAAAATCATGGGCGTCCGCATCGGGGGGGGGGGGCAGGGGGTGGAGAGGAGAGGGGACACAGGAATAAACCGAAGGGAATACCCCACGAACACTTTCTCACGTCAAACTTAATCTGGATGGGCCCCCAGACCCCCTTATATTTTCTGTGGGAAACCCCCAGACCCCCCTTTAATATTCTGGGAGAGACCCCCAGACACCCCCCCCCCTATAATATTCCGAGGGAGATCCCAAGACTTTCCTTAAGGCGTCAATGTTACAGTAAGCTGATTTCAGAATGTTTTTGCTATGGAATTGTTTTCATTTTTGTGGGGGTGGGGGAGGAGGGTCCCCCACCCACAGACCTGCCCATCGCTGGGTCGTACCTCCTAGACCTTCCCATTGAGATTTAACAATTTTGCTCCCAATGCTCCAATGTGGTATCGGCGGCTTTGCACACGTATCTCGACCTCACTTTCTTCAATAAATAGATAAATAAATAAAAATTAAATAAATAAATAAATAAATAAATAAACAAATAAATAAAGTTCATTGGGGGAGGAAAACCAATCGCATTGGACGGCTTTCATAGAGGAATCCGTGCAAAGTAACCAAATGACTCCACTTCACGTTTTTTTTTTTTTTTTTTTTTTTTAATATATCAGGAGTGGATGTTGAAACTACTTAATGCTCTCATCGTGTTATAAGCATAAATTTACATTAGAACAATGTTTGCTTTGTTCATAGCATACGCGCGTTTACAACAGACTCAAATTAGTGAACGCCTTGAATTTTAGGTGATTTCGCATAGCGCGAGCACCTTATTTTCTCTACGTAAGTATAAAATGTCTTTCAAATCAAAATTAGAGCGAGATTTTTCTCTCTCTCTCTCTCTCTCTCTCTCTCTCTCTCTCTCTTTTTTTTTTTTTTTTTTTTTTTTTTTTTTTTTTTTTTTTTTTAATGATCCAAGTTTTGTATTGAACTGATTCTATGATGCAGGAAACTTGAACTGTTTCATGTCCAGCAAAATCTGCTTTAGATCCAGTGTGTGTCATGTCACACTTGCATTCGCACTAACACACCTTCAATGTCCACATGCACATGCACATTGCACCTGAATCATATTCAATTTGAGTGCCCAGCGAGGACTGGAATCGTTGCTTCGAGCGCGCGTTCTGCACGAGGATTTCTAACGATCAACGCCGTATAAAAACACGGCTGCAAAATAATATCCGATCTGCGAGTTGCATAGAAAATGGACCTCGTTTGAATTCACTTGGTTCGAATATGGAATCCTCAGAGAACAAATTAGACTAATTTTTTTTTTTTTTTTTTTTTTTTTTTTTAAAGGAACGTGATGGAACGTGATGGAACGGGATGGAACGAGATAGAGTCCCTGTATGTAGACTATAGAGAGTTTCGACAAGTGAATTTAAACCATAGGCGCCGCCATTGGATGCGTTTTTGCATATTTGGTTACATTTCGAAGGCCATTGTTGTGTTTTGGTTCAATGCATGGACTACAGTTCCGTAGAGTTTCTGACGGTGTCCTCTTTCTCTGCTATTGTTGATCGACATCTATTTACGCTTTTGGATCCGCCAGTGTTGCATACCTGCCTTGCGGAAAGGGCAAAACTAAAGACCCCAACGTTGATCCCGGAAACACATCGCTGCAGTTTGATTGATTCAAACGGTTGAGCGAATGTATTGCACCAGAGCCGAAATTTAGCCGATAAACAGAGATAATAAAATACGCGTAATATTCTGATTGAAGAGTACGAACGACTCGAGCAGCAATCGGAAAAGTCATCATACCCTTGAATCAGCACACAGTCTTTCACGCATGAGCGCAGCGGACCGGTTTTGACATACAAATCGTGGATAGCTGATAAGAGTCGATTCTTTCTTGGACTTCCATCTATCACTGGTGACAGAAAATATTTCTTTACTCTACACTAATGTGCACCAGTATCTAATAGAAACATGAACTTCCTAAAAGGTTTTCTGTAATCTTTCACCAATTGATATTACCACTATTCCGCTTACGACGGATATTCCACCGAGTCAAATGATGAATCTTTCATGCTAGTCTAGTATCGAAAAGTAAGAGAATACTTCGCATATTTATGGTCTCGAGACGAGGATCGATCCCAAGTTACCGGATGAATGATTTACGCACTTAGAAAACTAACTACATAAAATTCATCTATAATTAACTTTTAGTGGGCACTTGAGGAATCTAAGGGAAAAACAGAAAAACCATGCGCGGTGAGTATCATAGTAGAGGCATTAAACCATTAAAGCTTCAAAGCATTAAGCTCAAACTGCGTTCCGTTAAGCTACCAATGACTGACTCAGAAATCGCCTGCAATGACTGCAATGGCTAATGGGCAGAATCTCCGATCAACAGCTCTCTCCCTCCCTCCCCCCTCTTTCTCTTTCTCTTTTTCTTTCTTTCTCCTTCTCTCCCCCCCCCCTATCTCTCTCTCACTCTCTCTCTCTCTCTCACTCTCTCTCTCTCTCTCTCTCTCTCTCTCTCTCTCTCTCTCCTCTCTCTCTCTTCTCTCTCTCTCTCCCTCTCTCCCTCTCCCCATTCTCTCCCTCTCCCCCCTCTCTCTCAATCTCTCTTCCTCTATCTTTCTCTCCCCCTTCCATTGAGCTTGTGTGCGTGTAATTACTGATGAGTGCAGGGATGTGGTCGTGCGCGCGGAGTTTCGCGTAAACTGCTTTACAGTCTGAATCTAGTTAATGGCTAATGTTGGTAAATTTATAATCTTAGCCTTATTTTCATAACTGCGAAGAGTTAATAGAGAGACGCCAAGAGAAATGCCTTTGGCATATTCTTTAACGCCATTTTTTCGCTTCTTTTTTTCCCCCCCTCTCTCTCTCTCTTCTCTGAAGCCCGTGATCCAAACGCAAACGCTCACAACGCTCGCGCAAACGCTGAGCGCTGCAGCGCGATCCTCAGTTGGCCGTCCTCTGATGCATTCACCGTTAACCAATTATACGTTTCCTCGAGAGGCCCTAGACAAGACATCAATATGTCGAGGTGTGAATAAAATTAGAAAAATGTGCTACATTACGACTCTCGGACCACGGAATCTCCGTTTTCTATTCAAACTGAATCCTTTTTTCCATTTGTGGCCAATCAGTGCGGAGCAAAAATAAAAGACGAAAGGAGAGAAAAGGGGGAAAAAAGGTTCCACAATATTCGCTTTTATAGCCCCTTTAACAATATTTTTCATGATTAACTTTTTTTCCGTAAAGTATAACCATTAGCTATCCCGCCACGTTTGTTCCGAGGAAGCGGAGCACGGAGAAGTCCTTTCCTACATAAAAACAGTCTCCCAGAGCATTGCACGAGTTCCTTTTTCCGATTTGTACTTACGATTCATGTATACAGGGTGACTTTAATAAACGGTCCCATTTCAGAATTTCTCAAAATCAAACAATACAATTTTCGTAGAAAACAAGAGAGCATAAACCATTAGTTTTCTTTTGTATAAAAACTAAATACGATGCGGCTCTTTTTAGACATAAAGGAAACAACTGCAAAACACAGTTCCTGTATATAGTGAGTTAAGACAAGTGAAACAATTGGGCGTCGCCATTGGATGCGTTTTTGCACATTTGTTTCCATTCCGAGGGCCGTTGTTGTGGTTTGGTCCAATGCAAAGATCACATTGCCGTAGAGTTTCTAACAGTGTAATCTTTCACTGCTTTTATTGATCGACATCTACTTACGCTTTTAAAGATTATTTTAGGACATAGAGTCATTCTTGAGGTGCATCAGGTGCATCATGATTAAAATTAACAACTTCATCTACAACTAACTCTTTCATCCGTAAAATACCGTTGAACCCCTGCGTTTGTAAACAAGTGTACGTTACAAACAAAAGTGCAAAAACGCATCAAAAAAAAAAAAAAAAGGCGCCCGAAGAGCCTAAAACTCGCTAATCAATCAAAAGTTGACCACCCCCTTGCCTAAACTCTCTACGTACAGGCTTCCCAGTTACAGTTTGGCTTTTTTAGGCGTAAAGTAAAGATCTTTAGGCTATCAGGTTAAAAAAGTAAGAATTTTTAAAAATGGGTTTAAATTGGGCGGGTCTTTTTTTTGTAATCACCCTGTATACAGCTATCCTCCAACTCCACTATTCTCCTTCCGTCATAATCCTTTTTTATGAAGCTACCCTATAACAACGTAATTAAACTGAGGTTCGTTCTTCAAAATTTATGCTACATCTATTTCGCCTCTTTTTTTTTCTATCCTACATTCAATTTATATCACTTTAAAGTTCCAACACCCTCGGGCCGTTTTTAACACCTATTCAAGCAGACTCAAGCTCAAAACAGTCGAGCGGTCACGGTCTTGGGTCTTGTCCGGGTACAACTTGACTTGGATATAGCTCCACCTCCTCCACACTAGACTACGGAGCAGACACATCATTCAGTTTTTTTCTGCAGGAAATTTAATTACATTCCCTCGCTTGATCCATCCGATCGGAGTAATGTTCGAGCTTGCGATTAAGAAAAAAAAGAAAGAAAGAAAGAAAAAAAAAGGATGACTTGGGTATGATGTTTTATGTTTGAATTTGTACGAACTAATATAGACCGTGGCATATTTACCGCGGAGCTGAACTGAGCTGAGCTTGAGCAGAGCAAAACGTAACAAGTTAATCAAAAATTGAACTCGCTCAAAGATAAATAAAAAGAATTACACGATTTATTCGCTTAGCTCTTCCGCTCATATCCCTCTGAGAAAAGTGTTGCTTTTATGCTCGATTTTCTATAGCCGGATCTAAAAATTCATCCTTCTCTCTCTTTTTCCATTAGAAAGTGTGTGTTAGAAAAGGACAGATTAGGGGCAGTCGCGTGATTTTCGCACCCTCTTCTATCCTTTTCTAACTCATGCATTCAAATGGCGAGAGAGAGAGAGAGAGAGAGAGAGAGAGAGAGAGAGAGAGAGAGAGAGAGAGAGAGAGAGAGAGAGAGAGAGAGAGAGAGAGAGAGAGAGAGAGAGAGAGAGAGAGAGAGAGAGAGAGACAGAGAGAGAGAGAGGAGAGACTATTTTCTGGATCCGCCAGCGCGTTTATCAATGCAGAAAAGTAGCTGCTCGTGAAATGCGATAAATCGATTTCTAATCCATTTAAAACTATAGAAAAGTATCGATCGTTAGGGGGAGCAGTTGAACCCCCGAGAAGAAATCGATACTTTGCTATAGTTTCAAACGGAAGGGACATCGATTTATCTCATTTCACGAGCCACCACTGGTGCAGAATAACGTGGTTGCCTCAACCAGAGATGAACCAAAGATTTGGTTGATTCGCAACTACATACAATCTTTTGCTGGGTCATTTTTCTACCAAAGGTTTTGGCAGCGCTACCAAAGTTTATTTTTCTATTTCTACTGTGTAGATTTGACAGACTTTCGAAAACGTCTAACCGAACTATAAGAACCTTTTAGCGTTATGAGATAGAAAAAAGCCTTGGTTTACACTACCAGCGCTTTGGACTCTGCCTGCCGTTCGCATTCATACGTCACGCATATGAGTTTATCCGCTCCGGGTGGCGGGTGATCCAAAGGAATACGCTCATTACAATATTAAACCTCATACTTGCTCTTAAAGTGTAAAAGTTGAAAATTTCTACTTCTTAATACGTGTCAGTCTCATCAATTATCGCGAAGGACTTATCTATCCGTACACCGAGGCTCGCTCCATCACCTCGGTCTCTCCCCTTCCTCTAGTGTCACTCTACACAGTTTCATTTGCAACGTAGCCAACTTTTATGGATAAGCTTATGGACTTTAATCAAAGTTTACCCTAGAGTCTAGAGAATCATATGGAATGGTTGAAATGTTTTCCCCGCCACGATTTTAAAGAACAAACAGATGAGTCGACCGGAGCCGGAATTTAATTTAGGACTGCGGCTGCCACTCTATGGATTGGGGGGGAGGGAGTGGCTGCATTTCTTTTCACCTTTCTTTTCCCCTTTTATCAACTCTTTGCTCCCTCTTTTTACCCAGATACAGAACATAGACCGCCGCACAGTGACTCGAAACATTAATTTTGCTGGACGCAAGAAAAATGTTGGTTTTTTGTTTTAAAAACATTTTAGATGTGACATTTTTTTTGGCAAAAATGATGTCGTTTGACCCATTTTAAGCTTTGGAATGAATAAACGCCCAAGCACCGTAGCCTCAAAAAGTGGTTAGGTTTTGCTGTACCAGAATTTCTACTGATTATCCTACGGTACAAATGTTTATGAAATATTCAAATGCTCCGTATCTCTATGGCTACCAGAATTCTGGTTACCACACACAGCCCGTCCTTTTTTCTCGTGGTATTCACGCAATACACGGTTTTAAAGTGAAGTCAACGGTTGGCCAACAAACAATGTACTCAAAGGTCGCAATCAGCTGTGACAAAACTCGCGTAGCGGGTTTAAACTATCTCACTCACTCTCCCATGACTCTTGTGCAATTGTGCATAGCTTCCTCTTTCTAGCGTCGAATTTCGAATACGCGGCCTTGTTTCACGACATTTTCTTCACAAAATCGCACTAAAATGACTCAAGTCATTTGTTTCTTCAAACAAATTTTACAAAAAATGTCTCTATCTCTGTGTACACTATGAGCGCTGAGAGTGAGATAGCTGTTAAAAGAGGTCACGTGAGAGCAAGGGAGACAGTTTGGAACGCTTCACCAACTTTTTCACCGGATGACGTCATCACCAAAACCGTCCAGGGATAAATTACAGGGCTGCCATTTTGCGAACAACTACATGTGTTTTCTGATTCAACTGGATGTAAAATTTTTAAATTTCCCGCCGACTTTGGCAACATTGGGTTTAAAATTAGAATGGAGGCAATATTTAAAATTCCTTGGCAAGAGCGCACCACACCTCTAACTTCACGCGCATTCGACCCGGTGCGCGCGGCAGTATCTTCAATGGTGAAACAGACGCAAGGGCGGAAACAGGCTTTTGTCTTTCTTTCTCTTCGGCCGTTTGTTTACAAGTGTTAGGCAAGGATAGCAGAGGAGGCCATTATATTAATTTAACCCCTATCTCCTGACTCCTATGTCCTTTTCTAACGCACGCGTTTAATTGGGAGGAGAGAGAGAGAGAGAGAGAGAGAGAGAGAGAGAGAGAGAGAGAGAGAGAGAGAGAGAGAGAGAGAGAGAGAGCGAAGTTCTTGTATCCGCCCATGGACAGACGGTCCAGTCCAGTCCGGCATCGCTGTTCTTGAGCGGAGACTGAGTTGCGGCATTGCAACATGGCATCGCGGAGCATCAGAAAACATCGCATCGTCAACTTTTAAAATTCCGATCCTCCTGTTAATCTCGGATCAAAAAAGGAAGTACTCAACGCAGAAAAGACGCGGAGACGCGGACGCGACGCTACCTTGCGCGCGCGCTCGCTGTGAGATGCACGCGGCTCAGCTGAGAGGGCTCAGCTCAGCTCTCGACATGTAGCGATGTCTCTTATAATAAGCTTAAACTACATCAATTTGCCTTATTTATGCGTATACTTGGCTATAATAAGCTGGCGGGCTACGGCCCAGGCCGTTGTTTGCCATTAAGAAACGCACTCTCTCCATCAACCACTTGCTATGGATCAAAGGTCCCTCGCCTTCAAGGTACGGCCCGGCTCGCGTCAACAGCACAAGGCACACGGCACAAGGAAAGCACCGGCGCAAGGCAGCCCCAACGGACCGAACGTCCAGTCTGCGGAGTGCGGACGCAAATATTTCAAACCGTCAATGACCGTTTATAAAAATTCACTAGAGATTTTGAAAATCCGCGACTCCATGATTCGTAACCCATGAAAATCCACATGAAAGGCCGATCCTTGAAATTTCCAACTTTTGGAAGGATTGAATAAGAACGAAATCTGTGATAGGTGGAGACGAGTCACGTGATTGCAAAGTCTATTCAAAATACAGAATATCTAATTCGTTATCAGAGGCTTCAGAAAGTTCGATAACCAATTAGATAAGTTCCGTATTTTCTTTAGACTTGGCAATTACGTGTCTCGCATTGGCGGCTCGTGCAAATCTAGCAATGTACCATATCGTCCATTGAAATCCGTGTAAAATATCGATTTGAGGGAGTGCAGTATGAACCCCCAATATTTTAACGTTTTACATGACATTTAATAGACTGAAGTAAAAAGAAAAGCATTCAACGTTGCCAGAATGCGCAGCCACTGGTGATTCGTTCCCACCAATCACAGTTTTCCATTCGTATCCAAACCAATCAAAAGTCGAGAATTTCAAGGATTGGCCCGCAGGAGTCTGTTCGTGACTCGTGCTGGATCTAAAAATCTTTCAGGGGGGACTGCGGTCAAAAAGAGGGGACAAATATGTCCAAAAAGCGGTAGTGGAGGGGGCTAAAACCTACATTTTCAGCAAGAAACCCAAAATTACCTCGAAAACCCTGTAAAATTTTGGTTCAAGAGGGGAGGGAGGCTTGCAGTCCCCTATTAAGAGGGATGACATGCATCGTTTCCTATTATTTGCAAATTAACGGGCAATTTATGACGTTCAACTTCTAAAATATTGTGGACATCAACGGAGAATGAATCTGCGTCTTGATTGCTGATGATCCTCGACAACATCGATGATCATGAAAGGTTTATGGGTTCAAGAACTACAACGGTGGATGTGATCACTTGGACGTTATTTGAGGATCCAATTAATCGTCTCAAGAGTCCTGATGTTTCAACCGGTAGAATCTTTCACCGATGGATTGTGTAATGCCATTAAATATCCCCGCAAAACAGAAGCGCACTCTGATACAGCTGTTTTGAACAAATCAAAAGAAAAAACGAAAGACAGGGGTGCGGTACATCTTATAAGGGGGGGGGGGGGGGGAACACGGGAAACAAGGATTAGGTATTACAATGTACCATCCGCACAGCTGATTTTGGCGTCTGCCAAAAAGAATGGTAAATTTTACCAAAGTATGGCAAATGCAACATAATTTGTGGTAAATTAGGTTAACCGGTTGGTACAGGATACTAGACTCTGATAAAGTTTACCATACTTTCTGGCAGACGCCAAAAACAGCTACTTAAATATGTTAAATTATATCAGGCTCTTTTTCCGAAAAAATGAAAAGAAAAAAAAAAGCTGAGAAAGGGAGAGGAGAAAATAAGAGAGGGAGAGGGAGAGAGAGAGAGAGAGAGAGAGAGAGAGAGAGAGAGAGGAGAGAGAGAGAGGAGAGAGAGGAGAGAGAGAGGAGAGAGAATAAGAGAAGAGAATAAGAGAGAGAGAGAGAGAGAGAGAGAGAGAGAGAGAGAGAGAGGTCCAAGTGTGGGAGAAAACATAACCTGCAAGTCTGCAACGGGAGGTGGATCTCAAAACGCGCGAGAAACTCAGGTGAATGGAGCTAAATTTCTGAAGGTAAAGGTGATTCGATGAACTTGCGCGCGAAACTTGCCGACCGGCCGGCCGCCCGACCACGGAGTCGCAGTCGGTCGAGTGACACGCCTGGTATGCATTTTGCGGATATTTGAATGCCACGGAATAACGGCGGCTGCGGCGTGGATCGATGAAGTGAATGGTCGCGAGGACGCAAAAAAAGAAGAAAAAATCGGACCCGTGCCAAATTCGAAAAAAGAGGTAAAAAGTTTCGCCGAGATATTACACGTGCCAGAACTAACGCAACCAACGGCCCTGGTCAGTTTTCAACTGTGTACACACTATGCAGTATACACTCACATTCATGCCGAGCGTCATAGACTGTGATAGACTATGGGTCACATCATCAGACTAATCGGGGTTTTTTGTTGGAGATTTGAGTCCCGATGTAGACGGTTTTAGTGCAATCCAACGATTAGCCAATTACAACAGTGCACTCATTGGTCGCCATCAGCTGTGACAAAACTCGAGTAGCGTTCCAAACTATCTCACTTACTCTCCAGTGACCCTCATGCACAGCCATCTCTTTCTAACGTCGAAGATCGTATTCACGGCCTTCTTACACGGTATTTTATAATTAAAATCCCCCCCCCCCCCTAAAAATGACCAGTTTGACATCAGTTGACCTCTACATATTTATACGCATGTATAGGGACTCTATTAGGGAAAGGTTTGGAAACACGCGAGTAGTCGACATTTTTATTTGGCTCGTGGTACTCAGAGGTACCCATATTCATCATTTTGGCCGACTTATTACTGCGCCATAGGCATTTCTGATTGTGAGAACCCATGCGAATCATGGCACTGAACACATAGCGTAGGATGTACCATGACTGTCAAAGCGACAACGATCATCGTAATCATCGTGTGATATTTTCATTTTTTCAAAACTCGGTCAATTTTAAAGAATTTTGACATTTTTTAGGTATTTCAGGTTTCACAGAATTACCATTTGTAGCATGCCTTAAAAAATCTAAAACTTTAAAAAATAAAAGACAGCTCTATCAAGAACGATTTTGATGAGAGAACTTTCTTTTGAAGAACACAGTACATTATATAACTGAGCACATCAAAAATATGTATATGCAGTACAGGTTGCATCGTCTTCCCTTTAATCATATCCAACATATTCAGGGTAAGCTTGTCGACAAAAGATGGAGCAGTTTGCAAACGTTTTCAAATCAGAATTTTATGCCTTAATTGCTAAAAGTATGGTCAAAAAATTCCAAAGTTATTCGCGAAATGTATTTTGAAAATAATCATAAACTTCTTTTATTAAAACTCAAGTTATGAAGCTCCGATTTTATATCAAACCATCAAGGTTTTGTCTCCGTAAAGACGTGAAGTGTCCCAAGATATGAGCCTTAATGTCATACATTTCCCATGATAATTAATGTAAAATATACTTTAACTTTTGCTTTTAACCTCAAATCTGGCAACATTGCAGACTCGGCTCGTAACAAACCCCGGTTCTTTTCGTTATTAAATTTGGCGACGTTGCGACCGCAGGGACGAACACTCGTATAACGATAACAAGTGGGACACTCTATCTTAGAGAAAACGATTAATTTTGAGCTATGCAAGCTAGTTTGGGTTCCGATAAAAAAGGAAACACTCGTGATCAAAAATATTACTATTCCGTCCGTACGAAACACGAAAGAGCAGAAAAAGAGGAGATTCCATTCTTTGAATCTGGCTGCGGCAATAAAGCATTGCATACACTGCTGCCAGTTTTTTTTGTTCGTTTAAATAGACATAAATAAACAAATGGATTGAATAAGATAGGCAAAGACATGTCATCTTTACCTCTTTTGCACAGGAAAAAAAGAAAAAAAAAACAGAAATATCAATTTCATAACGCCGACAAAACCTCTAGTAGAAAAATGGCCCAGCAAAAGACTTGAAAGGAGCTAACCAAAGTTTTTTTTCCCGCCATATATTTTATGGGGTGTACCAAAGATTTGGTTAGCACTGCTGAAGTCTTCGGCTCCGTCATTTTTTCACCAAAGGATTTGTCACAGCTACTGAAGCCGTGTTTTCTGTGTATAAGGAAGAAGTGCACCGTCTGGCAACGTAAGAGTGCATGTATCGCTTGACGATGCGACTAGAGCCTTCGCTTTGTGTGTATTCAATTTAGTGGTATTTTTTAACCCACCGATGATTTCACCGACTGACAAAAAGATTCCACACTTTAGTTCAGTTTAAATAACTGTAATACACGAAAATACTCGCATCCGTAACCTTATAGACTCCACAGGCTAATTTCATCCCACCAAGGAACCGGAACCGGTTCAAAAATTCAATTTCGGTTTGCATCCCTCGGTCCTAGTTGGCGAAAAAGGACTATAAGACATCCGAAAAAAAATTGTGTAATATTTTGATCAACCGGTGGAGAATCATCGGTGAATAGAAAAAAGTCGTTAAATACACAAAGCGGCAGCTCTGGATATGACTCGGTGCCGATACCGCGCCGACAATGGCGCTCCATTTCCAAAAAGTATGAGTCAATCCCCAACTTCCATGAAAGGAGAGTTATTACCGAGCTAATTAAACACCGCGACTGTTCGTCGTCGTCGACGGTTAAGTTTGAGGAAAACGCATGGAAACATGCAACATACATGATTGCCGGTCGCTCGAAACAATCACAGTTTGGAACGCGACGCAACGCAACTCAGAGACGCAAAAAACGTCAACGGATGCCCAAAATAAAATGCGGCCACTCGGATCAGAATAAAAAAAAAAAAAAAAAAAAAAAAAAAAAAAAAACGCGAGCTTCCGCAAGATTCAAATGGTTACTTTTTTGGCGCACTCCACACGCACACTGCACAGGCAAGTTCAAAATATTCTTTGATTGCATTTTTTAGTCGTGCAGACTGTGGCACATTTTCTTCTGACTAAAGACCAGTGGCGTAACGCCGTAACACCCTGGCTAGCTGGGTTCAAATGGGGCCCGAGGGCCCTTTTGATACTGGGGCTCTTTTTGTTTAGTTTTGTTTATTCATTTTTTATTTTGCTCCTGCGGCTACAGACCTCGACCACCTGGTCGGTCAAATACGGAATACACGTGTTTACAAGTCATTTATGCACGTTAAATGTTCTTTCGTCTTTGGTCTTGATTTTCTTTTTATTACTCTTTTAAACTCTTTGAAACTCGATTAGATTCAATCGAACCATAGTTGCAAAATTACTCGAACACTCGAATCACCTATTATCAGATAGTCTTACCACGACTCTTCTGCAAAAATCAAGATTATAAATTGAAATAACACGTCATCTATGAGACAGGCACTCTTTCCACGACTTAGAAGAAAACTCGAGTATAAGAAGAGAAAAAACACAGACGAGTGAATAGCAGAGAGAAGTACATGTGACTCCCAGGAAATCAAGGTTAAGTTGGTCTGAAACACATCAACTTTTTCAAGATGTTCTTCATCTGAGGGGTGCGTCCCCGGTACGACACCCCCCCCCCCACTCTGAATCGGGTTGAACATCGATTTTAAGGGCCTTCAGAAAAGTTTACTGAGATTCTTTCACTCGGTCAATTACACCACTGCTTGAGACAATGAAAATAGAAAATGCTCAAATTAAGGATTTCCATTTTAATTGCGGTTCGAACAAAATTGACAACTACCTTGTGCAAATTCAACTTCAAATCCTTCAATTCAATATACTGTGTAACTTAACAGGAGATGAGTTTAAGCGGAAATTGATGATGATCTTGGTTAAATCTATGACCAAGGTCTCGTTACGTCGAACAGCCTGGTAAAGCTTTTAGTCTTGGGGTGTTTTACAGCTTTTGCTTTCTAAGAAATCAATAGTATTTGGTTCGTACAGGTATGAAGCCTTATAATTCTTTTTTAATTTTTATAATTATGAGGACGAAATGAAGGAGACAGCAAAAAAATTCACTGTTAATCTTGAAACGAGACGCATGCACGCGGGTACAATGTATATCTCTAAGCACAGATGTTTCTCGGTAGTAATGAAGTTCGAACTTATGGGAAGCGCACAACCTTGAGTCAACCAAACAGAGTACCTCAGTACCTAATTAACTATACGGAGATGCAATTACAGATAATAATTGTAAATTAATTCAGGTGCACGTGGTTAGATCTCTGATGTGTTGATGGGAACAACATAGTAGGAGATTCGATCACTATGCTCACACGGAGGAATTATTATCCTTTGTAATTTAGAGATCAAAATTAATGATGTAATGGATGCAGAGACAACTTAAATCGAAGAGTTTCAGAGCGATGTCACTGAACCTTTCTTTGTAAATCTCATCGGCGGAGAAACTTTCTAGATGGCATTTCCAAAGTAGTGTGTAATTCGACGTTTACAAACTTGTAGAATTGATGAATAAGTAATCAATAGATATTAACAAAGGTAAATGAAATGAAACGAAGAAAAAGTAGGAATTTCAGTAAGTTCGCGGAAATGGATGAAAAGAAAAGAAAGGCACAGAGATTAAAACTTCGAAATGACAGTTCGACGAAGTCAGCAGAGCCGCATATCAACGCAAAAATAAGTAATGCACTCTCTCCACTTATTCAAACACATGCGATCATGCGTTAAAAAAGAATATATGGACCTGACTTCAGTCCCTTTATTTGTCATTTTCTAGCGCATTGTGGAAAAATGCACTAGGGACAATTTATGGTTAACATAACGAGGATTTTGCTTCATAGTTTTCCCCAACAGGAATTCCATTACGGCTATTTACAGGAATTACCGATACATTTACAAGAATGACGGATAGGAAAGTATTTAACACCATTCTCGTCACGGGAACCAAATATTTTTCAGCGTGTGGGTGAAGAGAGAGAAAGAGGAATCCCTACATACGACACTTAAAGTCAGCGTTCGGAGTGAAAAACTAAATATTCTAAAGCTAGGCTTTCAATTGGAGCGAATTTTCAGAATTAAAACCTCTCGGTTGCTACTCATGAATTTGTTTATTTTCCGAAAGAGGGAAGGGTCTAGAGAAACCCTAACCGTCATAAGTTAAATATATAACTATTTTAACCTTGTCCACCCATGTTTAGTCATTTTCATGTCTACGAGTACCGCAATAAAAATGAAAAAAAAAAAATATAATGAGACAAACCATTTTTGCGCAGCAAAACGATGTATGCAAATTTTTGTAGGTACGACACAAAGTTTTCTCTGAATTCAATTTTGATCGAAACAAAATCTACGGAGTTTCTTTTATCGTGTTGTTTTTTCTATTACAGTTCACCTTCATCGGCATGTGCAATTTACTCCCCTCTGTGCGGCTCTCATTGATCGAGTCCATTGTGTCGCAGATTTGAATCCGATCAATTTTACGAGTTAAGCTTGATAGATCTACGCGGTAAAAGTAGGCGCATTGATTGAGATTAAAGGCGATTGCTATAATCGTTCCCTCGGTTAGGTAAAGTAGGTTGAATATGTATGAGATGGTAGACAGCTGGGTCAATTTAAAATGTAAAATAAATATTAAAATGCTTCGATTTATCAGAAATTTCTCTAGTCCCCTTTCACAAGGAATTCTTGAAGGCATTAAAATTAAACATAAAAAGTTGACAGTAAAGTCACAAAGATAAGAAAAAATTGAGGCAACCACTCGGTTTCTAAATAAGTAGATTTCAAAGCAGGAAAAAATGCAAATCAGACTCAGGCAATTTTGAGGTAACGCTTAAATTCATTATAAAAATACGTGTGCATTAGTACAGCCAGAAAACAATATTCGAGTGCTAGAAAACAGCTGCATAGTAATGTTTTAAAAGTGGCGCCAAATCAAAATACAATGCGTCGTTTGGCTGGGCAAGCAGGGAAGGGGTGACATATTTCCACCATATTTGGAATTTTTTTTGATTTATGTACATTTGGGCGGAAAAGAGTTGGAAGAGAGCTCTTTGACTCTGTAGTTGGTAGCTTAAAGACAAAACTAACGTTACTTCTTTGATGTGACGGAATTGCAGATTTCAAAGATACTCTGTATTATTACTGAAAATGAATCAAGGTAGAGGTGGCTCAAATTACGGTTTTGTGACAAAGGAAGATAAAATTGAAATACACTGAGCTGTCGCACCAAAAAAAGAAGAACAGCTTCAATTCGATTCAAATTTTTATGTGATGCATATCATATCGTAAAGGAAGTAAAATTTTGATTCTTCACTTATGGCGAATATGCGTACGGACACTTCCCATGAAAATGCTGCTTCCACTTTCAAAATCATCGATTGGAGTGCCGCTGGTCACACAATAATTTGTAAAAAGTCTCACCATTACCTTGTAACAAAAAGGCATCGAGCTACATATTTACGTCGAATGCATTAGCCTGCCACCGCAACAAGACCAAGAAACAGAGAGAGAGAGAGAGAGGGGGGGATTAAAAGAGATTAAGATGCAAATGAATGACCGCAATGCCAAATTGAAACTTCTGGCTATTATTTGGCGGGTGCGTTTCAAAAAGATAGGCTGATATTCGGTGTGGATGGCAATTGGCCAAGATCTTGAGCTGCAACATCGGATCCCCTGCCACAACTTTTAACAAGGGACAACGTAAAAGCAGAGGCAGCGAACTCTGGAATGGGCCAACGAGCACTGAGCATCGTAGATTGAGTGAGTGTATGTTCACTGTTCAGTGCTTACCGAGTGTGCCGGCAAAATCTTTAGCTCAGAGAACTCATTTAGCATTTAATTGTGCCGTTGGGGGATTCGGCTGATACTTCTTTGGGTTTTATCGGCGTTGTCGACAGCGAGAGAGGAAAGGAAGAAGCGATATATTTTCAATATAACGACCGGCACTGCCGAGGCCGAACCAAAAGGACACCGCCCGTATGGAAATTTAGCCACCTCGCCGCGGCCGCAGTATGGTATGGCATGGCAGGCCGATATGGGAGCGTTGTTCAAACTCAACGTGTACTTAAAGTCGGCTGCTTGAACTGATTCAGCCAAGATGAAATGGAGACTGTCATGCAACCGTAAAGAGCCGATAACGAAAGTGCAGGCAGAGAAATGCCACTCCAAATGCCAACTCCCCGAACAACAACCAAACGAACGAACGAACGAACGAACGAACGGACAAACGGACGGACGGACGGACGTACTGCAAAACGGCCAACAACCCAACGACATCCCACTCGGACAATTTCTCTCTCCGACATCCTTTTCATCCGGCGCCCATAACCATAATCTTCCAGCGCTTACGACTTCGGCAACGGCTACAGCTCTGACTCTCCTCTGGCCTTACCAGTAAATCAGAATTAAGACTGCCTGCCAGAGGCCCTACCTCCTTTGTCGCAACTCGCAACTTAGGGCCTCATTTGAACCTCTTGCTGAATACACTGCAAATTCATCAACCCCTCCCCCCAACTCTAGTATGATGATTACAAAGTCAATTTTCTTCAACTTAATGAACCCAGGCAGGCCATTATATTTCTCGTGTCTCACTCAGACCTATTTTTTTCCGAAGAAAGTTTCCGAGGAAAATGTAACCAAGAGGGTACGGTCTCTTTTTCGATGAATCTGCTTTGGACACAAAAAAGCATTCACTGTTCATGATAAAACTAACTGCACCCTTTTTACGCATCAATAATTATAAACTGACAATATCTGAATAAGTCTCTGTTAATTTTTACATTGACAACATGAAAAGGTAATTGCAATACCATACCCGGAAAGAAGCTCAAATTAAATTATTGGGTTTTTTTCGGTCTACAAATTTCTTACACTTTAGAGTGACAGCAAGAAAATGAGCGGATATCGATATACCTATACATTAATTATCATCTCGTTAAAGCAATATGGAACCAAAGAGAAAATCTCGATACTTTCTGAACATCTGATGAGAAGTATACACGTGTTTCTTTCCGGTAGGAGTTTCGCAGGATAAACTAATAAGCTTTAAGCCACCGAAGAAACTAAACGACTATCTAATATTTCTTCGCTCACTTATTCCACAAAAGTGGGACTATTAACTGCGTTGCAAGCACTTGAAATTTGGTTAAAAATAGAGGAGGCTTGAGAAAAGTCTCTGTATATGACCTCTCAGTCATAAACAGTGCTGCATTCACTTCACGACACAACAGAACATGCATGAAAGGATGGAGTTTACCATTCAGCTACGGCTTGGAGCCCGCTAGGCTAGGCGAGTGCGCTAAATGTGTTACAGTGTTACGCGAGCGACGGAGCTCGATCTTATGTGCAAGGTACACTTACTTTGAACGGTCATAAATTCAATTCAAGAGTCAAAAAAGCTGGAACAGGTACACCGGTACATGCGACAACTTGTAGTTACGCTTATGTTCCGAGTGTTTTGTTAGCAATATCAAAAGCAACACGGTCGAAGCTCATAAAAACAAAGATCGCAAGCGTTGCAAGACTGAAAGTCTCAGATATCTTTGCTTTATTACAAGACTGTCGCAGCCCAAACCTTTCCACAGAGTAATGCACGGCGCAGATAATGTTCCTTCGATTTTTGCCAGGATAATGTTCTCTCCTCCTGCGTGTCCTCTTCTCTCATGTTTTTCTCTATTTCCTCCTCATAGTCTCTCCACAATCTACTAATGTAAGCGAACAAGGAATTCACAGGACGGTTTCATACCGTCTAGTTTGGCACAGTTCCACTGGTTCGTGTATTATCTCCTCCAAAAGCCCACTTATTATTATTGTTATTATCATCATCGGTCTCTTAACTTTAGGTCCGTACCAATATTCACCTCGCCATTCACCGCAACTATACACTCTCCGGATGTTTGGTGTTCAATGCTGAACGTTCATACATCACCTACTAACGGATGATTTACTATCGGGACAGAAATCATTTCTGTGTTTGGTGCCGCATGAGGAATTTCCTGGTCAAGATAAGCTCAGTTCTCTATCCTCTTTATGAATCTTTCCTTTTACACAATTCAAGAACCCAATCGCTTTGAGATGTGTAATGCTGTGCTTCAACTTGAAATTCAATTGTCTCCGGCTAACCTCATGGCACAGCATTGCACTTTCTGCTAAGAGTGTTATAAATTAAAACCTTCGCACTAGTAAGAAATTGGTCAGAACTGAATGCAGCAATGAACAGTCTCAAATTTTGTCACAAAATCGAATAAAACTTGAAATCATATATATATATATTACTAATTTACTCGTATGAGTAGAATACCATGTTTTTTGGGAGTTTTGGAGCCATTGTTATCTTCTAAACTCCGACATGTTCTGAATGTAAGCAGAAAGGTTTACAAGAAGCAAAAAAAGTGAAAGTATCAACAGCTTCGGTTCAGAAAACGATTTCAAACCAAACAAGCAAGAATTACAGACGAATGCTTGACACACAAAAAACGAATAAGATGAGAGACTAAATTGCTATGTTCAAACTTAGATACCACGTCATCAATTTTGAAAATGTAAGGAAAGAATATATTATTCAACTCCTAGTCTATAATTGATTCTTACTGTAGTTCGAGGAAATATTACAGTAAATATACTAAGATAACAAAATAAACGGCTACAAGGCAATAGAAAAAAAAAAAAAAAAAAAAAAAAAAAAACTTCCAACATTTTTCTGGAGAAAAAAAATTGAACATTTGCGTCAATTTTTGAATGACTCTCATTGGACAAGATCAACTAGTTATGATATTGGAGTTACGTTTCAGATAATTCACAAAATACACTACACAAATCGTCGACTTACCATTGCAGTGACAGGAAAAAACTCCAAAGGCCGAATGAGTACAGTACAAGTATCATGCAAATTGAAAACCTCATTTTGAATTACCTGAAAACAAACAGAAAAAAAAATATGTTAAAGTACAATAAAAATTCTAAAATGAATGCGAATAAGTTACCGCCAAAAATTGTTCGAATACATGAAAAATTAAATAAAATAAAAGTTTTAGTCATCTTTCATTTACTATCTGGAAGCTTGATTTCTTCTGAATAAGTATCGATGGATGTAAAGAAGCAAGTGTGCTTGCCTTCATCGGAGAAATGCCATTTTTTTTCAACGCACACCTAGTGTAGGTACACTTATGACCGGCGAAAGGAGGCGCAGATAAAAGCAATGGGGCTTCTCTTGAACGTCGTGATCACGGGTTCCGGTTCAGACTCAACATCCCGGATTCAGCCGGCCAATACTGAATACTGATATCATCAACATTTAATGTTAACGTTCCCGCGCTGATTGTTTGTTCTGAAGGCCCGGACTGCATGATGTCATAAAAATTGTAATTTGAGAAGACCGGGAAAATAAGAGGGTAAAGCAGAAAGATGGTTTTGGCGATGGCGTTGCGTCGCTGAAGTACTAGACCAAAATCTGATAAGTCGATTAAAATCACCAGTTTGTTCAGCAAACGTCTGATGGATCAACAATACTCAACCACTCGTTGAGCAGCTGCTTTTCAATAGTTAATTTAATCACTTGTTTCTCGGTCAAACTAAACATTCTGGTTAGTTATTGTTTAACGTTTATTCTTACAATGCAGAAGCAGATTGTGTTGGTCTAAGTTTATTGACCCTTTTTTTGTTCAGTGGATTTCATATACATTGGCTTGCTTTCCATTTTTTTTTTCTTTTCTTTTCATTTTTGGATTTGTGGAAAGCAGGTTGCTTTATGCACTACATAAAGCTGAAAATAAGTAAATTTATTGTAATACTCGTAGTTGCGACGGTTTTTAGTTAGGCGTTTTGAATGGAAATTGCCCAGATTTCCGGCAAGTCGAACGACCAACTCGTTATTTTTAGTTTTACCCATCTTATTACCTTCCTCGGTTGACACATCGTGCTTCTGGTGATCTTTTTTCCAAGTGACGTAGCCTTGGGAGCGCTCCCAACATTCTGATGTTCCGTTCAAGAAATGTGAAGTCAGATCTGCCAATTTTAGGCACGGTCCAAACCCCATCCTTTCCGAACCATTTTTTGAGCCAAAAAGTACTTTGATAAGTCAACCGAAGAATTTCTAGCACTGTTACAAAATAATTCTGGCGTACTATCAGAACCTAGTCATAGTAACATAATTTCTTCCAAATTTTCAAGAGCCATGATACAAATACTAAAATTCTAGGGACACTACCAACAAATTTCCACGGTTGACACATTGTACTTCTTACTTTTTTTTCCCCCCTGTGTACAGCGAGAATTTAATTTGAGAAAATTATACTAGTAGTGAAGATCACAATAGTACTACCACTCTGACCTTAAACACGAGTCAGAAAGTGGTTCGACAAAACTAACAGTTCATTCAACAAAAAAAAGGCATTGGATAAGGGGTGAGCGGTGAGGGGGCTATGTAAGAACGCGTGATTCAGCGTCGTGCGCAAGCAACCGCCGGCCGGGCGGGGCCCCCCGCTTGCCGTTTGGCATCACTCTATTACATCGTTCGCATCAGCCGTATCTCGCATCGGCTCGTCTCTATAATTTTTCATGTTTAAAAGCACCAAGCACCGGAGCACGGTGGTGCCGAGTAATGTGGCAAACTCGAGCCCAGGCCGCGGAGAGTCCTAAGCATTTCATCCATTGTCTTATTTCGGCAATAAGTTTGCGTGTGACCTCAACA
Organism: Trialeurodes vaporariorum; assembly: GCA_011764245.1. Lineage (NCBI taxonomy): Eukaryota > Metazoa > Arthropoda > Insecta > Hemiptera > Aleyrodidae > Trialeurodes > Trialeurodes vaporariorum. The sequence goes on from VMOF01000024.1 coordinate 38,063,697, forward strand.
ACCTCAAGGATGACCTCAGAGCGCATTAAAATCTCACCATCTGCCACTCGGAGCCCTAAGTCATAGCGAAGCTGCGCTGAGTACCAACCAAACGTCATGCTACATACTAACAACTCAACAACGCAACGCTGCGAAGCCGCAACAAACGGCAACCAATTATTTTTGGATTATAAAAAAAAAAAAAAAAAAAATCGAGAAGAAACGGAAAACGATACGTCTCAACCAGAGCTGCCGTTTTGTGTACTTATGTAGAGGTAGTTTTCAATTCACCGATGATTCTATCGGTTGCCCAAAATATAAAACAGTTTAGTTCAATGTATGACTGAAACGCACGTAAACACTCTGTAATTTCTCAACCGGTACAGTCTCCGTCAATGACTTTGGAAAAAAAGGGATATTTTTATCATTTAACAGGGATTCCGTCGGTTCAAAAAATATCACAGATGCGAGCATTTTCGTGCATTCCAGTTATAAACTAAACGTAACCGTAACATCTTAAAGCCAATCAATGGTATCGTCGATTAATTTAACCCTTTCGCAAATACAAATTATGAAAAAAGTGTCACTGTAATCTGAATGACAAAATCGTTCCATTCGCCAGCACAGCTAAAAGCTTAGGGCTTGCCCTAGATGCCAAACTTAAATGGCGTGAACACGTCAAATAAACAGAAAAGAGTTGAATTTAAAATTGAGCAAAATTACTAGCTTCTTGGAAGGAGGTCCAAACTTTCATTATCTAACAAATTGCTCTTATACAAGCAAGTTTTAAGGCCTGCATGGAGCTACGGTTGCCAGCTTTGGGGATGCACCGTATAGAGAGCAACCTGAAGCTTATTCAAACATTCTAAAATCAAGTTTTAAGAATTATAAGCGACACCCCTATGTACTCCAGGAACGAGGATATCCATAGGGACCTGTAAATCGAGACAGTAAAACAGGTGGTCATGAAAACAGCTAAAAGAAATGAGGAGAAACTAGTCGACCATCGCCTAACTATTGACGTACTGCTCGATAGTGAGAATCTGATCAGGAGATGAAAACGTTGGAAAACGTTTGAATTGCCTTCAGGTCGCTTTCTGGAAGGATAAAATGTAAAAAATGTATATTTGTTGAATTCATGTTACTTTCCAACATAAATTAGAACCAAACAATTGGCAACTACGTTGTCAACTGTGTTAAGTTATTTAAATTAATAGACAGAATACTGTCAAATATTCCCTTCTTTTGCGAATAGGTGCAGGGTTGAGTGAGTGCAATGCACACACAAATTTTAAAAGAAAAAAAAAAAAGAAGAAAGAAAAAAAAAAGCTGTAATCTGAGACCCTATACCATTAAATTGAACGAACTTTTCTCATATAACACCAAGTGCGTGTCAATTTTTTCGAATTTCCACAAGACTCCATGTAAAATGTCGCCCCTTATATGGGACACTGTGAGCGAAAGGGTTAAAAAGAAAAAAAAATGTCATCAAAGCGGCAGCTCTGGATTCAACGATTGGCCTTGGGCGGTATTTTACGTTTAACATTAATTTGTCGTAGCATTGGTCTTCAGAACCTGCGGAGCGTAGAGTCGGGCCGGTGCCATGCCGGGGCCAGGGCCAGGGCCGGACCCGCGGTCATAGCGGGGCCCCCCTCTTTTTCCGCCACGAACCCCGAAGTCCACTTTTTGATTTGTTCCTCTGGACTCAGGAGAGCCTCAACCTACCTTTCCGATGCCCATGTTGGCACTATTGCGTTTCTCTTCGGAATCCGCTTGAGCACTTGCATATGCCCTATGCCCCATTGTCCGTACCGCTAATTTCCCTTCAAATCTTCGCGTGGAACCGGTGCGGTGCGCACGGAGAGCCAGGCCAGGCAAATGATACCCGAGTCACACATGCGATTTCGCATGTTCGCACCGCTCAACAACACTCTCGACCGATTCAACAGTCAACACTTTATAACGTTTTACGGCCCTATTTCGTATCGTTCGGTCTGTTTATTAATCACTTCACAAGAGATGAACATATATGCATGAAATATATCCTGGGTCAGAGCTAAATAATATCCTGCACCATGTCAATCACCTTGCGCTGTGCGACGTAGTTACAGGTCACTCGCGGATTGACAGTTAAGTCCGGTTTGCGCGCCTCTTAAAAGGGATATATCGATCTGAAATATAAAGTAATGTTAAAGAGCCATGTCGATTCGCAAATCCCCTCTCTCCCTCCTTTCCATACACTATTCAGAGCTCGTGTTCAATACCTGTCCTATAAATTTGCCAATGTGACCAAACGATGAGATAGCATTAACACATTGGAAACAAACGAACGATAAGTATTGCTACCGCTTAGATACTGAAATGAGGATAGCTTCCAATATTTCAAAAAATAAGATAAATAAGTTGCGAACGGTCGTAATACTGCTTGTCATAAATGATAAATATACTTTGTGATACTTACAAATAGATATGACGATATTTACTTTTACATTAAAAAAAAAAATAATAAACGGAGGGAGATCAGAGCGAAGAGCGCTGGGATGTAATCGGTTCGGGTGAAGGTTTTCACCACAATCAACGTTTTACCCAACTGTTTATTCGGCAACGATGGACGCACCGATGCAGCACACGCACCTCGGATTTACCAGTACATTGCGAATACCTGTTCCGTGGGGTGGAGACGAAAGAATTAACTCTGCGGTGCACAGAGAAGAACACTTTGGTATAGGGTAGCGCTGCCAAAACCTTTGGGGAGAAATAAATGACCCAGTAAAAGACTTTAGTTGAGCTAACTAAAGGTTTTGTACGCCTCACTGAAGAGATTTTTCTGGGTGAACCAAAGATTTGGTTGGCTCAATCAAAGTCTTCAGTTAGGTAAATTTTCTACCAAAGGTTTTGTCAGCGCTACCCCACCGAACTGGTTTTTTCGGTCCCCCCCTCTTTTTTCCCCTGTGGGATAGACAACAGTAAACAGCGCTCCTGATGACTAGAAATGGTTTTGCTGACTCTGGCTTGTGGTGTCCCCTTATCCCCCATATAGTTCCGAACCTAATAATAAAATATGCTTATAATAAATATGCTATAAAAACACGGGGAAAAAAACTGGTAGAAAATTTACCACCTGCATTGCTGCTTTTGGAGTCTGCTATCAAGTATGGTAAATTTTACCATCACATGGTAAATGCAACGTACCTTGTGGTGAAATGTGCCGACATGTCACCTTAATTTACCATAAGGTACGTTGCATTTACTTACCATAAAATGGTAAAATTGACCATACTTGATGGGAGACTCCAAGATCGGCTATGCAGATTGTAAATTCTACCAGTTCCCCCCCCCCCCGTGAAAATATCCTTAAAATAACTAGCGTCAACACTCATGGCGAGCTGCAAGTTTTAATTTAGCTCTTTGTACGTTATTGCTTATACCGATTGCCTCGAAGCTTGGTTACATCCCGACAGAAAAAAAATGAAAAAAGAAAAAAAAAACCCCAAAAGACAAAATAAAAATTAAAAAAAAAGGAATTTTATCTGTTTGATCATTTCTCCTTATAGTAATTATCTTCTAGCTCACAATGTTTCCCATACCAAGTTACATTTTTCATCAGCGTCTCTTGCATCTCATGAGCGAAAATTGAACCTTCCTTCAGTTACGGATTCTGAGCACGTCCTTTCGATTGAATTCATCCGAATTTCGTGTTATTAATTAGGAAGTATTTATATAAAACACATTTTTTTCTCTCAGAATTTCATTGCCACTTCGAAGTTGGAACAATTGTTCCCGTTCATCATCGCATCGCTCGTTAAAATCGCTAAACTTCGAAATTTCAAAATATCCGTGGAGTTTCGAGGAACGCAGTCAATGTCGTGTGAAAAAAGAAATAAAGTCAGGGCCTGAGTATGCGACCGTGTAAGTTTGTGTGAAAAGCACACGCCTCATCGCACAACTAAACTCTGGACGCGGTGCACAATAGCTGATCCAATGAATTAATTATCCTTCTCTCTCTACGGCCATTTAGCAAAGGCGGCTCGTGCGATTTGGCAACCATGCAATTTCCCCATTGAAATACATGTAAAACAATCGATTCTCCAGAAGGCTATCAGCCTCCTCAAGCCGTTGGCCGGGGCGGAATTAGGTGTTTGGGAAGGGGTAAAATTACGATTCGGCCGCCTTGTAAAGAATTTGTCATATTTTTATCCCTCTTATGGCATATTCATTGAAAGAATAACCTATTTTTTTATGTATTGAATTATTTTTGGTTTTTTTGGGGGGGGGGCGGCTTATCCACCCTCATTTTGCCGCCCGGGGCAAGTGCACTCTTCAAACCTCCTACTTCACCAGCACCAGTACCTATTTTGCCCGGATTTGAACGGGCAAATTGCAACATTGCCAAATTGTATGTACGCTTCATTACAGGTGATGAAAGATTTAATGATGTACTATCGACAAATTAAAGATTGTCGCAAGATTTTCATAAGCGAATTTTCGCCTTCAAAGTTCCGGTTCTGCCACTCTTCATACTCCTCACACCTTGCAGGAGAGGGTCCAGTGAGGGTGGGATCAGTGGCGTCGCGTGCAATTCGGCAACAATGTATTCTATCCATTTAAACTCATGTGAAATATCGAATTCAGGGGGTTCACAGTTCACAAGGAAAATTCTATACATTTAATGAGTTTAAATGGAGCAGTTGCATTGTTGCCAGATGGCAGGCGACGCCACTGGGTGGGATGGGAGAGCCGTTGCAGATCAGTCCCACACTCACACGCAGAACTGCGGCAGTGGTAGCTTTGGGTTCTTAGATGGAAATACAGTACAGGGTGTACCATACCACCCAACAAGGGCCTTTTTCTCGAAAACTACTGAACCAACTGATTTGAAACAAAAAGGTCAGATGGGGAATTGACCCCAAATTTTTCATTTTTGATCATTTCAAAAACCCCGGACAGTCCCTGGGGGGGGGGGTATTCAGGGGGCGACTCCAAACGAATTTGCCAAATTTCAAAGCGAAACTTAGCTCGTAAACATTTTGCGGCAATCTTTAATTCGTCGATAGTACAGCCTGGGACAAAAATAATGTCAGCCGACCCCTTGGATTTTAGAGTAGGTAGGCCACCTGTGGTGCTTCACTTCACAGAGATAAATATTGCGGGTAGCCTACACACAGGAGTCGTCTAGACATCCTTTTTGTCCCCGACTGTGCGCTATACTTTTCTTTTTATCAAATTTCAATAATTTAGTATTTTTAAGCCAGCTGCATAGCGTTTACGACTTCACAACGCACCCAGCTTAACTCGCGAGAAGCCTAGCTTACGCTGGGCGAATTTTGCCATTTTTCACCTTTTAGCTAGGCGCTAAAAAGCCCCGATGAAAAATTAGTTTCGATCTAATCGTTGAAGTTGAGTAAAGGGTTTGAAGCGCGAATCAATGGCTAACATAAAAAGAAAAAGAAAACAGATAAAATTGATTACCCCGGTGATTGGAGCATTAGTCGAGGGGGCTTTGGTAAAATGCGTAATGGGCCAGTACAGGATGGGGATTTCAAATGTGGATCAGGAACACGCGGTAATCAGGGCTTTACGTTCGGAAACTTGGCTGGCTGCCGCAACATTGGCATCAGAGCGAGCCATAGTGAAGACCCCCTCGGGCTGTATCTTGTACGCGGCGCTTAAAGAAGCTGAGGCCCACATAAGCTTCAGAACGAACTGTATTCTTTTCGTGATGCAGTTGTGTCTTGGAAACTGCGCGGTGATGTCAGATTAGAGCCAAAAAATCAAAAGATTTTACGATAGCTCTTATGAAAAACAAAAAAAAAACAAAACAAAAAAAAAAACAAAAAAAAAACAACAACAAAAACAAATTACTCCTCATTTCATTCCTATTGCATTTACAATAACAACAAGTCAGCTTTTTAGCTGGTAACTGACAGTGCTTGCCTCTGAATAAAATGGAGGTACTGAGTACTTTACTAACAGACAATGGGGCTGCGTAAGCACTTTTATACTGTAAGCGATTTACGGATTGATTCAGATGTAAAAACCTGCAAAAATAACGATGGTAGCACTAAAAACTCACGAGATGTACTCCTAAACTCATAAAATGCTGTTGAACTCGCGAGCGTAATGGTGTCGTTTGGCACCGATAATAGGAGATTCCTAGCTTAATTTCGTCACTCTCTCTATGCTGACGAAGAAGATTCACAGCTAGCAATTAGGTATCAGAGTAGTGATCCACATCTGATTAATGGTACCGTGACACCTGGTGACACCGGTGTCAAAGGAAAGTCGACTCTTATAATAGGTCACTTCTTGATAGAGTTACAGTACTATTAGATGGGAGTCTCCGATTTTTGGTGCCCAACGCCGCCATCACGCTCGCGCAACTAAAAGCATTTTATGAGTTTTAGGGGTGGATCTCGTGAGTTTGTAGTGGTACCATCGTTATTTTAGCAGGTTTTTACAACTGAATCAATCATTAAATCACTTACAGCAAAAGTGCGCAAATGCTCCATTGAGGTGATTCTTCAGCGTTTAGCGCCGATTTCTACCACCAAAGTGCTACCGTTCCATTAATAACAAATTACAGGCCGAAATTAATTTAAATTTAATTTAGTGCCAGTTACTAGATAATCATCTGAAGAACGTCTCTGCAAAACATCTCGTCATACAACTTCTAAAATAAGGCTGAAAGAACCAATAAATGATGTATCCCATTTCGATACAAGAATCGATTTGCGATAACACGTTTTTTTGGAACTTTCAGCCTTACTTTTGAAGTTATTGACGAGATATTTTGTAGAGACGTTCTTCAGATGATTATCTAGTGACTGACACTCCGTTTTCTTGAATATAAATTGCTTTCGGCCTGTAATTTGACATTAATCGAAGGGTAGCGCTCTGGTGGCAGAAATCGGCACTAAACGCTGAAGAATAAACCTTAACATGGATGTTATGTAAGAAAATAGGACACGCATTTTGAGACTTTGGACATCGATATGCTATCAAGAATCTGACAACACTGGTGCTATGGTCTCCGCTCAGATGCTGCGTTATTCATTGCTCCGATAAAATCGTCATTGTTTTGCTGCGATTATTAAACACTTTTAACTGTTCCAAGCCACTCGCAGATAAACGATATCCCAACATGTGTTTATATCTCACAATACACTTTATCTACTTAGTAAGCCCCCTTTTCTTTCTTTTCTTTTTTTTTTTTATTTGTTACCTTTTTTTATTGTGCCTCTTTCGTATAAATAACAATATTCGTTTCTTTTTTTCATTTTTAAGTCCTTATAGTTACTTCACTGCTTAAGAATTCCAAGATGAAGTTTAAATTGTTCACCTTCTGGGCTGGTCTTTGTTTTTGTTTCCTATCCTCTCCTCCTCTTCCTACGTTCGTTTCGAGCTAGAATATCCTTCTATATTTTTTTTAATTAGAGCAATGCACCGCCTAGATCTAGTGCTTTTACTCTCCAATCCCAGAATGCAGTTCGATTCGCAACTTTCTTTCTTTTCTTCATTATTTTTTCCGCGTATTTATTTCTGTTTCAGCTGAAACGGAGAGCCATATCTATATGATAAAAGTAAGACAGAGCTGCTATCGACTGAATAATAAGTCGATCACAAACTGTTGATAATGAATCGAAAAGAAAGCGTTTTCCCCCGCAAGGAGCTGTAAAGAACAATGCTCTGACGCAGTAAACTGCAGAACGTTGTGTCTTCATGCAATAATAGTTCTCGCGCGCAGACGTCTTTCAGAGAGTACAATGAGATCTGGAAGAAACAAGATCTCGTCGGTATATAGGAAAGAGACGAATGGACTGATTTGAAATCAGAGTACGTAATGACAGTGAGACACCGCAGAGGAAACTAAACACGACCATCAGCAAACCATCAAAACAAACATTGTGAGTCGATCGGTAGCGGCGGCACTATAATGACAACTTATTCGACCAAAAAGATAGCTGGTTTCGGCGGTTTTCCTACTTTTTTGTTTCCATATTTTTCAAATTTTGCATGCAGTTGTTGTTTCAGAGGGCCGATTATTTACCTCATCGTTAAAACATAGGTTGCGGGGGGGGGGGCTACAATCTAATTCTAGAGCCGGAGAAATTGTTCGATTTTGAAAAAAAGTGTATATGCTTGTCATCAGCTCTTTTCAAGAAAAATTAGTGTGAAAATCAGTATTTTCCAACCTACCGGGTTTCCACCTTTAGGCTTTCCTCCTCTAGACAATGCCTGAGTTGAGACAAGTGAAATCATGGGCGCCGCCATTGGATGCGAATTTGCAAAATTTGATTACAATCTGAGGACCGTCGCGTCGGGCCCCGGTCCACGGCAAAAATTACAGTGTCATAGAGGTTCCAGATTCCAGGTACCCAGGTGTCCCAGGTACCCAGGTGTCCCAGGTACCCAGGTACCCAGGTTCCAGGAGGACCTCGAGGCGAGAAGTACACGGGGGGAAAAAAGACTGGTAGAATAATTTACCACCTGATGCATAGCTGATTTTGGAGTTAACTAACAAGTATGGTAAATTTCCCCAGATTTTGGGAAAATGTAGCAGCATGTTACCTTCATTTACCACAAGATACGTTACATCTACCATATTATGGTGAAATTTACCATACTTGCTATAGTTGACTCCAAATTCAGCTATGCATCAGATGGTAAATTCTACCAACCTGTTTTTCCGAATAATTTGTGGACATCAGTATGTTAATTGCAAGGACCTCAAGTTTATATGGACTGTACAAACGTTTTCGAGCACTTCCCTTCAGGAATTAGGGGTTAAAAACTGTAGACTAGGACGTCAAAGTCGCAGCAGCGGCGCGCGTAGCACGTCGGCTCAATAAACAGCGCATCTCGCACAACCGCACCGCCCGCCATGCCACTGCCGCGCCGCGGCATCGATAATGAAACGGTTAACAAAGAAAAAGTAATCCGTTTATTACAGCCACGACTAGTTTCAAATGCTCGATTATTAAATGGAATACTTTCCTTGTGCACTCCTGGCGATAGACATTGGTCCGTTTAATGCTTAATAATAATCAGCTATTTGAACCGAGTCCTTGTTGCCCGATTTCCGCTATAATATAAAAAAGTTTTCATTTACTATCTGAAAATTCCCAAAGAAACGTTTCGCTAAGGGGGCTTTTTTTTGACGGTGAAAGTATTTGCACTGAAGAAAAGATTACCAGAAGCACGACGGTATAACAAACAAAACTCAGACAGTTTTGGTATTCCTATCAGAGCCAGTTCATCATAGGACAAAAAATTCCACCAACAATCAAGAACCATAGTGCAAAAACTGGAATTCCAGCTAGTGCAGTGAAAATTTCCTCGATTGACATGTATTCGCTGCGCTTTTGGTAACCTCTTTGTTTTTTTTAGTACTTCATTGTATTCTTTGCCCCACGCTAACAGTGTTTCAAAATGTGAACAAATTAACAAGCAAAATTACATCAAATGGTGGTATCTGGAAGCAAATTTTATTTAGTAACCACCAGACACCGGTCACTTATTTCGTGGCCAGAGTTTCGAAACCACGGTTACTAAAGGGAGCCAGTCAAAGACAAGGCGATTCAAAATTCAAATGTTCCCTACGGTCACCTACTCATCCGGTCACGTTACAAGTAACCCACCTCGGGAAGTACGTCTCGAAAATCGCAACCAAGCTGTTCCCGGTCACTTTCTGTTACGGTAACGTATGGTACCGCACATAACCGTACGGTGCTTGGCTCTGCCCACTTTCAAGTGACCGAAGTAATAAAATTTCGGTTACCTACTGATTTTCGAAACCTGGTCACTGAAAACGTGATCTGGTTACTAAATAAAATTTGCTTTATGACTTCATTTGTCTGAACTTTTTACGTACACGAACAGAGTGTAACAAAAGTAACCCCCTCTTGTCTGACTTTTGAATAAGTTAACCCAAAAAGTTACGGTTTTTGCCCAATTTAATTGGAGGGGGGTTGACCCCCCCCCTCGTTCAAAAATTAAAAAGAGGATTCATTCTGTTACATCCTGTAGAGGTCCTCCGACATTTCTGACAGATCAACGTCCTTGGATCTTTAAATGCGATATTACAGCTCATTATCCTAAGTCCGGCAACACTGGAACAAACTAATAAACGAGGAGCGGATTTCTCTCTACCCTCCTACAAGCCACACCACCCCCGCCCCCACCCCAAATCAACCTATGGCACAAACTACTTGTCCATCCCGATATAAATCCTGTTCAAGCGCGAGAAATTTTACACTTCTTCCAACGCGCTCACCAATAAGCGCGAAGAGGGGAAAAAAATGTACCTTCAATTAATCCTGATAGATAGGCGCAGACAAGCTATCAATAACAAAACAGGTTCGAGCAAAGGGTTTACAGTAAACGCGGATCTAGAAGCAAATCGCACCGAGCAACTTCGATTAAATTACAGAAAATTTGGAACAAACTACCGCGAGATTACATCTGCTTGTTAGTATTGCGCTTCAGTTACAGAGCAGCTCTCATTTATTTCTCAGCTGCTAAAATACCACTTCTTGTATTCCTTCCGTGTTAAAAAAAAAAAAAAAAAAAAAAAAAAAAAAAAAAAAAAAAAAGTCCAGTTAATAATGAAAAATTTAGTCCAATTAAAAGTCCGGACAGACCGAACCGGAATTTCCCGGACCGCTTCCCACATTACATGCGTTATCTACACATAACCCTCATCGCTATTAATCTAAATTGTTAATTCGATCTTGATCGCCGATGAATTGTATTAGATTTTCAATGATTTGTCACTGACATCAACCTCTGTATGTAATGTATATAAGATCGAAAGTTGATTTGGGATGTTTTTCGTACAGTGCAATCTAGTAGGTAATTTACGGTTTTATAATGTAATTTCTAGGATATTTATCGGCGTCAGCTAATGCTGTTACCGTGAAATTACCCTTAAAACACTTTCAAAATATCGCAAATTACATTACTTGTGCGCAGTGGGAACCCTCCAATTTGACCTTTTTGGTCATTTGACCGAGGTTTAAATGGATAGATTATAATTTTGCCAGGTTGCACGCTACGACACAGCCATCTTTCTCTAGTTACATCGAGCATACGAGTAAATAGATAATATCAAGGGTCCATTCAAAGGCTTCTCTCTTTAGACAAATTTAATGTTGAGGTTGTCGGGCCTCGGGCAGACGTCGATTTGTTCCGATTTTGATTTTCAAAGGATAATGTTATAAGTATACCTCTCAAAATGAAAGACTGATGAACTCCAGGATTATTGACCTCTGATTTGAAGGTCTAAGTGTAAGGTCATTCCGATCGTCAAAAATAAAAAATAAAAAAACCCTCCAAACGAATACCCACGTCAAAAACGCGAAGCGTTCGATTCGATAATCAGTGATCCGAGTGGAGACTGTATGCAAAGATTAGAGACGATAGCAAAATTGGATTAAACACTAAACTCAAACCGGTCGCGAAAACTCTCGCTTTTTGTAATTCATACAATTATGAATGCTTAGAACAACAAAGGTATTAATAATCAGAGGACATCAATTTTTCGTTTAAAATAGTTAGAGGGAGCAATATAACTTGCTCTTGGGGGAATTAACTTGAGGAAATTTAACGATACTACACGATTCCAATAAGCTATTTTGGGTTTTTTTAAGGGACCATATCCTGGCTTCGAAGTCCGGCTGCAAGCGAACATTGAAGTTGAATGACATCGCGAACTGGATTCACTTAAGTCGCGATTGCAAATCCTGAACCAATCAATCGGAAAATCGAAAAGCTCACAAAACGTAAATTTATTTGCATAACCAGCAATAAAAATAAAAAAACGTATGCTTTCCGCCTCCTCGGCGGTGACAACTGCAAGCCAAAAATACAAATCAATTTCGGAGACGAGTTTCATGGGGTCCTGTCGAAATTGAAATTGTATGAGTCCATTATTCCTTAATAAGGTTGCAAACTTGTTTGTCGATGTCAGAGGGTGGCAAATCGAAATTGTGAAATGAGTATATTTCCAAAGACTTAAATATACGATATACAATTTCCATTGTCATTAATTTTGGTTCCACGAATTTTATGGTTTTGCATTCCCAAATATGGTTGTTACTGAATTTTGCTTGGATTTCCTCGGCAGCTCCCCTACCCAAAAAAGAGAAAAGGAAACACTCTTTAAATAATAGCGAATAGTCAAAACATTCGATATGCAAAATGATATTGAGGGAGCACTCGGCACTGGTGTAAGTTTTGAAACCCTGCTAGTGTCTAAAAAAGTATTGTGGACGGATCTTATTCTAGAATCTAGACCCTAATTTTCGGATCTTAGATTCTGATTGATAGAGGCAACTTTACATTACAGAACAACGGTCGTCCCTCATAGGGTAAAAATGACCGAATCGGTGGACAAAAAACAGAAAGTTAAAATTGCCGAAAATTTACTTTCAAAGTTATCAAGACTAAATTTTACTCCCTAGAACCATTTCTAACATTACTTAAGCTGAAAACGTACAAAGAGAGTATAAAATCAGCTCAGCTTCCAAACGATACTTATACTGAATTACCGTGATTTCAATTTGCTGATTTTTGGCCGCCAAATTGCACATTTTCGCCCACTGTGCTCTATACCGAACATTAAATTGGACCCTTGACAACGACATCCATGCATCATCTAACAATCAAAACTTCGCACTACGGTCTGAGATAAAAAAAAAAAAAAAAAGAAGACAAAAACTGTCGTTTCCAACCTTTCAAGTTTAATTTTTAAAACTTCTCTGTGACATTTCTAGGTTTAAATTACTGGCAAGAAATGTTTTCTACTGTCGAAAGTGATCTATAGAGAGTTTCTAAATCATAAATTGATGCGAAATACACTTTCTGATTTTTGGCCACTTTTTGACGATCTCAGACTATAGTGCTTCGTTACAACCGATTCGGGGATCAATGGTTGTATCAGCTCTTGCAACGAAAGTCGAAACCAACATAATAAAGATAAGAAGAACCGCATATACAAATAAAAGTTCATACAAACCGAGAATTTTAATCCACAGAAATCAGCGTTATAATATCACTATACACGGAAAAAGAAATTGATCCGTCGTGCATTTTTAATCACGAATTAACCCGATAAAAACTGAAATAAGTTAAGTGGTTATGCAACCACTATAGCCGGACCTGACGAAAGTACAGCTCATAATTTTATTACTAACGATGGTATTAAACAAACAAAGAAAATATATTATGAATAACTTTCGTTCAATCTGGCAACGCGCACCGATGCAACCGCGGCGATGCGACGCTCGATGACCCAAGGCGGCAACTTGTCAAAAACATCAAAAATACTTTCATAGATTAGAGATTATAATCAACCTAATTAAAGCAAATAATCAGCTCTTTTCAAACCCCTTTTAGGGCCCAGTGACGCGCAGTTGCCAAATGTATTTATAAGAGGATTGTTTTTCGTCGTGAAACCAATCATTTTGGACAGCAGCGTCCCAAGTAAAGCCGTCCACAGAGAGTACTCACTTTGATGCACTCCATGCAGTGCCGACGCGTGTAATCTAGCAACGTTGCATTTGGCTAATTAAAACCCACGAAAAATATCGAACTAATCTACATGTAATTAAAATCTGGAAATCCCGTGTCCACAAACGCCGCGTCATGTCACAACTTTAAATAATTCAATAATAATTTATTTATTTATTTAATTTTGTACATGAGAGTCATTTAGCTTTAACGTCAGGGGGAAAAAATACAAAATAATAATGATGATTCTTAAATAATAAATACAAGATTCATTTACTTTCAAATTTACGTTTGAGTCCACAGCTCCTCTACGCTGTAGGTACATGATTTTGTTAATGACAAATAATCTTATTATCTCAGTCCAAAAATATTATCAAACTCCTCATTTTTAAACAAAGATTATAGTTCTTTGGGGATGGAATTAACAATTTGAACAGCTGAAATTGGAACAGAGGATCTTAAGGCTTCCAATCTAAAAGGTGTGTCCAGGTTGACATGCCTAATTTTATGGTGATGAGAGGGGCATAAAAGGGATGGATGAGTAAAATGAGTATAGATCGATTGCAAACTTTAAAATCTTGAAAAAATAATACAATGATGACAGAGTTAATAGTTCATGCTCAGTAAAAAAAAAAAAAAAAAAATACAATCTCCATAAAATTTTTCTGTGTCAGCGAAAACTCCTGTCATCATAAAATGAACCCTAACATGTATAGGTGTGTCATCTGCTCAATCATCTTCAGTTGGAAATGAAAAATAACACAGTTTGGTTTTCGGTGATACTTGGCAACATTGGAGCGTCACGTCGATGCAAAATCCGTGACAGAGAAAGCAAAGAGGATAAAGGGGGAGTAATCTTTGCGTCCAGTAAGAGGCTGGGATTGTTGCATTGAAAACTGACGTTTCTTCTAGCAAGGATATTTATTCGAGTTCCGCTGCCTCCTTTAACGTACTCGGGGGAAAAAAATTACCTTTACTTAATACCCTCGTGGAATGTCCTATTAATGCGTTTAACCTACACCTTAGGGGCTTTCATTGAAAACAGTGTATGTTTGTCATAAACACTTGCTACATTTGTAGATGTTATAGGGCAACAGCATAGAAAAGGACACGATAAAATTTATTGTTACATTGAGAACGAAGAGAATAATAAAAGACGGCAATAAATTCACTTACTTTTTAAATGGTTAGTATTTAGTCTGTTTTTCTTTCTTTTCAGGGGATCATTAATTAATTAATTAGTCTAATTTTTATTAGATTGTCCCAATTCCCAAAGATAAGAAGTCTATCTCATGGAATCAAGTGATTATCAAGTTTTAGCACCGCTTTGATCGGATGAGGTGTCTATTTTGAACATTCATAAATTACGCGTTTATATTTATTTCATAATAATTTTTTTTTTTTTTTTTTATGTTGGTTTCGTATAGTTTATATAATACCGAACTTCCTTTCCTGAACAAAAATACGCAGAGCGAAGGTTTTCCATCCAAAAGATGCAATCGCAGTTTAATGAGAAAGTTTTGACAAATTCGACAACTTACTCAAGCAGGGTTAATGCTGTGAGAACTTCAGTGCGATCTACAATACAATATTGGTAGTACATTAGTACAACATGTATATGTCTCAGGCAAATAGCAATCCTAGACAATTAGTAGTTGGTTTGCGATTTACCGAGGCAAAGAGCATGCCACCGCGGCCGCGGCTGATTTATGATCAGAAAAAAATTCAGATTAAGCGTATAATGTTGCCACACAAAATAATTGTATCGAGATTTACTTCAGCTCATTTGAAACCTAATAAGCTGACGAAACTAGTGATTTCATCAGATTGGGTTTATTTTGATTAGTTCTTTACCTACGGTGTTTTAGACGAAGGGTGTTTGAACATGCACCTGTATTTAATCGCTTTGAAAGTTCATTAAAAGAGGACCAGTTGAGAAAAACTTAATCTGTGGACATCAATCTGCTCGTTAGCTTATTATAGCTTCAGAATGAACGAAAGCAAATCTCGATACAATTATTTTGTAAGTCACCATTGTGTTTAAATCTGAAATTTTTCTTATCATAAATAAAGCGGCATGCTCTTTGTGCCGATTGCTAATTGCCTAGGATTGCTTTTTACCCGCAACATACGAGGGTCATCCAAAAAGTAAGGTTCCCTCGTCTATTTCTCCAAAAGTAAGCACGATAGATCAAATCTGTAAAAAGTATTTTATTTCTGATACTCTTAGCTTTCCAGCGGTACCAAGTCTTTTAAATTTGGACCACTGGTTCACAAGAAAATCAATTTTTAGCCGGACAAGTCGCGGCACGTTCCGTCCACCTCTCGACGCGCTATAAATCTCGTCAAATGTTTTGGGTTTCCTGCGATTCGGAAACAATTATGGAGAGGTGCCTTTTGGAAACTTAAAATTGACTATTGAAGAGTTTTACCTCATTTTTCCACGTAATCACCATTCCGATCGATGCATTTTTCATACCGTGGCAGAAGTTTCTTAATGCCTCTCTCGAAGAACTGCTTTGGTTGATTACGGAGCCAGTCATTAACTGCGGATATCACCTGTTGATCATTTTGAAAGTGCTGTCCACCAAGGTGTTTTTTGAGCTGCGGGAAGAGATGATAGTCACTGGGAGCAAAATCTGGAGAATACGGAGGATGAGGAAAAATTTCGCACTCTTCTCTTTCGCGACAAAAAAACGAATAACGGCACGGATTTCACACTGAGAAACATTTTGCAGTGGCAACTCCATGATGATACGCGTAACACTGATTCAATGATCAGTCGATCATAATGGAGCTGCCCAAATTTTATCAGTAAATTCATTTTCATTGATAAATCTTCAAAACAGTGGACAGATGATTGTGCCTGTCTTATGAGTGATACCTGGTGAGGTGTGGAAAGCGACAACAATGATGCGACAACGTGATGTGCATCTCCGTCAGCGCGTCGAGAGGTGGACGGATAGTGCCGCGACTTGTCCGGCTAAAAATTGATTTTCTAGTGAACCAGTGGTCCAAATTTAAAAAACTTGGTACCGCTGGAAAGCTGAGAGTATCAGAAATAAAACACTTTTTACAGATTTGATCTATCGTGCTTACTTTTGGAGAAATAGACGAGGGAACCTTACTTTTTGGACGACCCTCGTATAATATACATTGATTGAAATTCGAGTTTATTAAGAGCTATCGATGCGACGACAACGACAAACTATGATCTAAGATCTTCAAAAAGTGGCAAAAAAATCAGAAAGTAAATATCTCTCAAAATTATCACTTATAAACTTTCAAGACCATAATCTTAACCACACAGAGCACACTTTAAAGTTTAAATAAGTAATTTGAACTTAGAAATGTTGTCAGAAAGTTTTAAGTTAGGCTTCAAAGGTCAAAAACGATGATTTTGGATGACTTTTTTTCACTGATTTTTGGTCACTTTCTTTCGATCTCAGACCACAGCAACAAAGATGTCTTTCTCAAAGGAATAACTTTCACAGATTATAATATGCTTAAAAGCAGCGGCCAGCGGCCTGTATGAAATATAAGTATAATGGTTATTTTAAAACTGCTCTATTGAGTCGATAAAAGTTGTTTACAATTTGCACGGAAGTTGGAATTGCGGTTATTAGCGGCGCGTTGGTTTTTCTTTCGTTTCTCCCCCCCCCCTCCCCCCTTCTTCGTTCTTTTCCTTTTTTAATGAGTTTACACGAGTGCGTTGTGCGTCATCAAAATCAGTAACGCGTGCGCATATTACAGAAAAGTTAGCAAGAAAATGGTAATATAAAGAGAAGGTAAGCACTATGAGCAGGTCGATCATCTTAATATAAATTAAAACAACAGTTAAGGTGATTCCAGGCGAAACTTTTCCAGATTTCAATTCGATGGATAGCGCCACTAGTCGCCTCAGGGAAAAGTCGTGTTTTTGGCATTTTAAATTGAAACCAAAGAAAAAACGCAAAATCCAATAATTCCAGCACCCTTGAAATTTTTTTTAGGGATATTTTGAGCCCAAAACGAGTAAAATACCTTGAGAATTAAAGCCCTAAATTAATAATGAGATTCGTTTCGCCATAAGCTTAGTGAGTGCGAGTGATAGTATGTGTATCTGCCTCACTCACACTCATTGAGGCGCACGGAAATTTTCGCATCTACCCTTCTTCTAAGGATCCTCAAATTCAAGATTGTGTAGGGCCTCAATATATGTAAATCCAACCCCGGCTTACACAACAAAATAGATGTTCCGTTATATAAAAAGGCGACGAAAAAGAGCACACTGAGAGGAATCACTTCTTCAAAAACAAGGAAACACGTTTACTTGCAGTGCCGCATAAACGCAGGATTTTTTTTTTTTTTTTTTTTTTTTTTTTTGTAAGGGCTTGCACTGATGAGCGTTTCACTGAAAATTATCCCCCCTTCCCCTCTGCCCCTAAAAACTGTAGGTCTAGGGAGGCCTTAGCCCCCTTAGCCCCCCTTTCGTAAGCCAGTGTTTACTTTTTTCCTTGCGCGAAGTAAAGTTCTGTTGCATGAAGGAGAATCACTGCCACAACATAACAGGATTATTTTACTTGTAGCAGCAGACATTTTCCTTGGGTTAAAGAAATTCCCACTTAGTCAATATTTCACTGTACAGTTTCTTTGACACAAGCGAAATACACCATGCCTTAAAAAAAATAATTCTCTCAGTGCAAGGAAAAGATAAAACCCGATTTTACTTTTCGGGTAAACATTTCTGTACTTCTTAGAGCAGTAATAATCTTTGTGTTTAGGACGGAACTAGAAGGCACGGATCTTTAAATCGAATCAAACTTGAGACTAAATTCACGCGGATCATTTTTATAGTGCGTCCGGCACCAGGAACAAATTATCATTATTAATGAACGACTCGGGATAAGTTTTGAGGCTCGTGTGTATCTACATTTTACAGACGACTTAGTGAAGTTTGGAACGTCACGTGCTAATGCTCTTGACTTTTCAGCTTGCTTCGTTTAATAAGAAACGAAAAATAATTCGTTCGAATCTGGAGTTGAATTTCGGCAAATTTCAAGAAAAATATCATAATACTGTAATCTCCACGGAGGTCTCTCAGTTTAATCGGATCACGAAAACAGCCGCTTTGCGGATGGAGACTTGACTCCTCGATGACGTCGAAGAGCATTTATGGTCTTTAATCTGACTGGCGTCACCACCAGCGGCAACCAAATCACCGCTATTTTTGAGAAGTCTTTTGTTCACCGACAGAACTTTATTAAACTCTAAAAGATCCTGGTCATAAACCACAACTATTCTTCCTCCATTTAGTGCATACAAAAGATCAATCCAAACGAACGAAAATGGGTAACATTATTTTTACGGAATTTTTGCAATAGACCCAATTTTCTTCGAGCTCGTAAACGCCGATGCATCTTTGGTAACACGAATTTTCGCTGACGCCGATAACTGTTATGGAAATGGACGGTTAAAATGTTTAAAGCTGTCAAACGGCTGAACTTTTCTGTCCAAAGAATTTAGGCTGGTTTAACAGTAACAAATCTAATTGAACCAGTGGTACCTCAGGGGCGGACCTAGGGAGAAAAAAAAGTGGAGGGGGCTTAAAAGTGATAATTTTGATTTTTTCGCTTAACAATACGTCAAAAAGAAGAAAAAAATACGAAATTACGAACTTTCTCACCCAAAGGCGGATACAGCGGTTTTTGATCGCCACGGTAATTTCCCATTATTAGTGCCCAACGCCGCCATTACGCTCACGCATGAGTTTAGGGGTGGATTTCGTGAGATTTTAGTGCTACCATCGTAATTCGTTGGAGTTTTTTACACCCGGACCAACCCTTAAATCGCATACACCAAAAGTGTGCAACAGCCCCATTGACTTAAATTTCATTTTAATCTGAGATCAGATATTGGTACTGAAGTAAACTCTGCTTATACGTATCTCATAATTTAGGCTACCACCGAGTCACCCATCCGAGTACGCATACTGATATACGGTGCGTCTCATTTGAGATACGTAGTACAAATAGATATTCTGAAAGAATGTATTTCGAATCGCTTTTTTGCATCGATTTGAACTTTTCACTGTGTTTCGGAGGATCCCCCCCCTCCCCCCTCAAAGATGCCGTGAGAGAACGCAGCCACAAATTGTGAATCCTTTGACTCGGATTGTACAAGCAGTGGACCTGGACATATTGGTTTCAGAGTAATAACTAAGTGATATAATTCACAAACTTATACAGGACATAGAATAACCTTGGACCGAAAATTAGACTGGACCAAAACAAATGGGACCAGAGGTCAAGGACATACTGTCGTGCATTGGAACATAAAAATGGTCAAAAAATTGACATGAAACATCGGACGTGTAGAGTCCTGGAACCGTGTTAATGTTTTTGATTAAGGAAAAAATGGAAGAACTCGGTGAGCTGAGAAAAAGTACCCTTCGGGTTTTGCCCAAGTACTTTGTCCCACGGCTTCAGGGGTGCTATTTTGATACTGATAACGGAGATAAAATTAATTGGTACTTTTGGAATTATGTTGACCGATGCAGTCCAACTTTCCATTCCTCTTACCGCTACATACGGTTGGGTTTCTTTCTATGAAAATCAAGACACGAGTCACGAGCACTTTATGCTGGCGTAGTAAAGTTTTGTGCATCAAATCGATCAGTGGCTGAGTTGAAAAATTATTTTATTAAGTTTGCTCCATCAATCCGCTAATTGAAATGATAAAGAGGATGCCTCGGGGAGCGGTTAAAGCAGCCAATGTCCACGCTTACCTCGAAAGTATCGAAGAAACATCTGGAAAGTGATCAATTTATCATGACGTTCAAATAACTGATGAAAAACTATCATATTTCTTATGTTAGTCTTTTCAAAAGCGATTCGCGGCTTTTATCGCCCCTGCAGCTTCGGCGCATGCGTGAAGGCAACGGGGGAGGGGGAGAAAGAGGAGGAGGAATCGTTCTCGCGCCGCACGAGATTTCTTCGTTTGTCGCGGAATGAAATAAAGAGGAGTACCCACAAACCCATTCAACTCATCCGCATGATCCATGAATATGAATTTATACGTATGAAGTTATCTTTAAAGGTTGGCATACGCGCCGCCCGCTCCGATCCTTTATACAGCATGCCCCTCAAGTTCTTACCATGGGCTCAAGTTAAAAAACTGCGTGTTACATTCCGATAAACAACGGGTAGGCTGGAGAGCTAGTGATTCGTTGAATTTATTATTCAACTCGATGTGCGATTTCAGGCGACCTAAAAATAACGAGCGTACCTATTGTTTATAAAAATAACATGTGTGTTTTTCAACTTGGGATTGGTCAATACTTTTGGAACGTCCTATATCTCTCAGCTTTGGTTCGCGAGTCTCTTGAAATGTTCCGAGCTAATGATAATTTATTTTCCCGTGTGCAAATAAGTTTATCAATCGGAGAAAAAATTATAGATGGACCTGCCATCGTGATTACTGCTCGCGGTGCGTGCGTGTCAGTGCGCCTACAGCGCATTTGCGCGCGCGTCTTGTAAAACTCTCAACTCTCCACCGCACCGGCTCATCGCATCGCATCGCAACGGTGATGTCAGGTTGCAAGGAAAAAAAATTCGCCTACTTCCAATTTTGCTTCACATCAGTGTAAAGTATGCGAATTTTTCCTTCAGCCGCATTGGCAACCGTTGCCCGTAATTTCAATCTTCGCAGTCACAGTTTGCGTCTTCGTCGCAGTTGTAGAAGTCTCCCTCCACTTCCCCCTCCACCCCACCCCCTCTCTCTCTCACACACACACACCCAGCAATCGGAACAATTATGCGGATCGCGTTCGCAGTTTGCTCTTCGATCGCGTTTTTTATTACAACTCATCATTATTTTATTATTATTTATCGCGGATCACGGGCAAAGTCGGTACGACCCGACTGATGACGCTCTATCTAGCGGCGCGATGGACGTACTCACAATCAGTCAAAAGCATCCTAGTCGGATTGTGCAACGAGTTCGTACACCGGGGTTCAACTGAGTTTGTCCTAAGAATTCGTAAAAATAAGCGTAATTCCACGGCCAAGGGCTTTTCACTGAATCCGAAAAATGATACATAAATTGCATAAAAACGTTTAAAGCTACCAAATGTTACAGTAAATACTGTAAATGCGCGGTTGTGTGGGTGAGTCCGCATTGTTGCAGCCAAACAAATTCATGGAGCAATATAAAAAGTATAGCGAATGACGTCATTCATTGTCACGACTTATGTAACGACCATTTTCTCGGTTGATAAGCAAAACCGCGTATTTTCTATGGATAAAACATTGTTATTTTGCAGAAAACTATTGGGTTCCATTGACAACAGTGTTTAACGATCCAGTGCTCTACATTCTACATACTAACTGACCCATTCGACCATTCGAGGGTCCGCAAACAAAGAGATATGTAAAAGAGGAAAAACTAGTTTAATTTACTATAAACAGGGAACAACGAAAACCCGTTCGGATGAACAGAAAACAAGATTTCAGCAGGGAGATAGTAGAATCTCAAGGACGCTACATTTAGCTTCTGCTTGGTGTCCTCTGCGGAGGGTGCTCTTTGGGATGCATTCCACTTTAAAGTTCATCGCGCTGCAACGATACGCTCGGTTAAACCATCCGAACCTCATCATGAATTCTTAAAACTGAAAAAAGTTTCCAAACTACATTTCTAGTGCACAGGCAGTTGTGAATGAAAAACTGCGTGCATCTGGTTGAGCAAAGTTCCCAAGAAATAGACTGTTTCAATGCGGTACTGCGTTACAGAGGTCAACGATTACCCGACAATACACTGTCTAAAGTCGGAGCGTCCAGGAATTTGTCTTTCTCTCTCATTGGTCCATTTGAACGCGAGTGTTAGAAAAAGGTGGATAGAGAGGCTGTCACGTGACTTCAGTCCCCGTTTCTGCCCTTTTCTAACAAATGGTTATAACCCCAAAGAGAGAGAGAGAGGCAAATTTTTGGCTATATAGGGCTATGCACTCGTCGGTCGCAGTCAGCTGCGTGAATAAACTCGCGTAAACCGTTCCAAACCATCACTCTCACTCTCTCGTGACCCTCATGTACAGCTATCTCTTTCTACAGTCAGATTTTGTACACGCAGGGTCTTGTTTTACTACGTTTACTTTTCCAAATCGTAAAATGACTCGAGGGATTCATTTCTGTCAACGAATTTCAAACGCAAAAATATCTCTGTATATGATTTTAGCAACGAAGAGATGGCAGCGCACCGGGGTCACGTGAGGATGAGAGAGACAGTTTGGAACGCTCAAAGAGCTTTTTCACCGGATGACGTCATCACTAAAACCGTCTATGTAACCTTAAAAGAAAACGAACACTTTAGATAAAGATAACGTTCCTAACACTCAATGTTTTCACGAAGGAATCGTCAACACGTCCGTCTCACAGTGGTCTGAGATCAGGAAAAAAAGTGGTCAAAAACCAGTAAAGAAAAAATCATCACAACTATAATCTCTTCCGTCTTTTTAATTTAATTTAA
This sequence comes from Trialeurodes vaporariorum, assembly GCA_011764245.1. Taxonomy (NCBI): domain Eukaryota; kingdom Metazoa; phylum Arthropoda; class Insecta; order Hemiptera; family Aleyrodidae; genus Trialeurodes; species Trialeurodes vaporariorum. Next base: position 38,086,686 of record VMOF01000024.1, read on the forward strand.
AACAATCCAGAGACATTTTATATAATTTCAAATTACTTATTAAAAGAGTCTGTTGTTATTAAAACTGGTATTGCGAGTTTATGAAATGATAAATTGACGAGAAAAATTTCTGATTTTTGGCCAGTTTTTAACGACCTTGGACCATAGTGCGTCCGTCCAATCGTTACGGATCAATACGTTTGAAAATACATTTCTAAAGAGAACAAGATTTGGTCGCGAGTAATGAAGAGGACACTCAGCGTTAGGCCATGGGTGGATAAAGGAATTAGTCTTTCTCTCTCTACGGTCATTTGAACACATGTGTTTGAGAATGATAGCATCTCGTGAATTAAGCCCCTATCTCCATCCTTTTCTAACACACACGTTCAAATGGAAGGAAAGAGAGAAAAAGGAATTCCCTGTATCCGTCCATGCGTTTGGGCTCAATTTTCGGGACAAATCCTTTCAATATTATATCCACAGACTGATGGTCAACGGATGGGAAAGAAGGAGGAAGCAATACCAATGAGAGGGGAGGAGAGGGGGGAGGAATAAGAAGAAATGAAAACGATGTAATATCGTGAGACGAGAATGGTCTGAAAAATTTAGGAGATGAGAACGCTACGGGACGGGACCCGGGGGAGGTGAGGGCATGGGGTGGAGGGGGTTGGTGCTCAGGGCGGGAGGGGCGGGGTATTAATTAAAGGATTAGGAGAGCTGATTGTGATTCGTATCGAATCACCGGGGTCTCGCCATTTGCATATGTACTCCGGAGAACCCTCTCTCGCCCTCCTTCCCCCCTCAACCCTCCCCCGCACCTCCCGCCCTCTCACTCTCTCTCTCTTTCTCTACAGCACACATCCACCTGCAAGTCGCGGGTAGGAGATAAGAGAAGAGTATATACATACAAGTCGAATGTAGATGGATGGGCACAGAGGAAGACTAGAACAAGAGAGTCAAGACGGTGTTAACGTCGACCCACGCATGCTTTAAAGACGATGGACCTCTTGGGCCTCGGAGAGAATCGATCTCGTGGAGCTAAGAGAAAGAGAGAGAGAGAGAGAGAGAGAGAGAGAGAGAGAGAGAGAGAGAGAGAGAGAGAGAGAGAGAGAGAAAGAGAGAGAGAGAAAGAGAGAGAGAGGGAGAGATAAAGAGAGAGAAAAAAGACTCCAGACGGCTAAAAAAAACGCAGAGGGAACAGACATGCAAGGAGAAACGCTCAAAACACCACGCCCCTCTTGGCACGATTGCCAGATTTACACCCCCTACCGCCCCTGCCACCCTGCGGAGGTCCTCTTGCCGGTGTTCTCGGTGGAGAACGGTGGCGGCATCTTTCTCAACCATTCGATGACTTTGCCAAAGTCCTGATCCTTCGGAAAACAGCGACTGCGGCTGGCTACTCGTCGACCGTAATCCTTTCTTGGGGGCTTCGAAGCCAAGCAAATCTAACTGCATGAGCCACGCTGGGGGCTTCCATTCAAAATGAACCCAATGGTTTAAAACTAATACACAACTCTTTGCACTGTTGAAAAGTTACCAATAGAGTCCCTGTGTATGAGAGGAGTCTTGCTATACGATGTTCTATCTCTGATTGGCTGCTAAAAAGTGAAGAGGAAGAAGGGGTCTATGGAGCCAGGAGGCGCGCCTCCAGTTTACATTTTCGTGGAGCTATCGTCCCCACTGTGTCACAGTTGCTCATGGAGGAAACTTTCGGCAGTTTTAGCTTGAACTGATGAAATGAGCATGTTCAGAACAGGATAATAATCAAGCATCACTCTTCACTGTAGATGAGAGCCAGTTGGCTTCGAAGGTTAGGTTGACCGAGCAAAGATTACTTATAACCGTATACATGTATGAGTAATATTAGGCGGGAAGATCGCTGGATGAATGAAACTGTAAACAAGAGGTGCGAATCTTGGCTTCATAGACCCCTTCTTCTTCTTCACTTTCGTTCACATGACGTCTGACTCTTTCGTGTACAGGGAGTCTAGTTACCAGGCTCTCTCCGATATGAAGTTTTTAGAACAGAGTATCGGCAAACCAGCAATCGAAAGATGATTCAGAATGGGGCAGACGGCAGTTGCATGGGTCTGAAATTTTGTGTTTTTTATAAAGAAAATGAAAGTACTTGATGAGCTGAGGACAAAAGATGCCTTTGGTTTCAAATTAAGTCCCATTGTTCTGAAGATGAGATTTTGACCCAAAAAATACATTGTTTTAAATGGGAATTCTGCGTAGTGATGTCACTACGCTCAAGATTTTTTACAACTTTACATGCGTGTATCTCCAAAACTGGGACACTCAGGAAAAACCAACGGCACCATTGTTCTCAGCTCAGCAAGGACGATAATTTTCTTTACAAAAACACACAATTTCAGACTCTTGCAACTGCCCCATTCGGATTCTTATGTTTTTGAAGTTGCCCGCCTCCTTTGAGCGTCTGCTTTCAAGGACGAAATGACGAAATATCTTGACCAAGGAAAAATGATATAACTTCATATCTTTCGTAGGAAATTAGATGTATTTTTAGGAAATATGGACGGTTTTGCACTTAATTCTTTTTTTTTTACTCAGTAGGCAAAAATTTGAGAAAAAAGCCGGTAGCACAGATTTTTACTAGGCCAGATATGAATTACATACATACAAAATGTTTTTTTTTTCCCCCGAATGAAAAGAAAATCGACTCAGGGAATTGTTTTATTTTTAACGGGAATGCGTTCCTTAAAGTAATCTGGACGACCTCCCATCGTCAGAAATGAGGTCTCTAACTTCTGCATTAGGGTGTCCTTAAAACCCACCAAGAGTTCCTTAGATCGTTCAAATCGGGCCAGACGACATCTGTCCAGCCAAACCTGGATTCTTGTACAATGTGCGGCGCCCCGATCAAAACAAGCACCGGTCTTACACTGGCTCGTTTTATTACCCAAAGCTTTTGTCCCCTTTCTGCCGATGTTATTTTGACTTCCACAAATGCTACTTTTTTCGCTTACGATTTGAATACAAATGTATGCATTTTATAGAAATACCGATCCGTCTTTGAGACCGGCATTTGATCGAGGAGTGCCCGCTTTTAAACTACTTAAAGGCGTTTACGCGGTTAAAAACATTTCCATGGTTCCGTAACTGAACTAGGCCGCGTAAAGTGACATAAGACGTTGATTTTTTGCTCTCTTTTCGGAAGGAATTGAGACAGAGTTTTAGAATATTTCTCTATTGAAAACGCTTAAAGTCTGTGAAATCTAAAAATATTCTACTTAGAAAAAATGTCAACTTTGAGAACGACGAGAAGAATAAAGCACAAGCAAAACACGAAGGTTTTAAATCTTAAAAGAGGGCAACTGGAGGCAGCTTTTTTCTCTTTAGCTCATTCTTCAACGAACGAGTATATTTAAAGAAACTAAAGCATCACTCAACCTCTAATCAATAATCATTACATCATCATACATTCATGTGCTTGTACAGTTTTAGATAACAGGATTGATATGTTTATAAAATGGGCTGTTTAGAATTATCTCTTCTGAGAAGTTTTCATTCCGTTTTTATACATTGATATCAGTGGCGTAGCGTGCAATTTGGCTACGTTGTAGTGTGTCCATTTGAACCCATATAAAAGGTCGAATGTGAAGGTGTTCACCGAACACCCAATCGTTCGATCTTTTTCATGTGTTCAAATGGAGAACTACAACGTTGCCAAATTGCACGCTACGCCACTGATTGATATCCTTTCGATAGGATTTAAAGTAACATTCACGGCCCTAGCCACTGGCGGATACAGGAAACTCCCTCCCTCTCTCTCTCTCTCTCTCTCTCTCTCTCTCTCTCTCTCTCTCTCTCTCTCTCTCTCTCTCTCTCTCTCTCTCTCTCTCTCTCTCGTCATTTGAATGCATGTTTTAGAAAAGGATAGAAGAGGGGACGAGAATCATGTGACTGCCCCTGATCAGCCCTTTTCTCAGAGCTGCAGCTTTGCGTTTAATTAATGGCATTTTTCAATTCACCGATGATTCCACCAGTTGAGAAAAGATTACACAGTTCAGTTCAGTGTATGACTGTACAGATCGAAAATACTCCGGTCTGTAATTTTTTCTCAATTAATTAATGTAATCACAGTCAAATTATTAAAAACTCGCAAGTTTTTAAAATTCATCGACAACTCCACCGGTTATGAAAAGATTACAGATGCGAGTATTTTCGTGCATTACAGTCATGCACTGAACTGAACTGTGTAGTTTATAATCTTTCCTTAACCGGTGGGATCATCGATGGTTTAAAAAGTGCCATTGATGACACGCAAAACGACAGTACTGCCTTTTTCAATATACGAGTTCTAATTGGAGAAGAGAGCGAAGGATAGATTCCTGGATTTGCTTGTGTCCTTAGCGTGTAAATTGAAGAGGCTTCACGGTCTCGTGCCTAAATTAGATTTAATCAAAGTCAATGTATTGTAGGCATAATCTAATTATAATGTTATTGTATTGTTGGCTTAGGTTTATTTGATACACCTGTGAGGTTAGTTATAATTGGCGTAGAAAAACTTCAGAGTTGATATTTCAGCTTATATGCAAGAGTTAAATAAAAAAAGGGGAACAAATCTTAAGACGATACTAAATTGGTCTGTTATGCACACTTCTCCTTCGGCGCAGTAGAGACTGTTAATTCTAGGGTACTCACTTGAAATTACAACTTTGGGAGCACCAAAAAGATCTTACATTAATTAGCTCAAATAAAAAAAAAAAAACTCAATAAATGCGTTTAGATAAAATTCCAAGATGGCTGTCTAATTAATCAAGAGCCACCCCAGTCTTCAACTTAAGGGTTGTGTTCCAATGGGAAACTTTAATCAAACTCTAAGTTTTAATTCCTGAAACTACTCTCAGTAGGTACCATATTCGTTTTCGCATCTGATGCTCTTACGTGGAGACTTGAACGCTTGGGTAGGAGTGATTCGAAAAATACTGAAGAGACTAACAGACTGTGTTAGTAGATCGATAAATCGTATCGATTTCCGTCCGAGGGCTTCTGGTTCCAAACAATGTCTGATTCATAAGCCATATTCGTAGGGTTGTATTTTCACCATAGGCGAAGTTTTTAACGAAAATTTATGTTATTAAATAAAACTATTAATGCGACCTGTTTCGCAATTATGAAATCGCGGAAATTCTGAAAAAAATACGTAAACTAAACTCCTTACCGACGAAAAATTGGCAACGCTGCAGTCGCACGCGGTGAATGATGAGCATACGCAACCTTGTGATAAACCATCTACCCACTCCCTCTTCATCCTCGCACACCACGGCGATTGACTCGGGTAAATCGCGAACAATGTGTGTTTGTGTGAGAGTCCGTTTCTCCGCAGTTTTTAGCTCATCTCTTAATGAATGAATTAAATTCGACATTTTTAGAAGGAATCTACTCCTCTGCCTTCCCTCCCTCCCTCCCCCATTAACCCCTTCACTGATGCCGACGTTAAATATACATCAATTATCGCGGATTGATATTAAATTGGAGGACGGTGCGGCGCGGCGCGCGGCGTTGCGTTGCTGCGCGAGCCGTATCTTCTATACAACGAAACCGCGAATCGGCAATCAACAGCGAGCTTTCGTATTCAATGTTGCCAAAGCTATTAAAATTTGACAATAATTACTTCTTTAAACAATAGTTTCATTATATCATCGTTATAACTGCGAGTCTAAAATATTTGTCGGTAAATCAACGCGATTTTCAATCACGTTCCGGTGATTCTTGCTAGTCGGTCTTCTTAAGGAATTTCGGTTATGGGAGGTTACAAAATGGGCAACGTTTCGATGATAAGCTAAATTTAGGGTCATATTTCAGCAGCCTATTCCAGCACGGCCCGTATGACAGCGACACGTGGAAAAAGAGACGCCCATAAGCTATACAACACAAACACAGACGCGCGCGTGGCAAGAAAAACTTTTCCGGAGGGAATGAGTACTGGTACTATCAGACGTTAAAGTATAATTGCAGTCGAGAATTTGAGATGAGTGGCGAATCCTTGTGTAGTACAAAATCAAGCTAACGTTTTGGCAGTTCGTAGTATCCGACTTCATTGTTTATCAGGGAATCATATCTAGGGTTATTCCGGATAAAATATACCATGACTTTCAAAAGAAAGTATCCTCGTAGAAATTTTCATTCTTCCATTCCTTGACCAGTCTCAAAATTGTTTGCATTTTCAGGTATTTCAGAGTCTAACAGCATTGCCACTTGAAAGTAAGGCTTAACAAATCTAAAACTCTTTGAAACATAATGAACAGCAAAATCAAGGACCTTTTCGATTAAAGAACTTTATTTTTGAAAGTCATGGTACCATTTCTTACATTTTGAAACTGTAGTTTTATCTTTAAGACTTGATACTGTCTATACTTTACTGCAATGAAGTGACAAGCAAGTAGTGACCTGAGACCTTGGTCATCGCTAAGAAGATTAAAACTGTAAGTTTTATAGCCAAAATTACAGTTTTAAAGTGTAACGGATGACACCTTGTACTCGGAATGAGCCCTTAAAGGGTTGCTCCTCTTCTTGACGTGAGCAGCTATTTTCTTTAAACTTTCAGAAGCACGCTTTTGAGCAAAACTTGAATACCCGAAGAAAAGTAAACCATAAAAATGCAAGATAAAATTTCTTCAGGGGCATTTTTCAAATAGTTTCATAGTTTCCGAACTCCACTCGAGAATTCTGTCGGTACCCAATTAAAAGTGTATAAGTCCAAACTTTAACAATTTGTATGTACTTATATAGGCTGTACAAATTTATACCACCAAATTAACATGGTTTTAAATGTATTTTTTAAAAAATCAGTATGCACACCAAATTAAACGAGAAAAATTCATTATATTTATTGAGATAAAGAATTGATGAGAAGGGTTTGTTATAGTGCCGGATTTTAAGGGTTCAGTTTCTGACCCATCAAGTTTAAGAAAAGTTCCTCAACTGCACTTTAAATCTACATTACTTTTTGGGTGAGAAAGTGCAACTATGAACGTTGATATTGTGAACGTTGAAAAAGGTAGAGACCAAACGCAGGATAATTTAGAAATGTAAAAGATTATAGCAAATTACTAAAATACTCAACTTAAACACACTATTTTTAGAAAAATACATTTAAACTTTTGAAGCTGAAGTCATTTTTAAATTTAACAACAACATCCGTTTCACACGAATTTAAACAGGAGAAAAAATGAAAAACAAACATTAACGTTGCGCGAGAAAATTTCGTATCCATTCACTCAGATGAGCAAAACATCAATTTTTTTTAATAGGATTGGTTGATCACAATACTAGCGCTGGTGGGTTAAGTCTTATTACAATTGAAAGTTCTGTGAAAGAGTGAAATAAGAGTTAATTTTTTTAAAAGAAAAACCGAGTGAAAAGAGCGACTGAAGTGGTTTTATATCGTTTTTTCTGAGTTTAAATTGTTAAGTAATTTGCCTTGTTTATTCTTAAACAAAAGTACCTATTCGTGCAAGAAAATACCCTTTTTGGCCATTGTAGATAAATTAATAGCTTCAAATGCGATTCGCTCTAAATCGGCATTAGAACTTATACATCACCACTCGACTTCACTCTCTCACGTATAACGGCTTCATTTTAGACGAACAAAATAAAATACTCTGGAGGATCAAATTAAAATCGGCAACGTTGGAATCATTAAGCGTGGCTATGATGTTCGCGCACGGCAACGCATTCATTCGTTTTCGTATGACAATACACAATTCATGCACACGGACTCGTGTTGTGAGGTAAGCAGTAAAGCTCTGTTGATATATCATAATTACTCCCTCAGCAGCGTTGCCAAGCTCTGACAAAATAAATTACCCGCCTCCCCGTCTGAATCATTAATATCCAACGATTCTTTTTTTTATATATATATTTTTCTTTAATTATCGTAACTGACAACTTACAAGGGGAACGTCCCAAGTGTCCGCCTCCGATTTTGATGAAATATAGCTCAAAATCTTCCTTGAGTGACGCTGATTAACACCCTGTATTTACTTTTTGCGAATGCGCCTTTAAAGTTGGAGAAAAAAAAGTTCAAAGTTCGCAGCTGAACTGCCCGAAATCGTCAGAGTATGCTAAGGGTAGAAAAATCGTTCGTTACTCTCATAGAGAGCCTGGAGTGTAGTGGCGAAGGCACTCGACTAGCAGTCGAGCGAACCTAGGTTCAAATCTCGGCCAATCCTTCATAATTTTGCACATACTTTTCCTCCCATTATCAAGTGTTTCTCGCCGTAATATTTCTTTGATAATCTTCTCAACATTATTTTTACGTTATATTCACATATTCCCGTGAATAGAAAATTCGTTTTAAGTACCTCGAAATCAAAAATTCGACGGCACTCGAGTGGGTGTTCGCGATAAATGTCACTGAAAGAAAAATTAACATACGAATAATTTTAGAAAGGTTTTTCTAGGACCACCTTTAAAACTCACATGCATTTGAAATAGCCTCCAAAAATAATTTAAAAAATGGAGACAGCAATACAAAATTTAAAAATGATATCTTGCAAATCATAGTTATTTGAGTTCCCTAATTCGCGATTCAAAGTTCCAAAATTATTCGTAAGTTTTAGGGGGTATTTTCAGTGTTTTTCTCGAGTAACATTTATCGCGAACACCCACTCGAGTGCCGTCGAATTTTTGATTTCGAGGTACTTAAAACGAATTTTCTATTCACGGCAATACGTGAATATAACGTAAAAATAATGTTGAGAAGATTATCAAAGAAATATTACGGCGAGAAACACTTGATAATGGGAGGAAACGTATGTGCAAATATATGAAGATTTGGCCGAGATTTGAACCTGGGTCCGCTCGACTGCGAGTCGAGTGCCTTCGCCACTACACTCCAGGCTCTCTATGAGAGTATCGAACGATTTTTCTACCCTTAGCATACTCTGACGATTTCGGGCAGTTCAGCTGCGAACTTTGAACTTTTCTTTCTCCAACTTTAAAGGCGCATTCGCAAAAAGTAAATACAGGGTGTTAATCAGCGTCACTCAAGGAAGATTTTGAGCTATATTTCATCAAAATCGGAGGCGGACACTTGGGACGTTCCCCTTGTTAGCTTACTCGCTGTCTAGCTGTTCCGTGTCTGTTCGCGGTGTGACGAGTGTTCGGCGTTTTTGCGGCCGGCTTTTGGCAGGGCATAAGTCGCAGCGTTTTACGGCAAACGTCGCGGCGTTACGTTCCAGAGAGGTAGGAGGCACTACGCAAGCAGCATCAGTATAAGAGTGCGTCGGATCTTTAAAGTTAATATCCCCCGCAATAAAAGTCAATCGATGAGGTTCTTCTACGCGTCCCCTACCCTTCCTCCGTCCCGTTGATCATGGCCCCCACAACGGCTACAACGAACGGTAACGATCCATAAACTGTTCATTTTTTCACTCGGGTCTCTGGTCTACCTACCGCGCAAACAACCTGACGCTCGGTGATTCAGCAGACCGATCCTTCACTTTTCACGACAAGACTGGGGAGAATAGAAAATTAAGTGATATACTGAGCGTGGAAGCAATTTTTTATCGATTCTTCAAGTTGCGCAGTGTGCACTGCGCAGCAGTATGCGGCAACAAATCTGCCACTTTGTGTGTGTTTAATGATGTTTCATAATGTTTCATAAGGGGTCTGTTGTAAAATTTTGCAACGGCACACTATGGTCTGCACTGAAAAAAAAAGATACCAGAAGTATGACGATATGCAAACCAATGCAATTTAAGGATAGTAAAATTACCAGAATTCTAGAGTTAGTACCAAAAATCTTGACAATTTTGAGGAAATTCTAGTTCTATGACCATAATCTGGTATTGATACCAGAATTTTCTGTCAAAGTACTAGACTTTCTAGGGTTCACATATCGTTGCGCATATGTTAATATTACTATAGAATTCAGGAATTATTTCTTTCAGTGTGTGATCGTTAAAAAGTGGCCCAAAATCAGAAAGTGCATGGAAAGGAATTTCCCATTCCTAGGTAACATCGCGTGAAAATCACATTGAAGGCATCGGACAGTTTTAAAAATCCACTGACAAACTCAATGAATGCGTTTCACGAAATTCGAAGATGGCGGAGATGGCTCAGAGTTATAGCTGTAACATTGGCGGATACAGACATTTGTCTTTCTCTGTCTCCTTCCATTTGAACTTACGTGTTAGAAAAGGACAGAAGAGGGGGCCATCACGTGACTTTGGCCCCCTCTTCTGTCCTTTTCTAACGCACGTTTTCAAATGGGAGGAGAGAGAGCAAGACAATTCCCTGTATCCGCCCATGAGCTGTAACGCACGAAAATACTCGCGTCTGGTAGAGGTAGTTTCAGAAGTGTAGGCGGACCTAGACCGATAATCTTTGGAATTTGTCAACATTACTTCTGATATTACTTGATGAAAAAGAATAAAAATGAAATTGAGTGTTCACTTTTCAACGAGGAAAATTTTAAACACAAAAGAATAAAGTCAGGTGCAAATTCGGTTTGATTTGAAGGAATTAAAGTTGAAAATTCGCCAAAGATTATGGTTTTGGTCCGCCTACACTTCTGAAACTACCTCTAACCTGTTTCAATCGGTGGAATCCAACGAGCTATAGCGTTAGAGGAGGCTATACATACATGCATGTTGTAAGTCCTATCTCAAAGTGTGACAGCATGGGCAATTGAGATTTGAATCTGGTTTCTTTACCTCACTTTTTTAACTTTCAATCAAAAATTGTAATTAATCCAGTGGAAATTGGCTTTAAACGAAAGAGCGAATGCGGTTTAGAGTGGCTATCTGGGCACAGAATTCTAATACAACTATTCAGGTGAAAAATGTTTGCTTTTTTCTGTCATGTGCCACTTTCTATATCGTGCAAATCCTTCCAGAGGAAACAGTCAGATCGATTTCTGTGTCCAGATAGCCACTCTGAAACACTCGCACTTTCGTTCGTAACCAAGTTCAACTGTATTTGTCACAATTTTTTTTTTTTTTTTTTAAGGTTAAATAAGTGAGGCTAACAGACCGAGCCTCATCCATCTTGGCTATACCTCTTAGAAGTTTCAATATCACGTCCCACAAATCCTCTCTATTGCAATAGCTCGTTGGTGGAATCATCGTTAAATTCTATCAAAATGCCCGAACATTTTTGAAAATTCACCGACGGCCCCATCGGTTGAGAAAAGATTACAGGTCGAAGTATTTTTGAGCAATGCAATCATATATTTGTATAATGCAACTGTAATCCTGTGTCTGTATCCATCGTAATGTTTTGGTAAAAGACCGGTGCATGGAAACATCGGTCAGTTGAAAACTGCCATTAACTTTATACACGAAGGCCACGAAGGGGCAGCTCTGTGCGGCCTGCGGCATGCTTGGTAGAATTAGGTATAAGAAGAATCAGAATCAGTTTTTTATAGGAGTAGTTATTGTCCGTTGATGGTTCGCACTTTGCTTGAAATTAATGCAAAATAGCCAACGAGATATAACCGTAGAGGGACAACGCTATGTTATTAATCCTATCCAAAAGTGAGACAAGCGTGAACGGTTTGTTTGCCTCTCTAAACAGAAAAAAAAGTAATAGATCAAAAATTGTAATTTATTCAATTGAAACTGGTTTAAAAATGCAAGTGCAAGTGTTTAAGAGTTTTTATCTAGACGCGGAATTTTAATACAACAGCATGAGTGAGAAAATTTAGCTCATTTCTGTCATTTGTCAAGTTTTCATCGCATAAATCTTGACAAAAAGAAACAGTGATAGAAATCAGTTTCAATCACCAGATATAGGCGATACAGCCACTCCACAACACCTGTACCTTCATTCAAAGCCAATTCCAGATCGAACTGTCACAACTTTTAATTCAAGATTAGAAAAAGGCGTGATTTATGAGTCTAACGATTTTTACGATCTGTTTTTGAAAAATGGAACCAGACTGAGCAACAAATACATACCTAATTATTTTTGGACAAACAATTTATTATTGGAGTACAAATAAAATCGTGGCCTGATTATGATAGGCCAAAATTGAAAGGGATATTATTCTTGCTGGCACACACTAGTATGTGCCCAGGGGCAATAAGTGGAAGTATTGAATTGCGTTGAAGTGATTTCAAGGACAAACAGTTAGAGAGCTTTGTTCTTTGTAAACGGTAAGTAAAATAAAAATAATAAAAATCATAATAATAACAATCCTTTGGAGGATACACTGAAAGTGTGAACAGTCCATTGGTCGAACATTATCACTCATATACATACGAAAAAAATTGCCCAAAACCTCGGTATATGAAAACGTAAAAAAAGGCGGTATGTATCGTATGTTTAACGAGAAGATAAATGGTGAAAAAAACTGCTGCACGGTAGAGGAGCTTGGCTCGCACCGCTGTGCGATCGAATGTATAATTATTATGATGGATGATGAATCCCAAAGACTAGGGAAAGACACGGGTCACGGCACAACTAATTGTACTGAATAAATTTATTATTTGTTTGCAAACAGAAATTAATTTACACTCATTAAGCTCAAGGCCACGCCATTAATTAGCGCCAAACGATGCATAATCTACTGAACGAAATGCGCGAGGAATATACAGTACACCCATTCTGACACTAAAACACTCCAAACCGTGCACTTTGATTTGGAAGAATAAGTATCAAAACAAGCCTTGGGGTCGTATGCACATCAACGTTGCATTTTTCCATTTAAACTCTAGCAAAGGGTCGAAATATTGACAGTGTGCACAGTGCACTCCTTCGAATCTATATTTTACTTAAGTTTCAATGGACTTAATGCAATAACGCTGCCATATTGCACGGAACGTCACTGGAAACAAGTCTTTAGTTCGTGAGCAAATTTGTCTATGCCGATCATCGTTTCAAGGTCAAAAAAATGCATTTCAGATTATTATTTTTTTTTTTTTCGGGATACACCAGAGTAGATACTCTCTATACCTGTAGCAAATATATTTACATACGTAGCAAACATTATTTTTAAACGTTATTTTATATGTAGCAAACATGTATGTTTGCAATAGACCCATCGTGACTCTTGATAGCTCTGTGTCATATACAGTCTACAGCCACCGACAACCCCATTTCAAGGTAATTAAAATGTCGTGAGAAAATGGAACGTGAAAAGCATCTGACCCCTTTTGGTAAAAACCGCGTCGGATCCGACGAATCTCAACAACCGACGAACGTACGGATGGATGGGCAGTGGACTCAACTTATCCAGGCTCCAGGATTGGTCACATGATGCCGCATGTCCTTCTTGCACGAGCCGTCAAGTGACACGATTCATGAGACATGGTGGCGGCGGCATCGTCATGGCACTGGACAATGGAGGGGGAGAAGTGGTGGTGGAGGGAGGGGGAGGTGGTGGTGGGGGAGGGGAAGGGTGAGGGAAGGAGGGAGATGGCGAGAGGGGGAGGGAGGGGGAGGCGGAGGGAGGGGGAGGCGCGGCGGTGACCGCGGCATGGTACTCTCATGGCAGTCGCTCAAAACGGACAACGTTTTATAAATATGGTCAGCAGCGGCCATTAGCCATTAGCGGTTGTGATAAGTGCGCTGTATATAAATATATAGCATTCATACATAAATATATAAGGTGTACTTGGCGTACTTGTGTACAGTGTGTCCCATTAGAAACAAATCACAAGCAATAACTTCATTGGAAGTCATGGATAAAGGGACTTGCTATTTAAGCCTCTTCCAATGATTCCGACGGGGGAAATGTATCAGGGGGTTACGACCCCCCACATCCAGAACCTTTAAGAAAAGAACAGGAAGGGAGATAGTGAATACATTTTAAAGGTAGTCCGATCATTTGCATGAAAATTAATCATTCGCTTGGATCGGGGAAAGTGAGAAGCGCAAAGATACAAAAACTGCTCAATCTATGAATCCACAGAGAGCGTGAAAGGGAGGAATTGTTTTGGAATTTGTGGAACTTTGCCCGGCAAAAACATTTCCCCGGCAACAAAAACCAAAATTCGTGAAAATCTATCATATTACACTGTGTTAAAAAACAAAGAAAGAGAGAGAGAGAGAGAGAGAGAGAGAGAGGGAGGGAGAGAGAGAGAGTGAGAGAGAGAGAGAGGTCATCACTTTTAAAAATTTTATGAGGAACTTTTTTCGAAAATTCTCTGTGGAAAGAATCCCTGATTGCGTGAAACTTCCGACGTCTTGGAAAATTTCGCGAATCATTCCGTGAATCAGACAAATGCACTCACTGCACAGTCAAAAACAGAAAAAACGCTATGGTTGCGCTGACAGAGGTTTGGTAGAAAAATGACCAAGCAAAATACTCAAGCAGAGCTAACAAAAGGTTTTATACGCCTAACTAAAGAGATTTTGCTTACCGGACTAAATATTTGGTTCTCTCAACTAAGTCTTTCGCTGGGTTATTTGTCGTCAACCAAAGATTTTTGTCAGCTCTACGCAAAGTATTTTTATTTTGTTAATATACTGTCTATTTTTTTCTCTGTTCTATCTACCACAATTTAACATCGATATATTGATGGACCCGGGTCCAAAAAAAGGTTCAAAGGGTCAAAAATAAAAAACAAAATAAAAAAAATTTAATTATTTAAATCGGGGCTGAAAACTGTTGACACCAAAGTCCTCCCTTTCGGAAGAGCGCGGGGACAAATTAATTAGCCAGGCATTGAATTCGGAACGCATTCACAACAAGCGTTGAGTAGCATCTTTTCATTTACGTATTGGCATTGCATACTTCAGTGAAGTTAGTATCTTCTCTTGTCTTTTTTGGGACACCCTGTGCATACATAGCTATGACGATTGGCACTCGTGATGGTGATGGAGACGAGACAAGACACTGACACTAGATCACCAGCAGTCTTCGCCTCACCTCACCGTAGGCGTTGGTCTTGGTGTTTTGTTATCCTATCGCGAGGCATCAAAGGTGAGGCAAATGATTTCGTATTCCAGGTGAGATGCCCAATCAGCAATCAAAGATGTTACCGAGACACTCATTAACCTTTTTGAGACAACTTAAACACGATTGTTCTCGACTTGGACTTCACAGGTTCTGCTACAAGTTACAATTCACAAAGTACTTTTTGCCTCTTCCTTCGTTAAAATTATTTGCAAGACTGGGTAGTTAGAGGACTAGGCCTCCCGAGGCTGCCGTTTTGCGGTTCTTCACTTTTTCAGTGCAGGCAATCTACAATCCATCGGTAATTCAAAGCAAAGATTACATTAATCAATTGAGAAGTATAACAATGTCTTACAGAGATACTCAAATCAGTAATCTTTGCTTCAACCGGTAGAATCACAGCGATGGATTGTAGAATGTCATCAAAGATTACATACATCAAGTGAGAAGTATAACGGTGGCTTATAAAGACACTCAAATCAGTAATCTTTGCTTCAACCGGTAACTCATAGATGAATTGCCGAATGTCATCAACGAGCCCATCGGAACGGCATCCCTGTCTGCGACTCCCACAGTGCAGTGGCCCCTGTTTGGTTATAGAAGAAGCCTTCAAAACTCCGCAGAAAAGAGAGGCTGCTCGATGATACAAAAACAGAATATAACTTCAACACTACTTCTATGGAGGGTTTTTGTGGGGGGGGGGGGGGGGGGCTCAGAAATTCTCTCTCTAATTGGATGACCATCATTGACCTGAAGTAATGGTATCTCATTTCGGATCAATCCGTATACAACTTTGAGGGGGTACGAGCAGTACAAAAGTGCCTATGATTTTTGCTCAGTTCTTGATTCAAATAAACTCAGTCGGACATGCACCTCCGAAGAAGATTTTTTATCAGTTAACGAAAACTCTTCCCACTACAAATAGTTTATTTTCTTCTACGTCTTCTATTTTCATTATTTCTCAAAATTACTTTATTTATAATTTTGCTTTTTAGATCCGATCAAACATGCCACTGAAAAAATAACGCACGAACTTTAATTTAACTGATATGATAATCATGCAATGAAGTAAAGATTTCTACCATCATAAAGTGATATTGTTCCATTAATATCAAATTGCAGACCCTGATAAAATTGATCCTGTATCGAAATGCGATAATCCTCTTTTTATTTGAATGTTTGGTTTCTTTGTTTATTTTTTTGGTACTTTCAGCCTTTCAAAGTTTTGGACAAGATATTCTGCAGAAACAAACTATATGAATGATTATTCAGGACTCGACACTCCATTTTCTTTGAAACTTTTTATTTAGTCAAGCGATTTGACAATAATCGAACGGTAGCGCTCTGGGGGCAGAAATCAGTACTAATCGCTGAAAATTAGAAAGATTATAGAAGCGTCTCAACGTAGCTCATCTCTTTCAATAACCTTTGCTGGTCGATTTCTGCATTGATAACGCATAGCGCGCGGAGCCCACATTCCTAACCAACACAGAATACTCCAAAGCTCTGTTATAAATCAAACGGCGGCTCGAAACGATGGTTATTTTTCAGAATGCTGTCCAACGTTGTCAATTTTTATGAAAACAAATAAAGACTCCGTAGAAACATGTGAAAGATCGACGAAACAAATAGTTTTTTTCTTAGCAAAGTAGAATGACAGCATCACTTTACCATTTGACTTCTTCCCTTCGACCCCCCCCCCTCCTCTCTTGTTTTTATTTTTGTTAACGAAGCGTCCATAGCTTTTTTTACCCGTCAAAATGTATCATTTTTTGTCACTCCAAATGCGACAGAGAGGCCGCGCTTTCTATGAATTTCCACCTGGCTGAAATATTCGAGCATTCTTCAGGTTGGAGTCAGTCGGCTCGCGGCCTCAAAGATATGGCTAGGGTTTCCAAAATATGCTGGTTGATAAACGTATAAACATTCCAACACCTGTTGTCAAACTGGGAGGATTGAAAATTTAAAATGTCATATAATAACTTGAATAAGAAATTTTAGTTTACTTCTACAAAATCTTCTTTTCAAAAAACCGACTCCCCGCGTTAACTTTAATTCAAAATCAACTGGAGGATTAAACTGCGCCGCCTAAAGATTGATTCTTTTAGACACATTCAAATGATGGATCGATACGTTCAAGTTTACGAGCTTCCACCGTTATTTCCGGTCTCGACCGACTCAAATAACGATCAGTTCCGTGCAGAGCCAAACAGGAGATCGTTTCAGAAGTGTAGACGCACCTAGACCATAATCTTTGGCAAATTTTCAATTTTCATTTCTTTTAACCAATACAAAACTTGCCTCTGACTTTAAACTTCTGATTTTTAAGGGATCCTCATTGAAAAGCTGACACTTACATTATTTTCTTTAATTTGTATTTTGTAACAGGAGAAATGATGTTAAAAAATTCCAAAAATTACCGGTGTAAGGTAATTCTTTTCTTCAGAAACGACCTCTAACGTTGAAAACTGTGTCCGCTGAAAAAGTTTGGAATTCCATTTTAGAAATTTCTTTTTGTCGTCACACCAGCACTTCCGCAGTTGCCTGAGAACGATTTTAAGTTCGTCGAAGGCTAGAGGGTCTGACAGTAAGGAGCTCTATACACTATACAGTCACCGTTGCCAAACAGGGCAAAAAAAGGACAAAAAAACATTTGTTAAATAAATGAATATAAATTCTGACATTATTTTTTTTATCAAGTCTTGCAAACATGCCGTGATGCCAAGTTAAAACTTATAATCGTCAGGTAAGAATTAAGAATGAAATTAGTGTAAGCAATGAATTTGTTATTCACGTAAACGCATGAGAAACGTGGCTTCGGTGTTCAGTCCAGTCCATTCATAGGATACTAATTTTGGTTGCATTAAGTAAGTCTCATAAACAGATGGAGCTATATTACGACTAAGAATAATGACCTTGCCTTTCACTTTCCGATGATACAGACTACGGAGCGGTGGGGTTGGAGGGAGAGGGCATGAATTGTGGAACCGTTAGGATTTTGATCACTCGAGGTTTGTTTCACTCTTTCCCTCTTCTTCTCTCTCCCAAATCTGTAATATTTCATTGTGAGTAAACACTCCTTCAATGTGACTTGCGATTCTGCCGGTGCAGTGTAATTATACAATATATCCTATCCAGTTGTTCCTCGTGCAATGCGGCAACCATGCTAATTTTCCATTTAAACCGATGCAAAAGTATCGATATTTTGGGGGTACAATTACACCTACTGAGGATCGATTGTTTTACATACATTTAAATGCAGATAAAGATGCGCCGCTGTGCTGATTTAGCATACTTAATTGATTGAAGGCGCTCAAAGAAGAATTATTATATTATATTAACAATTTTATTAGCAGAAATTATTGCGACTAAAAAACTGACATTTTTTGAATCAGATCTTATCACAGAAACGAATAAAACTCGGACGAGGTATTGAAAGCTTAACATTCTACGAGTATAGTCAAAGGCGTCGCGTCGCTTGTGATCTGGCAGATTTGCATTTTGTCCCTTGCAAAGTATCGATTCGAGGGAGTGCACTGTGCACCTCCTGTAGTTCGACCTTTTTTATGCATTTAAATGGACAGAATAAAGCGTTGCCAGATTGCACGTGACACTCCACTGAGTATAGTTGAAGCAAAAGTTTGCGACAGACCCATTTACCTTAATGCAGCAATGCACTTCGAAATCCCCCATTCAACGAGGAAAAAGGTGATAAAAATCCCGGGAGATCCCGTTTCGATTCAACGTGTAATCATGTTATCTAAGATCTAAACAACAAGAACAGAACCTGGCAACGTTGACCTTATCAAAGCCTAACGGTCGATACGGGGTAACGGGGAACCAACACGCAACCATCAGTCAATCTCGGAGTGGAGAGGAGAGGAAGAGAAAAGATTTCAGAGGCGTTGATCTAATGATGAGTCAACAGTCAGAATTGACTCGTAATCATCCCCTCGACAGACAGACAGGTAAAAGCGCCCCAGCAGCCCGGGGAGAGGGGTGAAGTGGAGGAGGAGGAAGGGTTTCAAGCTCTTGAAAGGGAGGGAGTCGAGAACCTCGGCGCTCCACTCATCTCAAAACAGAGTGACCGAGCCACCGCGCCGCTCTATAATTTTCCATGTCAGAACTATCGGGGGTATCAGGTGAGTGGTATCAAGTCTGACTCAAAAGAGCCTCCGAAAAAGAATAATAATAATAAAAAATAAAGGAAGGGGGGAAAAAAACGAAGCTCCCGAGCCCCGAGCAAACAGCCGAGAACAGTGATACCCGAGGATATACTCAACGGAGAATTGGCCCCAGGACGAGCGTCCCCTCCCTTCCCCCCGATGGACGGGGAGGGGGTTAACAAGTCAACCATGAACTTGTGAATGCATGCTCCTGGACTTCCAAGTCCCAAGCCGGGTCTGACTTTTCCCCGACCTGGATATCGTGGTTGCCAGGTACCGTAGCCGTAGCCGGTAATCTGTCTTTCTCTCTCATTGTCCATTTTGGACGTATTCGTTAGAAAAGGATGGAGATAGGGGCTGTCACGATATTTCAGTTGCTATTTCTGTGCTTTTCTGACATACGCAGTCAAAGGGCAAATAGATAGAGATAGACAGATCGAAGGTGCTTTAGTGGTGGCTTAGAAATCGCAGCGTGACGATAACTCTACATCTTTATTGTTAACCTGTGTGGAAAAATCGATCCTTGCTGGGTTCGATTGCACCTCCGAATAATCGACCCTTCCTTAAAGTTTCTGAATTGAGAAAGACGATTATCGCAATTTTTGGGTTAAAAAATAATTCCTCTCTGTGGTAAATAGACGAATTTTTGCCACCGCAGGAGATCTGACAATCCTGCTCTTTAAGAGTCCCTATCATGTTTGTGGTGTTTTTTTTTTTTTTTTTTTTTTTTTTTTTTTTTTTTTTTTTTTTCCAAATTGGTTGGGTCAATCAGGTGGCTGAATGCCAAGAGGTTATAACCTCCAGGTCCCCGCTAAGCTACGGGAGCTCTGGAAGAGATGCTGGCGGTTCCGGATGACCTGTTTTTGTACAGTGCATAGATCCTTTGCACATGCGCACGCCGTTTTATCTCGTAATCGCTATTGCCGTAAAGTCCATGTAGCAAAGACTACAAAAAATGATAATCGCAACGTTGTGTCGATGGATGCTTACATATCATCTGGTTTCATTTATGATATGATAGTACAGTATGTCCCGCAAATCCTCATGCCAGGCTCAAGTTGAAAAACACGTACAGTCGGCGAATTAAAGGATGTCAGTTGACGCCTTAAGTTTTGACTTAGGTAGGCCACCTGCAATACGTATCACAGTGAATTCAAGCATTGCGGGTGACACCTACCTAAACCAAAATCTCAGGCGTCAGCTGACACTTTTAATTTTCCGACTATACCTCCTTCCGATAAAAGACAGGTCAGCTCGTTAGCTTATGTTTGGTAGAACATTTCATAAAAATCAATGGACGATTCTGCCGACCAGCAACTAACGGGCAGACCTGTTGTTTATCGAAATGAGGTGCGTATTTTCGAATTGGGCCTGGTAGGGAATTTTGAGACGCACCGTATAAGAAGAGTGCCATTCCAGGCTCTATTCGAGTATTTTCTTTGTGGAAAGCATGATATTCAAAAATAGGGGGGGGGGGGGGGGGAGCCACCCGCGCTACTGGTTCCGCGCAAACGCAGCAATTTTAAAGTTAAATAATCTCTGACTGCAGGATCTTGGAAGGTTGTATTGACTTTTAGTCCATGTATAAGTGTACAATGAAACTTTTTAATCAAATCTGATGGGCTGAATCGTTATAGAATTTCTGGGACACTCACAGGAGTAACGAGGAGTGATATCTGGCAACATCGCAATTTATCACTTTAAAACCCATGAAAAATATCAAATGTGTTCACAAAACCAACGGTTCAATATGTTTCGTGGGCTTTAATGAACAAATTTTAATGTTGCAGGAATTACAAACACTGCTTCTGGCAAAGACTTTTAGTAAGTTCTGCGTCATAACTAAACATGTTACTTTCTACAAAAAAAATTAGGGGCTACCCGACTCAAAAGATGAACGATTTTAATTTGTTTAAATTTAATTTGAGCAAAACTCCTGGAATTAGACTCGTGTTATAAAAGTACCATAAACGAATAAAACGAATAACATGTACGCTCTTTATTTGCGAATACTTTCATTGGAGCAACAGGTACGCTCTGTCTCACGATGTACATTTCCAGTAAAGAGTGCACCTGATGTTATTCCAGATACACGGCCTCATTCAATTACAAGCTTCAACACGTAGTTTGGGAGTTACGAAACATGTATTGCAGCACTGAGATGAAGTGATAAAATACATGATCATAACTCCTATCTTCATCTCTGAGTTTGATGATATCATTGGTAATCCCCTCAGCGGGCTTGGTGAAACGTATAATTTGCCCATCGATACATTGGAATAGGATTTGGAAATTTTCGATGAGTGGCGCAGTGACCTTTCATTTTCTGTCCCTCCCTTCTTTTCAAAATGATTGTTTGTCTTCGCATTTTCTTTCTTCATTTCTATCTGCTACACCCATTTTACATTTTTGACCAAAACCCGAATTACAGTTTGCTTCTGCCTAAGTCCTGCGTCTTGCGCCGACGATTCAACGCAACCCGCTTTACACGCGTAAAAACAATACACCCCCTTGCTTTTTTCTTTTGTTTTCTTACATCTGAGAATGGTATTTGAAGTATTGGATTTAGGGGGTGGACCCTCTCTCTATGAGCCCCCCAGGGGAGCCTTAAAATCAGCTACCCTCTTTCTATACACAATATTTGAAACCTCTTTTACAAAGGAGCCTTTTAGCGCAAAAGACAGATCGAAATCTTAATTTGGGCGGAAGCTATGGGGTTTTAAAAGTTTTGACTTTCGGCTCCTCTCCCCCCCTCTCCAGTTGACAAAAAATTAACATCTAGACATCTTTAAACGTATCTCAAAGCGGTCTATCGACCCTGAATGAAGGAGATTTTTTTGAGGATAGAACATTCCTTGCGGGAACTGGATCAACTTCTTCCTGTTCTGCGGGGATGTCATGGCGCATGCCCTTAAACACTAAATACCAAATAAATTGTATTAAACAAAATAACAATCATAGCGTGGCACCTAACCTAACCTAACCATTACAGTTGCGTAGCGTGCACTTTGACAACAGGTCAGTTCGTCCATTTAAACTCATGAAAAAGATCGAACTATTGAGTGTTCGGTGAACACCTTCGTATTCGACTTTTTACATGGTTTTAAATGGACACAATACAACGTTGCCAAAGCACACGCTACGCCATTATTGTTCACCAACACATAAACTGTATTGGAGACCCTGCTAATTTTTTTACCTGTTCTGTCTTCGTAGATCAAATTCAGTGATGGACAGAATACAGTCATGCCGCACTCATTTTAGCAGCGGTAGCTCGCGCAATTTGGCAACAATGTGTTTCCTCCATTTGAATCTATGTAAAAAAATCAATTGATGAAGCAGCTCTTCACAATAAAATCGATTGTTTAACAAAGAATCAAATGGAGGGAAAAGCATTGTTTCCACATTGCACGAGCCGCTGCTGCACTTTTGTAAAACCTTTTTCGCGAGTAGCTATGGACTAGATGTTTGTGTGTCTTTAGACATGTGTGGTACGCAGACGAATTTATTCACGAAAAAAAAGAATGGTAGAATTTACCATCTGCACAGCTGATTTCGGAGACTGCTATCAAGTATGGTAAATACAACGTACCTTGTGGTACATTAAGATAACCTGTTGGTACATTTCACAACAAGAGGTACGTTGCATTTAACATAAGATGGTAATATTTACCATACTTATAGCAGACTCCAAAATCAGCTATGCAGATGGTAAATCCTACCAGTCTTTTTCTTTCGTGTTTGAGATTTGAAATGAAGCTTACCTTGATCCGGGGAGAGTCAAAGAATCATCCACTAACTCCGACAGGACGAGGACAGTTGTTCCCGGGTGCCCCTGGTAAGCTGGCACTGCCTGGTAGGCGGCTTGATTCAACGATAGAGCCGCTCCGGGCTGCTGAACCACAACCGAGATGGGCCCGTTTGGTCCATTGGCTTCTTGGATGGATAGCCCTTGAGGTAACGGCTGAGATGCGTCGTAAATTACCGTTTCCCCCTGACTGTTGGTTCCCGATTCGAGATAGATAACGTTCTTTTCCACCATTGTATGATCGGTTCCGACCGGCGGCAGATTTGACTGAGCAACGGATAGGGTTTGCTCCTCGTAATCTTTGCCGAATTCCACCGGTGTCATCGTGGCTAACATAACCGGAGAGCCTGGCGGTCCATGGTCGATATTCGGTGGAGAAGTAGCGTTGGCTGATGGAGCTGCGGGAGAAGCCGCCGGCGGCAACGGTGAGACCACGCCTGGCTCCACCATCATTTGAGCACCGTTCATCGAATCGTCGCCGAGCAATCGTTTGTCTTCCATTTTCAACTTGTCAAAATAATTAAAAACTTTCTCAAAAAAATAACGACACAAATTTCAAGTAAAACAAAAACAAAACACACACACGAATTGATAAGTAGTTTGATTCTTTGATCGCGTAAATATTCGCGATTAAGTGAGAGAAATAATAATTATAATTTTGATTATGGTTTACTTTTATGGCACTTTACTAAATTTATCAGTCTACTAAAATTGCACTTTTGATTACGTTTTGAGAGCACGGAATTATTATTTACAGTATTAACATTAAATGAGCAGTAAATGCATAAAAATATCACAAATGTTGTCAATGAGTTCTAGATCCCGCACTTTTAGATGTTGGCACATTCTGGAACAGAAAGAAGAAAATACCAAAAGTTTTAGTGATGCAAGATAAATTTCAGAAAAATACATACAAAAAATGAAGAAAAAATGGAAAATAATATGAGAAACTACAAAAACTGTCAACCGCTCCAATTCCAACTAATACACATTGGACCATTGGCCAAAAGCGCGTACGCCCCCCCCCCTCTCTCTTGAGTGTGACGAGCCTGGCTGGAACCATCGGTACATCCAAAACTTTCCACTTTAGATCCGCAAAACAGCGGCTCTAAATAGAGACCAAATGATTTATCCAGTCGTTTCAAACATAAATCAGGCAACGTTGTCTTTGCCTGTCCGTCCCAAAAGGACACGGACACCTTCAACAGCGCCGGGCGCCAGACACCAATATAAGAATAGCACCTTACCTTAGAGCCACAAATGTCACAGAATAAGAAAGGGCCCATTTCACGCGTGGAGGAAGCAAGAGGGGAGTTGAGAGTGATTGAATTGGAGGATGGGCGACGAGGTGGTGATGAGGGGGGGGGAGTGGTGAGCGACGAGATGGGGGAGAGTTGTGAAAGAGTAGCAACAAAATCCCATTGAATCTAGTTTCCGGGTGCATGCTATTTTGCGAGAAAGGTTTCGTGAATCGTGACCGGATCAACCTGTTTGACGGAATCCGAGTCAAGAGAGTCTGTGACTGTCTGTGAATCGGTTGGGCGCGCGTCTGCTTCGCCTTGCCCGCACAGAGGAATCGGAATCAGAGGATTTTTGAACTTTCAGAAATCGGGTTTAAATACATTGATGTTTCCGTGGAACCAGAGTCCTCGTATGTAGAGAGTTATATTTAACATTTACAGTAAAAACTATCTTAAATGGAGCTCTTTCAAATTTTTGAGACAGGGGATAGAACTGATAGAAGAATGGACGCTTGCATAAAAACCTGTAAAAATGACGATGAGTACACAAAATTTTACAAAATTCACTCTCAGAATCGGGCTTAGTGGCAGAGAGACGCAGGTATCACGGCAGATTCCTATCTGAATAGAGACATATCTCTGTGTTTCCGTAGAGAAGGTGACATAATAGACAGGAATCTCCCATGATACCTGCGTTGAGCCACCTCTACAAAATTGTCGTTACTACAGCAGTTATGTGAGTTTATTACTGAATTTTATAGACTTCCTAAGAGTGATTTTCGCTGGTTTTTACACTACATTGGACTATCTCATTTGCTCACAGCAAGAATTTGCAAGAGCCCCGCATTGTTGACAGTTCCAGAAGAATATTTGTCAAGCGCCTTCAATTATATGGATAGTCAGAATCAACACCGTTAAGTAGAAACATTTAACTACCCTCGAAGTTTCAGCAAGCTAGCGTTGATTTATGTTAGTATTCTGGTAGTTGATAGAGTACCTTGAAAGGAAATTTTGTCAGGGAGTACCAAACGAGCTCAACGAGTTCTGATTGGTCGTTGTTTTAAGGCTTTCACGGTTGCGGAAGTTAATCGGAGACATGGAAGGCGCAACCCATTCATAGGAGTCTATGAGGGGAAAGAGGTGAAAAGGAACGTTTGGGAACCATCAAGTAAGCAAGGGAACAGACCGGAATGCTGGTAAATCCGGCTGTCCACCACCAAACCACCTCGAACTGACCTTCGAATTCGTTCAGGGGGTCGATTCATCGATTCCATTCATATGCATGAAGCTCATGTCGGTACTCCCTAAAACGAAATTTCCTTCGAGGGACTCTAGTATATAGTTAAAGGATTGCTTATTATAGGTCCAATGTAAAAGTAAACGAGTCAGCGGGCAAAAGTTAACTTTTGATTAATCTTTGAATAATAATTGACTAAAATTATATGCACTATTCTCATGTCATTCCCATCAGCAAATCGAAGTTTCAACACTACCAGTCATTCATCAAAACTTCGATTTCCTAATCGGAATAACATAAAAGTAATGTGAATGATTTTAGTTACAATTATTATTATTCATGGTTATTAAAAAAAGTATTTTTGCCCAACACTGGAACGAGCAGCCTGCAGAATATGATGCTTCAAAATAAACAGAAGTTGCCAATCTGACTGCGTAGTATTCTGAGCTGAGCCATGAATGAGATTTCCGCAAAAAGAAAATTTTAACGGTTCGGCCCATTGTGAGCTGAACCGGTCCTTCTATCGACGCGACGGACGCGCGGCCATCCACACTTGCAACTTGCAAGCCACTTGCGCGCGCGTCCCATTGAAAAGCCCATTAAAGAATCTGGTTTGTGGGGCGCGTTTTACGTTTAGCGAGTAAGGTTTTGTGTGACCTGCACAACCTGTTGCGCTGTTGTTATGTTTGTGGCTGATCCAGCAGACTGAGTCCCAGACCCCCAGACCAAGAGCAAGATCAAGACCCAGACCGAGACCAAGACCCGGTTTGACTCCTGGGTGAAAAGGATGATCTTCAATGGCTCAACACTCAACATTCAACAATCAGTGCCGAGGGCCGTGATTCCCGAGCCGCGATCAAATGATGAAGGCGGGGCAGGGTCGCGGCGGGCGGCAGAGGAGCTGCACTGTACCACCAGGTGATCGGTGGAGGAGGGGCGATGAGGAGGTGAGAAAAATAGTCTCTATTGTTGTGAGCACGCGGTTTGGTGAATCTCATCCGTCGCTGTGAGCTGTGCGCTGCCGGTTGTGGTGTGGTGTGGTGTTGGTGTGTTCGCGCCGTGTGGATGGACGAACTTGACTCGTTCGGAGCACGTCCAGTGTAGCCGAATCGCAAAATAAATGGGTCTGTTGCGTACTTTAGCAACAGCACGCGGAAAAAAAGACTGGTAGAATTTTCCATCTGCATAGCTGATTTTGGCGTCTGCTAGCAAGTATGGTAAGTTTCACCAAAATATGGTAAATACAACGCACCTTGTGGTAAATTAATTGAAGTTACATGTTGCCCACGTCGGTACATTTTACGGTAGTCTGGTGAGATTTACTATACTTGATAGCAGACTCCAAAATCAGCTATGCCGATGGTAGACACTATAATCACCGACATACAACTACATAGACGCGGAACCATCGCGTTTATGTAAACATCAACAGAACTTACACATATTTAAATGTGTCGCATTGCGTACATTTCTTGTATTATTTTGAGATCTTTGATTATAGCCAGAAAATACCAGACAGCAAATGCAGCCAATATTTCATGTATTTTGAAGGGAATTCTATCATTTTGTGGTTACGATGTCGTTTTATACAGAATATACACTACATGGTTCCGTCTATACGTAGTAGTATGCGGAGCCTGCTCGCGCAAATAAATTCTAGTGTACACTGAAAAAAAAAAAGCTATAGACAATACCAGATGCCAGTAATATCAGAAGCACAACAATATGTGAACCACAGAAAGTCTAGTACTTTGACCAGAAAATTCTGATGTTAACATACCAGAATATGCAGTCATAGAACTAGAATTTCCTAAAAAATTCCAGAACTATGGTACAAACACTAGAATTTAAGTAATTTTACTATTCCTTACATCGATTCACATAATGTCATGCTTCTGGTATTTTTTTTCAGTGTAGCGCGGGCTGTTCAACATTAAAGTGATTTCTTAGGTTAATGGGTGGTTTTTGAACGTTTTTTACGTGCTCCTCGTTATTTTCGCCTCAATTTAGGTGAGAATCAAGGTTTTATAATGTTGTAGCAAAAGGACGCAACAGACCCATTCCGGTTTCCCCCTAATTTGACTTGAGGTGAAATTAAATGATTTTACGTTAGATCCGGCAACACTGATTACGTCTCTCCTATGCCGCGCCCGTGCCGTCATAATAACACAAAACAATCGCTCTTGGCCCTTTACTGCCTCAACATTCGTTACGATCTTCTTTGAACTGAACTCGAATTGATGTTTTACGATTTACTTCCTTCGCAATACTAACTTCTTTGACACTAAGATTTAGAAATGTACACGGAGAAAAACAACCAACAAAAATTGACCAGAATTCTGCGATAAAAAGTTTTTCGAAAATAAACTATGTCGGTTTACAGGAGAAATTATGGTCCATCAAAATAGAATTCTGGCCATTTCAGCCAGAAATGCTGGCATTATATAGACTAAAATGCTTTGAAATTTTGGACGGAAAAAATCAAAGGAAAAATACCTGAACATCTTGGTCAAAACTGCCAGAATCTACTTTGAAAGACAACAATTCTTGCGAAAACAGCCGCAGAATTCCTTTTCGGGAACTTTTTATTAGAATTCTAGGCCCAAAAAATGTTCGGGACGGACGATCCTCGACCCAAAGTCCGCCTCAACCGAACCTCAACAAGCACCAGGATTCAGGGGCCCGATCAAGTTGGCGAAAAGTCGGACTTGACTTAATCTAGCATAACCTCTCTTTTCACGAATACTTGCTCCAGCGGGCCGATCCTTGAAATTCACGACTTTTGGGTAGACTGGATACGAATGGAAAACGGTGATTGGTGGAGACGAGTCACGTGGTTGCCCAGTCTAATCCATTCCGTATTTTGATTAGACTGGGCAACCACGTGACTCGTCTCCACCAATCACCGTTTTCCATTCTTATCCAGTCTACCAAAAAGTCGTAAATTTCAAGGATCGGCCCGCTGGTTGTTCGGAGGTGCAAAACAGCGAAAACACGTACTGCACCGACCAGGATGATAGAGAGACTGTTTAAAAGAGAAGCAAGAAATTCAAAATTGAAAGATCAGATGCCTGTTTCACATTTAAAAAAAGCATTTGAGCCAATCGGATTCCCGGATTTTAAAGTTCCCGCTCGTCACTAAAACAGTCGAATAAATGTCTCTCCAGTCTGCGCTCTACTCAATACCCATCCTTCTCCTGCAGCGCAGCGGCTGCGGGGAAAGAGCACTTGCCACGCATTTTCTCTGACAAAGTAGAGGTTGTGAGGTAGGCCTTTTATTTTGAAATGCAAGCTTGATTAGGCTAAGTAAGTTAATGAGAGACATTTTTTTTCACCTGGTCTGTAGGTATCAGCGCTTCGTATCTCCGGGAGTACGAATGCGTGTCCACGCAGACAAAGACGGCCGACTGATCGCGAAGGCACATGAGTGAGGTAGACTTCTCGACAAGCATCCCAACTAAGTGACCATGCACCTAGCAGAGCGGCCCAGGACTGGAGGGAGCCTACGCAATATATCAATTCCTAGTTTTCGACTTCAACGCATGCGCATAATTAACGGGCTCTTAATATAATTCTGACATCTGCATTTGTTTCCTCCATCGGAATTAATTAAATTCAATTTTTCACGAAGGGAGACGGCAAGACTCAAGACTGGACCCTATAAGACTTGACTTGGTGAGAGAGTATATAAGAAACGCTAAACAAACCGGCTACAAAATCCAATCGGAGCTTGGACTACTGATACAACTTATATACATCTTATACATACCCTCCACAAGTCCACAATCCTACACCTCAACACATCCACACATCAACTCACATCCTCATTTACATCGAGTTTGCTAGTTATCTCCACTTCAAAAATCTTCGCTGTCCCGACGCAGCCGATCAGCATTTTATATACCAGAGTATAACTTATAGTCGAACATAACGAGATGAATAAATCTCAGTAGAAAGTCTAATACAGAAAATAATCCATCATTACAGTTTAATGGGTGCATGCAAATTGTAGTTATCTTCAGGGGAATGCAATGCAAAACAAATTAACCCATTCAGACCCAAATGCGCCTATTTTTCAGAATCTGTGTGCAAGGCGCGCGCATAAGCCCAAGAGACCTCTCCGAACGGCATCTATGGAATCTCTGATACGAATCAAACTTTAATTAATTTTGTATCGTTATTATTTTATTTCATTTCATTGATTGTCTGAAGGCGGAGAGGGAAGGGGGGGGGTGTTCATTTTTTATTAGATGTCAGGCATAAAAGATTTTATTCCCGGGTACAAATCATAATTTCTTTAAACGCTGATCTTCACTTTACCTCTGTAACATTGCAAGTGCGTTTGGCAAGCTGATGATAAATAAAGATGCGATAGTAAAAATCATTATAAGAATAAAAACACGATTTGTGGATTTTCTGACGTCAAAATTCAAACTTATGAAGCAAAATTCACAGGTAGTAAAAAGGGCCTGTGAGAATCAAAATCAAACTTCATTACTTTAAGAATTCATAACTCATTGCTTTGAGTAATCCTAACGAAAATACGGTACTTCTTATGAGAATGGAACAAACAACGCTTTTTTCCTGCCTCTTTTTTTCTTAAAAGGCTTAATTTTCCATTATCTACTCTAATTTTCAAAATTCGTGATGAAAGGCACACCAGCGTGCGCATCTACCATAAGATGACTACAAAAAAAAAAAAAAATCTGAATCTTGCAACTTCGGAAGTTACACTTATACACACATTAATTATGTATTCTCTATTTCACCAAAACAGGGGTTTTTCTTTGAAAGTACACCATCCATCCATAAAACTTGCATAAGAAGGATATCATAAAATTTTCTTTTAAGTGTAATCTCCTCCCCCTCGCTTCCATTTAGTTATGTCGCAGAGGCAAAGCGTGCAACTATGACTATTTTTCCTCCATGGAACTCAATGTAAAATAATCCCTACTTTCGGAAGAAACTGCTTCAAAAAAATATCGATTATTAGGCGCAGGTTTAATTGAAGCGTAAAAAAACCACCATCATAAAATTGCACACTTCGCCACTATTCGTACAACAAGGATCAATAACTATAACTTTAATTACGGTGATAATATTCATCTGGTAAAATGATTGTTATTTGGAGTACCCTTGGGATTGAATCGTATAAAGTCATTTCCGTGCGAATTACTTCTAAATAAGTTTAAGAACGGACATTTATCGGTTTCGCCGGCCGCGGCATCCGAATCCTATATCACGATGATTTATTTTACGTTTGAAGCAAGGATGAATATCATACGTCTCTCATGAACAAACCAAGAATAGTAAACGTCTCGAGGTCGCAGGCAGAAATCGGAGCACTTTATTAAACGGCAATTAAATGAGTATAAGTTATGTAAGGTGAGATCAAGCTGTAATGAGGAGTAAGAAAAATCATCTCCGCATCTTAGATGATTTACTATCGCATGTCTCCTAGGTTTGACTCTGCATCAAAATCGAGCGGAGTTGCCGTCGTTTCCCATGATTTCTAAGGATAATATTCCAAGCAGCCCTGCGGATCTAACGATCTGGCAACCGTGCTTTTCGCCACAAAAGCCTCCGTAGATAAATCGATTCCAGCAAAGGCAGCCTGCCTCATCATAAATCGATTATTTTACATAACAGGCCTAAACAAATGGGGGAAAATCCAATGTTGTCAAATTGCTCGAGCTATCACAGATTCTTAGAGA
This sequence comes from Trialeurodes vaporariorum, assembly GCA_011764245.1. Taxonomy (NCBI): domain Eukaryota; kingdom Metazoa; phylum Arthropoda; class Insecta; order Hemiptera; family Aleyrodidae; genus Trialeurodes; species Trialeurodes vaporariorum. The sequence continues at coordinate 38,117,706 of VMOF01000024.1, forward strand.
AAAGATGATATGCAGCCTAACAAAAAGAGAGTAGAGTGCTACGGAAACAGGTTTTATTAGAGTCCCTGTACATGAAAGAGTCAAGACACGTGGGAAAAAGTGAAGAAGAAGAAGAAGAAGAAGCGGTTCATGGTCCGAAGGGCTCGATGGCGGAATAAAGTCCCTGATGTGTGTAGAGAGTTTAAAGTGGATCCTCAGGTAAAGTTTGAATTTCAGTCACGGTATGCGGTGAGAGAATTTTCGTTCAAACTAACTTGTCGCTTTCGTCGGTGGCGTAATTAACTTTTCATTGAGAAAATGTCGATGTCAAGGGGATGGGATGAGGAGAGGCGGGGTATAGACCCATTATTGGCAAATCCAGCCCTCGCAAACGGGGGGCGAACTTGGGATTTTAGTCCCCGATGACCCCTTTCTCTCTTTTTTTTCATTTCGCTGTTTCTTTTCCCTTTCCTCCCCCCTCTTGGGTCGAACGGGAAGGGCGATCAACCCCCCCCCCCATAACCGCCAAGATAGAGACCCCCTTGACAGTGACGTCCCCCCTGTCCCCCCTGCCCCCCGTCTACGCCACTGCTTTTTGTACAACCTGAAACCTGCTGATACGAGGAGATAGTTTAGAGTGCATCGTTACAGAATGGGTTTTCCACCAAAGCAGAGATCGATTACAAAAAAAAAAAAAAAAAAAAAAAAAAAAACCAGAACTTGAAAAGAGCAAGTAGCACAAACTCCCACGTAACTCCAATAATCTGCTTACTAGAAAAAAATAGAATAACCGACGAATTTCCAAATCAGCGAAAATAGGTCCAACTTGACACACCACACTTCAAATACATTAGATCATCGAAGTTGAGGATGTCCAAGAAAGTAGTAGTAGAGTGGGGGTGAAGGTTGGTGTGCTAAAGACTAACTGCGCGAGCTATTTATCACACGAAACAGAGCCTTCTGTCAATATGTTTACTTATGCTAATAAGCTTGACTATTGGGGGAGGAAAGCCCATAGAAAGAGAGAGAGGCCACAGACGTAGAGGAATGAACCTGTCCGAGGTTAAGAAACCAGGATGAGGGGTGCTCAGTGACGTTGAGCGAAGAACAACCGGGATGCTGTAGGGATGGTGAGGGGGTGGTAGTGGAGCGAAGGGCGGGCGGACGAGTCAGCAAGGAACCTGTTACGGGATCAGAATCTCAGCTTCTTGGGATGGCAGGCAGATGCAGAATCGCAAAGTATCGAGTCGAGGTAGAAGTGTAGAACTTCCTACTGTGCCACAGATATGCACGTCTGCATCCTTCCGCGCAGACGGCGAGAGAGAGAGAGAGGGGGGAGGGGGAGATAGTAAGGCAGATTGCAGTGTGCACGGGGCAGGCAAGCACAGGCGCAGGACAGGGGCGCGCACGGGTAAACAAGAAACAAGCGCGCAAAGTGACCAAGGAATCGTGTGAGAGGAACAAGGTACAACTGTACAGCACGATTGACTGTGTAGCAGGAGCCAGCGTGTGCACCGGCGCAAGAGATGCATTGACTAAACCTGTAGAGCGAGAGCAACCGTAAACCCGTCAAACATCCTGATATACTCCTCAACAGGTTTTGCCTAACTGCTCGACTCATTCAATTTATAAGTGAGTCCAACTCTACGAGTGCCCATCTGTATCAGTCGTAGTTCCAACAACATCACATCACCAACAACACCATCCTCAACATTTCTTATCAGTGAAGTTTCGTGCCGGTCAATCTTATTTTTTTTTTTTTTCAGTGCTCCTCCGATATCCGCGCATTAGCCCCACCCCCCTTCCCCAGAATGTTTCATAAGTACATTGTATCGAAAGTTCGTCGGAGTTTGCATCCTGATGATTCGTATCTCACAATCAGACACGTGAGGATTCGATCAGCGCCAACAACCGTTTCTCTGAGGTAAATCTCGTGCATTTAAATCAACTTGACATTGATGATTCACACCCATGAAAGGAGCGAAGTTTCGAGGAAATCTATTTGTAATACGCGCGCTGTTGATCAAGCTATCTTCAAGTAAGATTTTTAAACAAATATATGTACTTTTTATATCTTTTGTAAACAAGGCAATTATTGCAGATGAGAAATTAACGTACGAACTCACAGACTTCACTTCACTACTTATCATGAAAGAAAACTGTTCTTATTTTGCAATAATTTAAAAGAAATGAAATTCTAGAAATTGAGGCATAGAAAAACACGAAAAATTCAGTTGGATGGTTTGTTTTTGCTCATTTGATAGTTTAAGACTGGACAAACGAGGTCGATCTTGCTTTAAAACACTCGGCTTTAGTTCTTCTTTTTTTCATTCTCTCTCAAATAACGATCGCAAGTCCAAAATGAGGTCAATAGAGTTGAACCAACCAACTATTTATAGCCTAGTGACTTTTTGTTTTTTTTTTTCTTTATTTTATTTTCAATTTATTTCTGTTAATTTTTTTTTTTTCGACAACTTCATTAAAATATTTTACGATGGGATAGTACTAATTATTTTTCTTTATTCCAACATTAATTTTAGGACAACAGATTAGCCCCTTGTTGCCGGAAATGTAACAACTGCCGAGCAAGGCTGCCGTGTCGTGTGTAACAAATACGCATATTCCAATTTAACTCAACGTAAAATGTTTGAATTCCCCGCCACATTTGTCAACACTGCCACGGAGTGAGTCTATAAGCGAAGGCCGACGAAAGGAAAATACAAACAAATATATTGTTTTAGTATAGGTTACCGATTTTAATTCTTCTCTTTTTTGAGTCTGTTTAATAGGAGTCCACTGCATGCATTGAAAGGGGTCAACCAGAAGCAAAGAGTGCGACACGCGTGTTGAAATCACCGGTCTGAGAGGTCATAAAATCGTAAGACGGAGAAAAAGAGACGAACTGAGGACCACAGAAAAAGGAATGGGTTCCATAAATCGGCGGCACTCAAGCTCCTGTAAAGGACCAGGACCAAGGACCGTTTGCAATGGATCATGAAATGGGCCCGCTCTGACTGAAACTCGAAGCTTCAGAGCGCATCGAGGAAAAAACAGCTGTTGATGGCTTCTTTCTTGCCCAACAAAAATTCGAATTTTAGACAAAAGCCAGGTTACATTACAGTCTAAAACCCACAACCATCAGTATGTAGTTGACTTACGAGAGAGAGACTGGTTCTGTAGAACTCGAAAATGTGTCATTAATTTCAGTTTTTATTATTTCGAAGTATCGCACAATACTGTGTCTGAGTTCCAACTATGAATGATCTGAGAAGAAAGTCCCGATTGAAAAAGGGTACTTTTATCGGCGTTAAATCTTCAATTCGATACCATAAAGTGGTGGAGGGTGGGTAAATCAGAGAGATGAGGTGTAGTATGATCACAAATAATGAACTAAAACCGGCATTGAGCCTAGAGAGTCATCTTTTGTTTTCATTAGAATTAACTAGGACGAACAGCTTATGTGTATCAAATTAGTAAATTGTGTATAGGAAATATTTTATTTGGCTCCGGTAGTGCTGAATGCAAAATTCTGACGTATTCACATGCGTGAAAGTGAGGGCTAAAAGTGGAGGGGAGGGGAGGATGAGGAGGAAGGAGGAGGGGGGTAAACGACCGAGTAAGGTGAATTGGAATGAAGAGGAAGAGAGGGGAGGCGGTTTGGAGAGTGCGGGGACAGTCTTAAGTATAAGAATGTGCGGTTTAGGGTCACTTGTTGCTGCGAGTTACGAGCTTGCGTGTTTCTGCCGTCAGACACAATTTATAAGACTCATGCTAACTGTTGCTTAATGTTGTGTTATCCAATAATATTCCAATTACTCTTTGATTCTTAAATCTTGCTGTGATCATCTTATAAGATGTAATCATTTGTCACACTGTAGGAAAACTCAATGCAGTTTCCTTCTTTGTCTCTATTTTGCAGGGATATTCGCACGAGAGGTAAGTACGTGTGAAGCTACCAAACTTAAACACAGCAAACCTATGCATACAGTGCAAAAAGGAGTAGATTGTTAGTGCGAATCACTGTATCACTGATACAAACTTACCGTTTAACGAGCAGAGATTTAGACTGACATCAGACACTTGAAACAAATAACGTATAAACACATGGAAATTGAGATTCTAGAGAGAGAGAGAGATAGAATGAGAAACAGAGAGCGAGAGATAAAGAGAAAAAGATATGAAAGAGCCGGAAAGAGGCTGGAATATGGTGGAAGAAAACATTAGCACGTGTAAACAACAATCGAGATAACATTCACGGCGGAGGGAGCACAGATTATGGTGGCGTACCGAGGGCGGGATGTACTCTGTCCCATGGATTCAGCGATCACGGACTTGTCACCGACGAACGGAAATTCGATTTCGGAGCAGTTTTCATCCAGCCGCGAAGGAAAAGCCGAGGAAAACCGAAGAAAACACAGATGTGAGCAGAGTAAATGAAGAATATGGAAGACAGCGTTATGTTCGAATGCATTCTTGGCCTCTACTGGTGTGGAGCGCTCAGGCCACAGGTTGCTAGAGTTACCTTGCGCCGCCATCATGGCGGACTCTCCTCCCCCTCATCCTCCTCCAACCGCGATGTCCCCCCCTCTCCTCGTCCACTCACCGTGCAATGCGAGGCCACGTCTCAGACGGTCCATGCCCGCAAGCACCGTTCCTCCGCCACCCGCCCTACCGCACCGCACCACGGCAGCGACGGCGCGGGCCCATCTCCACCTCTGTGAGCTCACTCAAAATGCTTTCCACTGGTTCTCTTTTAACTGTACCTTTTTTCGAATTTTCCTTCTTTCGTTTTCTTTTTTTTTTTTCGTTCGTTCGTTTAATTTATTATAATCCTCATCATCAGCATCATCGTTATTATTTTTATTTTTATTATCTCCTTATTCCTTTCTTCTTTTTCATCCCGCGTTCCCTCTACTTGGCTTTGCACAGCGTCGCGTCGTTGCTTCGCGCTCGTCGCTGCGCTTCATCCTCGCCTTCCTCTTTCACCATCTCTTCTCCTCCCTTCTCACCCCTCCCGCCCCTTCGCCCCTCGCCC
>VMOF01000024.1:38123219-38582103 GCA_011764245.1 Trialeurodes vaporariorum
AATCGTGGCTGCATAGAAATTTGATGCTTAAATCGTGAGTTTAATAGGGTTCATCATCCTCGTCCTGCAGCTAGCCGGAGAGAACCTGATGAAATTACGGAAAGCTAATTTTTACGAATTTCTTTTTTTTTTCTTTCCCCTTGTCCCATTCCTTTTACATCCTCACCTTTACTTTTTTATTGTTTGACTTGTCTAGTGAACACGGGCAGTCTGTGGGTTCAAAAGTGGAAAGAGGGTGGGGGGCTTCAACATTGGTTTTTTTTTTTTATTTTTTGCTTTTCAAGAGTTGAAGCGCCGAAAATTAGGATTAGTAGGAACTTCCGTTTGTTGGTAAGAATATTTTAAGAAAAGTCGACGTTTATTTCTGCCAAAATTGTCCGAAACGTCTCTTGTGTCTTGTGTTAGTGACCTCCGTTCCATGAAAGTGGAAGATAGAGCAATGGCGCCCCCCCCATGCCCTCCCCGTCGCCCCACGGACCGCTTAAGCAAGTGGACGTTCCAGCGATGTACTGACACGAGTTTTCTTCTTCTTTTGATCAAACTTTCGAGAAAGGGGGGAGGGGTTATCTATTTTTTTCACAAATTCGAATATTGGAAAGAAACAAGTCTATTGTTGAGGGTGCAGCTCAAAATTTCTCTCACGGCAAGGTTCATCAGCGTCAGAAACATTCCATTTAAAACCTTCTTAATTCAATGAAGCTGATGAGCTCTGACTTGAGGCATGTCAAGTTCAGAAAACATTTAAAAAGTGCGCATTAAAAGTTAGAAGAACATATCTTGAAATCTCGCTTCGCCACTGCGTAGACTACTACTGCTTTTGCTTATGTTTCTACGGCTTTGTACCATTTCAAATGTAGACTTCCTTGAGTAATCATTCGATGACACAAGTTGATACTGTCAGGGACAAAAAGAATGTCAAACGACTCCTTGGGGTAGGCCTCCTGCAATGCTTAAAACTCATAGAGATGTGGCGCACCGAGAATTTTGCCTTGGGGGGGTTTTTGGTACGAATCAAACTCCGGGGGGTCTGAGGGGTATGGAATACCCCTCAGGACAAGCGGAGGGTCCGGGGGCCCTCCCCCAAGGAAAATTTTCAAATTGAATTTTACAGTACTTTCATGTACAGTAAACTTGAAATAATGCTCAAATATATTTTCGATTTTGCCTGCATGAAATCGTTGCTCTCGACTCATAATTTGAGGGAGAAGAGTCAAGTGAAACGTGGTTGAAGGAGCCACGGAATATTCACAGAGGGGATCAACGAGAGGAGGGGTCCGGGGGCCCTCCCCCGAAATTTTTTTTCAGATTTCCTGACCTTCATATTGAATTTTACGGTACTTTCACTACAGTAAACTTGAAATACTCAAATATATTTCCGATTTTGCCTGCATGAAATCGTTGCTCTCGACTCATGATAATTGGAGACAGAAGAGTCAAAGGGAATGTGGATGAAGGAGCCATGGAATATTCACGGAGGGGGTTCACCGAGGGGTTAGATTTTATCCCCCCCCCCGCCATAATGAATAAATCTTAAGCAAACGCGGATAATATGGCATTTGTTCACCTTGAACCCCCTTCCTAGCTGATCACGATTTTTTTTCTTAATTCTTTCTTCTATTTATGAAGGAACCACATCCTCTCTCTCTCTCTCTTTATCTTGCTCTCTCTCTCTCTCTCTCTCTCTCCCTCCTTCTTTCTCCCTCCTTTTTTTTAGGCTGGGGGTGGGGGGGGGGGTTAACCCTAACCCCCCCCCCCCCCCCCCTCCCTTCGGTGCGCCACTATGTATTTTGAACCAAAATCTCATCTCCGGAACGATGGAGCTTAATGGGGCTCTTGCAAACTTTTGCTGTAAGCAAATATAAGGTCTAATCTGATGTAATGACCAGCGAAAATCACGAAAATCACACCGAAAAAGTCTAAAATTCAGAAATAAACTCACAAAACTGCTTCAACGGCAAGATCGCAATGGCGCTTCAACGCAGGTATCATGGGAGATTCCTGTCTAATCTGTCACTTTCTCTACGGAAACACAGAGATATGTCTCATTTTAGATAGGAATCTCTCATGATACTTGCGTCTTTCCGCCATTATACCCGATTCTGAGAGTGAATTTCGTGATTTTTCAGTGTACTCATCGTCATTTTTACACGTTTTTATGCAAGAATCAACTATTCAATCCCCCGTATAGCAAAAGTTTGCAAGAGCCCCATTAGAAATCAAAGGCACTTTTGTTTCAACTCATCGTTTTTTCATTTCTTTATAAAAAAACACAACATTTCAGACCCTTGCAACTGCCCCACTGAAAGCATACACCTTATAGTAATAAAAACTCGGCTTCCTACCTCAATCAACAAACCGTCTTACAGTCAGTTGAAAGTAAAAGCACAAAGGACTTCTATTTGAGGATAGAGTTATGAAAGAGATCCTATCCATATAGGGGGAGATATAAGGAAAAAGGAACCGCAGAAGGAAGTTACTATCACTAGAGTCAATAATTTACTGACGAACCTCACTCCTATGAATAAGTTTGAGATCAGACCTATCCTATCGATCCCTAATTGGTTCGTTTATATCGATTTCAAATTAGAATGGTTAAACCCATGGACATTTTGAAGAGCGCGATATCGTTGATTAAGCATGAGACTCATCCTATTTAGAGTTCAGACCCGTACGCGTACCTAAATTTAAGAAAACGAAAACAAAACGAACAAAAAAAAGTGACGATAAACCTAACAGCTTATAAGCATGGGTTCACACCGGGTAGCCGGAAAATCAAGTAATCTTCGCTCCTCTTTCTCCAATAATTATGATCGAAAGATCCAACCTGTAAACCTTTTTTTTTCTTCTTCTTCTTTTCTTCATATTAATTTTTTCTTTCTTTTCTATAAATCAAATTGAGGGGTTGATCCAGAAGTGATTTTCAGATGGCGCCCTAGCGGACTTATTTTAAGAAGAAGAGGGAAATGTCTTGGTCAGTCAAGTGTACGTGACTTTCCAGACACCCTGTATACGAATACATAATATATCGAATTATATATATTTTCTCCCCACCTGCTTGAATCGAACGATCGAACCTTTCTCCTCGGAGAACGTCGAGAGCTATACATATTATATATATATCGAGATGTTATCTTCCACACGTACCAATTATGCGCTCCATCACGGGTCGATCCTTCGACCCAAATGAATTTTTAGATCCATGCCTCGAATCAGATTTTAATGATTTTTATTGCAAGAACGGAATCCAAGGTTCGAAGGAAATTTCCTCAATTCGAAACAAAGATTATATTGATACAACAAGAGGTGGCGCGGTACCTGACTCTGGCCGTCTACTCTTCCTGCCTCTCAAAAATAAACAAACAAATAAAAAAATAAATAATAAATTAATGAATTGACCAATTAATTAATCAATTAATTCATTAGCAAGTTGATAAATGAATATACATAAATAGGTATACAATTCTCCATCATACTGAATTTTTCCCCCTCAAATTCCTGAAATTCAACTTCCTATTGCGGTGTGATCAAAAAACGTTGATACCTATACGGAAAAAAGAACCGTCTGATGCATAGCTGATTTTGGAGTCGGCCAGAAAGTATAGCGAATTTCACTAGATTATGGTAAAATGTGCCCACAGGTTAACTAAATCTACCACAAGGTAAATTGCATTTACCATATACTATGCTGAAATTCATCATATACAATCTAGAAGACGCCAAAATCAGTCATGGCGATGGTAAATTCTATACCGCAGCCTTTTTTTCCGTGTACTGATTACTTACTGGTACTAGGTATACTACAAAGCTAATTAAATGGATATAGCAACATGGAGATCAATCGGAACCAGATGCACTGATCATCTGCCGACAAGAAATTAAATAATTGAAACGAAGATACACGCATAGCAAGTTTGTAATAGTATATGAGTCTGGGACCTTTAAGCTGGGCTTCAGAGCAAGAGCCACGATCAAAATCGAAATTCGCGCCTTTACAAGCAGAGACTACGAATAGTGTGCTCTCACATTCATACCTGAAATTTTCCATTTGAGATCTAACTCAAAGTGCGAACGGAAAATCCTCTCCATAACTTCAATTCGAATCATTGCAATCGTAGTTCTAGAGCAGGGGCTGCTCCAGCTCAGAGTTTCGATTGGAATAACTCAAACCGTAATCATTGAAAGCAATTTCCGTTTGCATACTGAGACACCTTGAATCAGGCCTGAGAGCACAATTCATTGGTTCTTGCCACTTTGCCAGGAGAGGCGCAACGTTTCGTTTCGCTTTAATTTAACTCAAAATAATTTTTTTGAATTTACTGCCAAATTTGGCACTACTGAAACTGAGAGAGAAATGCTGAGCCGCACGGCACACACCTTTTGTGAGGTTGTCTCGTCGAGTCGACTGTCGCGCCATCTGTATAATAAAGACAAGGAAACACTGGGAAAAATTTTAAAAAAATAGTACGACAAAATAAATTAATTACTATGAGTGAATTTATTAGATGTGCTTACCAATAAATTTGGTATTTCAGCCAATAAGGGGGGGGGGGACTAGATACCGACAGATTGGTAATTGGTTCCAATTCATAGGTCGGACTGTTGGAGTACCGAATTTATTGGGTAAACACAACCAGAGGCACTTCAGAGGGACTTTTTTTGTTTTTTTGTAATTCGAAATTTTAAAATAGTAGGCAGGTCATGGATGATAAAAGATTTTCATTAAAATCAATAGGAAAATGTGTAAAATGGGTGCACATGGGGAAAAATTGGAATGTTTTAAATATAGCTGTTTGAATTTTGGTGAAAATTTGCAAAAACATTCTGCAACCAGCCTACTGTTAAATTAACCTCTTAAGGGGGGTTTGGTTTCCTCAGAATATTATAGGGGGTCTGAGGGTCTCCCCCAAAATATTATAAGGGGTCCCCCAAGATAATTTTGATGTGAGGAAGTGTTGATGGGGTATGCCCTACAGTTCATTTTCTTCTTCCTTTTCGCGTGGTCTTCGATTGGTCACTCGCCGCCAACTGGTGGAGGCAAAAGCAAGTGGCGAAGAGCAGACCCGCGCGGGCCGATCCTTGAAATTCACGACTTTTGGGTAGACTGAATAAGAATGGAAAACGGTGATTGGTGGAGACGAGTCACGTGGTTGCCCAGTCTAATCAAAATACGGAATGGAATAGATAAGTTATCGGGTACTCCAAGACTGCCCGATAAATTATCTAATCCATTCCGTATGTTGATTAGACTGGGCAACCACGTGACTCGTCTCCACCAATCACCGTTTTCCATTCTTATCCAGTCTACCCGAAAGTCGTGAACTTCAAGGATCGGCCCGCCGACCCGACACAGAAACCTCAGCATGGCGGTGGAGACTGCAGAGTGCGCAGACAGAGTCGTCGATAGGTGACGCGCGTGGCGGTGTAACGCAGTGACGCGACTACTCGTATTCAAACAGAAGGTAAATGAAAAAAAAAAAGCAAGTAGACATCGAGGAGACCGACGCGACCCGACCCGACCAGCGAAGCGGATTGTAAGCGCGCGATGCGTGAGTCGCGCTTCGCTCGTGTCTGTGCCTTCTCTTCGTCTCTCTGGTTGAGGAGAGTTGTCGACTCCGAAGTCCTCAGACTATGACCGGAGTAACCAGGAACCTGACGCTTAATTATTTGACGAGTAGCGGTCAGTCGTTCTTCAAGTGGGATATGATTACTGTTTCACGTTGAAGTGGTTTTGCAAGGTGGCTGGTCAGGCTGCGTCACCCTCGCCTCTAGTGGAAATGCGTAGTCGGACCGGGCAACGCGACGGCGAGACGCGAGCGCGCGCGAGGTAGTCAGCAATACAGGCATACAGCATACACACAGCGAGGCTATAAGACCAACTGCCCATTGCCGATTCGTATTCGTTTTTATAAATATACGATACGAGTGAAGATTTATGAATGGACGAGAAGAACAAGAAAAACTGGTCATATGTATACATACGTATGTATACAACTTACATATATATTTTTCGCTCATTTCTCGTTTTCAATATTTACTAGGTGTGCAAGCTTGCTTACACTACCACCGCCAACTACCCAACTCGCGGCTCAACTTCGGTTCACTTTTCTTTTTTTTCATTATTTTTCTTCTTCCTTTTTTTTCTTCTTCAGTTCCGCTGGGGTTCCACTTCCAGGCGGCACAAGTCATTTTAGGTGCGCGGGTGACGATGTCACCCTAACCTCCCCTCCCACCCCTCCGACTTGCTTCCCTTCTTGGCGCTTCACTCGACTCAAGCAGTGATAACCGGTCAACGCTCACGACAACAATCGTCGCCGTCTATAATAATTCCTCCAAACGGCTCATTCACCGCGCCGCGGCCGCGGCATACTCTCGACGCGCGACGCTTGTTTACAAACAGTGCAGCTTTTATACATATTGTTATTGTAACGTGACAATTACCCACCCGTGGAGTCTGCATTGTTGCTTATTCGAGGATGGTCGTCCACCTGTGCCCCCCCCCCCTTCTCCAATACTTGTCGTCTTTTTTCGGTTATCCCCTGCCTACCGGTTTCAAGAAGGATCCATGAAACTGACAGGAATATACTCTTTGAGCATGGACGGATCCAGCAATATGGCGACCATGTATTCTTCTCATTTGAACGTATGAGAAAGAATCGATTCTCGAGGGGGCCATAGCCCCTTGACTAATCGATTGTTTCTCACGCACTCAAATGGGAAGAATGCAAAGTTGCCAGATCGCTGGATCCGCCCATGTCTTTGAGAACGTACTGTTTTGGCGATTGGCTTTAGTCTTCGTTTATATCGTCATCTGAGAGGAATATATTTAGTATTTTTCTTAAAACTAATAACAAGACTGATTGGACGTTTGAAATCAGACTTATCTGATCACTTTTACAAGTTTCGTCGCCTCTCGATGCCTCTCTTTCGGTATGCACTGAAAAAAAGAATTCCTGAATTCTAGTAATATTACCAGAAAACACAACGTCATGTGAACCACGGAAAGTCTAGTATTTTGACCAGAAAATTCTGATTTTGATTCCAGAATATAGTTACATCAACCATTTTCAAGAACTATGGTACAAACAGTAGAATTCTGGTAATTGTACTCTCCTTTGCATTTGTTCACAAATCGTCATGCTTCTGGTAATGGTGCCTTCAGTGTGGTATGGTTGACGTATAGAATGAGGCTGTTTCAAACTTTCGTTGGAAGCGATTTAAAGGTCAATTCAGAGGTAAAATTCAGCGAAACTAACGATATGGAAGTCCTAAAAACTCACGAAATGATTTAAATGAAGCCATTAGCTCACAGAACGATTCAGATCGAACCGAAAAAATCAGATTGTACGTATGGAACAAAATTAAAACAAATGAAGGCAAAAAATGACTTAAAATTACGTATTTAAATGGAACAGAATCTGGGAATAACGCATAACCAATCATTATAACCAACCAAAATACACAATACGACACGAAAAAAAGGCACTGCTCCAAACTTCAGATGCCCACCGGTTTGCGCTGACATTTGATGTGTATTAGACAGCTGTATCATTATGCGCGTTTATTGGCAGCAACAAAACCATTGGAAGAAGCTTGCCTTACATGACACGCTTAAATGGCTGATTAAGTTTGTGGGTTGCAATTTTTTTTTTTTTTTTAATAAAAATGTGCAATACTACAGGCTTGTCCCAAGAAAGATTGGACTGTAGGTTTGAATGAAAACATCAGTTTTTTACTGCTCCTGTAACCAATCGGGTTGCGCTATCTGAGGATGTTTTCATCAAAGCCGTTGAGGTGTCAAATCCAATCTTTTCTGGGACAAGCTATATCACAGAGCTGATTTCAATTCCATTTATGAATCAAAGTCGGAGTTTGATCGAAATCACGGACTCAATGAGATTCAGACCTCAACAATCGAGCAGTGCGCGCGATTTTTTACCATAATTAATGACGATCAATCGTGCGGGGAAGTAGAGTTCATAACTTATGGCCTGGAAATAAAATCGTACCGACGATTGATTTACCCTGAATTTATGGCTTGGCGATTTAAAGACGCTCATGAAAGAATACTGGATAAACACAGAAAATATTGATTGACCTGACATGGCTTTTAATGGGTTTTAATAGCGTTCGATAAAAGTAACCAGATAAGGATAATAGTTGGTTACAAAATGCCTTATCTGACGAGGATTTTTGCAACAGCAACATAAATTAATTTTCTGATGTTTATTTGAAAAGCCGCGGATGCGGTGAGAATAAGGAGATATTTTGCTTCTTACGTGCGATTTCGCGTACTCAAGAAGCCAAAAAATAAGAAAACGGTTATAATACTGGAGATAAAACTACAAAACCGTAAACACTAAACACTAATTAATTGGAACATAGTGATCAAGAGGCTGTGCGCACGAGGGTCATCCAAAAAGTAAGTTTTGTCATCTCATAACTTCAAAAGTTAGAGCAACAGAAAAAATCCAAATCCACGGTTTTGTTTGTTATAACCTCAGCTTTTCAAAAATTTCAATAAATTTCAAATTGGTTCACTAAATCGAAAGGAAATTGACTTTTTGTGAGGGCACCTCTTGTCGCCGCATATATGCCCACCTCTGAACGCTTCGCGCTGTTTCGAGTAATCGAGTCGTAGTCATAACACTCGAAAATACGATTGCTGCAGAGAAGTGGCTGGATTGTGCACTTGTGCAGTTTGGCAACAAACTTCTTCCTCCATTTCGATCTGCGTAAGACAATCGATTCGACAGCGAGGAAGTGCTTCACCAAAAATCGATTGTTATTTATAAATTCAATCGGAGGATATACATTGTTGGCAAATTGTACGAGCTGCCACTGGTCATTGCTGCTGTTCCTCCATCACGAACAGAGGCAAAGCGTTCTACCCGGCAACGTTGCATTTTGTCCATTTGAACCCATAAAAAAGGTCGAATTAGATGGTCATTGCCGATGCTAAGATAGTTCGATTTTTTTTTTCGTGGGTTTCAATGAACCAAATACAACGTTGTAAGATCGCACTCTTCGATCACGAAATAAAACGATTTTGGGTTAGTAACATGAAAGATGCATGACCCGATATCGAATTCTTGAAATTCACCCTCTCCCCGAATCAGTAGATTAACTTTAAGGGACTGGGGCCCACTTTGGCAACTTACGGTTATAACTGCATTAATTTCCCACTAAACTAATATAACTTCATACCTTTAACTGCATTTATTTCCTTTATTTGAGCATATTTCCTCAAAATATTTTGGCAGTTGGCCAAAAAAGGTATAGAAGGATTCAAAAAGTAAGAAGCTGACTCAGTTTTGCTCAAAGTGGGCTTTAGCCCCTTTATCATAAACCACGTCAATAATGGCGTACGCAGGTATTCGTCTCTCTCGCTTGTTATCCGTTTGAGAGTAAGTACAAGAGAAGGTAAGAGATACGGGCTGAAATCACGTTCGAGCACCTTTTTCTGTCATTTTCCTACTCACGTGTTCAAATGGGGAAAGAGAGAGAGAGAGAGGGAGGGAGAGAGAGAGAGAGAGAGAGAGAGAGAGAGGAGAGAGAGGAGAGAGAGTGAGAGAGAGAGAGAGAGAGAGAGAGAGAGAGAGAGAGAGAGAGAAAGAGAGAAAGAGAGAGAGAGAAAGGCAAATTCCTGCGTACGCCACCGAGTCGTCAATATATGTATAAAAAAATTAATGCATCTACAACGGCCGCTGGCTCCTTTCAGAAAAACGTCACCCAACATGACTCAGGCTATATTCCTGACGCTCGCTCTTTTGACTGTCCGATTTTCCTGGACACTCGTCAATGCAAAGCTCCAACACATTTTGATCCTAAAAAACGTAGAATTGACGCATTCCGAATTTCAGCTCGCGCTCATTCGCTCATTCTTGAATCGTGCAAGCTATAGCAGCGCTGCCATGCCGTTCAATGTATATTTCATGGCATTTGTCAATGCACCGGCTGAGAAAAGATTACACGCAGTTCAAATGAGTGTATGATTGAGATGCACGAAAATACTTGCATCTGTCATCTTTTCTCAATCGGTAGAATCGTCGATGACTTTAAAAAAACTCGAGAATATTTCAATAATGGACCTGTTGCAAACTTTTGCTACAGCGCTATAGACTGTGCAATCTATTGTAAAGTCGTCTGAAAAGTCCAATGATGGCATCAGAAAGCAATGAAATGCAACAATAAACTCACAAAATACGTTTAATGAAATCCAAGATGGCGGCAAAATATCGAGCAATCTGTATGCATGCACCACGAACATCCAAGGATAGCCAACCTCACAATATCCATCACAACCAATCACAACGTAAATAAACACATAACCTCTACCTGCAGTGAGGTTGTCAAAGTTGGCAATCCTTGGATGATCACGGTGCATACATTCAGATTCCTCGATATTTTGCCGCCATCTTGGATTTCGATAAACGCCTCTTGTGAGTTTAATATTGTATTTATTGACTTTATGATGCCACCAATGGACTTTTCAGGCGATTTTTTACATTGGAGTAAACACTTTTTATCACTGTAGCAAAAGTTTGCAACAGACCCATTCAACGGCGATTCTACCGATTGAGAAAAGATTACAGATCAGAATATATTTCAACATTACAGTCATAAACTGAACTGAAGTGTGTGATCTTTTGCCCGATGGAATCATCGGCGAATTAAAAAATTCTGTTAAATATACACGGAACGGCAGCTCTGGAAGCTAGTAACTTTCCGTTTCCTTTTTTCATCACATTTCTCTCTCTCGCGTCACCGCGGTAAACCTTGAGACCTCGGGACACGGAGTCGAAAGTATAGCAGTGAACTATACTAAACTGCATACTCTGCAATACGCTGCATTGCAGCCGATTACTTGCTGTTCCTTTTCAATGTAGTTACAACTTGGTACTTTTCTCTGGCGGAGAGCCAGAATCACGGGTGGATACAGGAATTCGTCTGTTTCTCTCTCTCTCTCTCTCTCTCTCTCTCTCTCTCTCTCTCTCTCTCTCTCTCTCTCTCTCTCTCTCTCCTCTCCTCTCTCTCTCTCTCTCTCTCTCCCTCTCTCTCTCCTCCCATTTGAATTCGTGCGTTAGAAAAGGATGGATATAGGGACTAAAGTCATGAGATGGTCAGTAGCGTACGCAGGAATTTGTCTTTCTCTCTCTTGCCCCATTAGAGTACGTGTGTTAGAAAAGGACAAGAACAGGGGCTAAAACGTGACTTTAGCCCCTATTTCTCTCTTTTTCCAGCACATACATTCATACGAGAGAAGAGAAAGAGATACATATTCCTGCGTACGCTACTGGTGATGGTCCCCTCTGCTATCTTTTTCTAACACATATGTTCAAATGGGAGGAGAGAGAGAGACAGATATATTCCTGTATCCACTCACGCGAGAAGAGTAGAACATATGACTGGATCTGACAGTTCAAGCTTATTTGCTTTGTAGAAAAATTGAATGAAAATGAATGCCATTGGTGGCTCGTGCTATTTGGCAACCATGTGTTTTGCTAATTGAACCAATGCAAAAGTATTGATTTCTAAGGAGGGGACAGTTGTACGGGTCTGAAATGTTGTGTTTTTGATAGAGAAAATGAAAGTACTTGATGAGCTGAGAACAAAGATGCCTCTGGTTTTTTAATTATAAGTCCCATTGTTCCGGAGATGTTATATTTTGGCCCAAAATACATTGTTATGAATGGAGATTTCGCGTAAAGACGTCACAACGCGCACAATTTTGTACTATTTTACACGTGTGTATCTCAAAAACAGGTACCCTTATAAAAAAACCAAAGGCACCATTGTTCTTGGCTCATCAAGTACTATCATTTCCTTCATATAAATATACAACATTTCAGACCCTTGCAACTGGCCCATTCAGTAAATCACCTGAATATCGATTATTTTACGTAGGTTTAAATAGAGAGAATCCGTTGTTCCCACCTTGTACTACAGCCGCCGCTGGAAAATGCGATGCTAAGAAAATTGTGAATTACTTGAGATCCACAGAAAGTGCTTTTAGCGAGGACAGACAATAAAATCATTAAAAAGTAAATGAATGAATAAAAAAATAAATAAATACATGAAACGAAGAAAAGAGATAATAATAGGGGACAGGGCAGACGAAAGGAAAAAACGATGTTCGGCATAATGTGTCACGAATCAGAAAGCGTGGGAGCAGATCGAGGGAAGAAGAAATAGAAGGAAAGAACACGGAATAAAAAAGAGGCATATAACAACGGATGAAAAAGGAAATCAATAAAAATAAGAGAGTGAGAGAGAAAGAGAGGGGAGGGAGAAAAACGGGAAGGAGAGAGGGAGAAGAAGCAAGACAAAAAAAAAAGAAAAAGAACAGAAAAAAATCAGCGACTCCTGGGATGGATGACAAAAATGGAGTCTGGAGCGTGCGTCTTTTGATGCACAGTTGAATCAGGAATGAGAGTCACGTTTCGTCTGAGCCGAAGAAGAAGAAGGTGGGAGAGGGAGAGAGAGAGAAAAGGGGAAGACAAAAAAAAAGAGAGAAGAAATGAGATGAAACGATCAATTGTGGAGGGGGGGGGGTCGTGAGTGGAAGAGAGGGGTTGTGACGAAGGAGGGGCAAGGGGGGGGCGGCCGTGACGTGATCGGAACCGAAATGCGAGTTCGCGAATCGATGAATTGACGAGCAGGCAAAGACAACAAAGAAAGAGTAACGTTTGAAAATG
Organism: Trialeurodes vaporariorum; assembly: GCA_011764245.1. Lineage (NCBI taxonomy): Eukaryota > Metazoa > Arthropoda > Insecta > Hemiptera > Aleyrodidae > Trialeurodes > Trialeurodes vaporariorum. Next base: position 38,135,915 of record VMOF01000024.1, read on the forward strand.
GAAGTAGGAGTTGTAGAAATCGCGATTTGCGGGCCTGCAATAGAGTGCACTGTCCGTACAGAGCAGAAACGTCGTAACAACAAACGGGATTCCACAACACGAAAGGACTTTTATGCTTTACGCGGCAGTACAGGGGACGTCACAGAGAAGACATGGACGCAACCGGACGACGCGAGACGCGACGCAAAGCGCGTTCATGCACGGCCGCGACAGAAGGGGAAGGGAGGGGGTGAGGATCGGCGGTCATTCGCGGGGAGAAGCTGGCAGGTAGAAAAAAGAGAGGAAAACGGAGAACAAGAAGAAGAAAACTAAGAAGAAAAACACGAAGAAGAAGAAAAAAAGGACTGAGGATGAGGAGAGGAAAAAAATAGGTGTGCCTGGAAGGCGCGATCCGGTGCTAATAAAAGCGATTAATCGCTTCGATTTTGCGCGGTCTCGCCGATGTCGCGTCGACTGTGACTGCGACTGGTGAGTTGGTGACTGGTGACCGCGATGCTGCTGCTGTTGGTCTTTGCTGGGATGGATGGAAGCGAGACGAGACGGCTGCGAACTGAGGCTGAGAGTGAGAGAGTATAACAATAACAATGACCAAAAAACCAATGGACGTCGCGATCTGCGAGGGTCGCGCCACACTGAACACCGCGCAAAGTCATGTTGGTTGCTCTTGCTATACAACGTTGCCAGGTAAGAGCACTAAGAAAAGTTTTCCTGTTAATTCAACCGGAATGTCGTTTAGGAAAGTATTAAACAGAATGGGGCTCTTGCGTACTTTTGTTATGACCAAATGATGTAAAAACCAGAAAAAATCAATAAAATCACACAAAAAAATATAGAATTCATTAACTAACTCAGAAAACACCTATAATGGCAAGATCGTACCCGGAGAAAAAAAACTTCAGTATGGTTCATATGGAACACCGAGGGTGTTTGGTTCCAGCAACCGAAGTTTTCAGTTGTGAGTACCGAACTTCAGTTAGGAGTACCGAAGTGGTTCAGTAGGAACGAAATGTGAGTCATAGTATTAGTCACACTTAGCGAAACCTTCGGTACTCCTAACTGACGTTCGGTAGGTACTCACAACCGAAAACTTTGGGAACTGTAACCGAACACCTCAGTGTTCCATATGAGCCGAAGTTCACTTCTTGTAACTGAATTTTTTTTCTCCGCGTAGTGACGGAGCTACGCAGGTATCGTGGAAGATTCCTGTTCTACACAGAAACACAGAGATATATCTCAAATTAGATAGGAATCCCCTATGATATCAGCGAAGCTCCGCCACTAAGCCCGATTCTGAGAGTGAATTTTGTGATTTTTAAGTGTGCTCATCGTCATTTTTACAGGTTTTTATGAAAGAATCAACTCTTCAATCACCTCAAGCAAAAGTTTTCAAGAGCCCCATTCTTGTTAAACCGGAATTGAACTGCGGTCACAAAGGGTTTCACAAAACTAAAGAAAAACAGTGACGTTCGAAGGGAGCCCTGACACGTTTTATTATTGTTACATTTTTTTTTTGGAGTCCACCCTACAAATGATAATAGAGTCCGTCATGAAAACTTTTATGACACTGCATTGAGTTGTAAAAAAATTGAAGGCAGCTATTCAGGCCCCAACTTTTGCCGCGGGTCTGCTACTGATTGTGTCAAAGCTCTTCCGAATATACTAACACGATAGTGGCACTACACTAAAGAGCTGATACAATGATGCATGAATATTCATTATTATTTTATTTAACAAGGCAAAATTTTGAGAGCATAACTCAATTACCATCACTTCATTGTGTCTACGATGTCCAGCATAGACAATTACTTAATTGCCTTTAGGGTAGTTTTTTTCAAAAAGAGCTTAGTGCCGCGTGTCAATGGCACGGCTAATGATTGAAGAAGTAATTACATGCACGAATTCAAATCAAGGTTGCATTAATCGCAAATGTCAGCAAGCAAAAAAGTTGGCATTATTATTCCTTTGTTGATTTCTCCAAAAGACAATTCTTTTATTTGTTTGACTTAGGTTCCATTTTAAGTACTTGACTTAACACCAAGGTTGACATAACTAAACAGGAGGATATCTACTACTAATTGCATAATGTTATCAAAATGTAAATGTAGGTATCAATAATAATTGATCAGCATTTGAATATCCTTGGTTACACTTGATTGCTTGTTTAGTTTACGATACGTATTTCTTTATACTATTGAGTGCGAGGCAACAGTGGCTAGACGTCAAAAAAATCAACACTCCTGACGTATAAATATTAATGAGAACAGTACTGATTCTTTATGATTATTGGATTCTCAGATTCTCTGTATTTAAACCTACGTAAAAGAATTGATTTTCAGAGGATTCCCTGAATCCCTGAGAAACCGATACTTTAGCATAAAATCAAATGGCAAAAAACAAGGTTGCCAAATTGCAAGAACAGCAACTAATTACATCTAAACACAGAATACTCTAATCAAAACGGAAACTCTAATTCATTTGGAAACATACTTTACTTTGGGTATATTCGGGTCCGCCAAAATGGAAAGTGAGCATTTCCGGCAATCTTTGGCGACTGACCAGGCTGTGATTGGTTGTGCGTCAAATCTGACTGTAAACATAACCTGAAAAAGCACGTCCACCATCTTGAGAAGTGAGCAAACACGGTTGCCAGTTTGTGCTGGGAAATTCCAAATCTTGTTTCCATCACCTCTTACGGGAGTTTCCGTTCTGATTGTATTGTATTCTGTGATCCAAGAATGATTTGTTCTACGTTTCGGACGCAAGAGAAGTCAGCTCGGATTTCACCATTCACTACAATACCTGTATAAAACTTCAGCACCGGTAGATCCAGGAATCTATCTCATTAATTCTCTCTTTTCCTGCATTCGAACGCGTGTGTTAGAAAAGGACAGATTAGGAGCACTCACGTGACTTTCGCCCCCTCTTCTATCCTTTTCTAACACATGTATACTATAATGGTAAAAAGAGAGAGAGGGCCATTTTTTTGGATCCACTGGTGAGATTCAGATTTCCACTTCTCTTGCCCTTTCCATATCAGAAATCTAGAACGAAACATAAATTAAACGAGTGAAAATTTTACCGACCGCATAAAATGCTGAGGGTCCTTACATGGAGCCTTAAAACTGAAGATATGAGATGCATAAAGGAGGGAATAAAAAAAAAAAGAGCCGCTCGCGCCACACCCCGTTGGGGAGGGGGGAGGGGCGCAACGGCCGCACGCACGCACAAGACAAAATTCAACGAGCGAGCGTCAAACGAATGAGCGCACTTAAACGCATGCGCAGTATAAAACAAAAATCGAGAGGAATTCAAAAGTTGGGTTCCCGAGGACGAGAATATTTTGAAGGATGGAGAATATTTCATCTCGAGAGGAGTGATAACCCAACTGAGAGCAACCATTTAATTGTAAATAATAATCTAATCGTTTTGACATTTGACTGCCATCGCATCGCGGGCTTGCCGCACGATGAGACGCGACGCGCTTCGACACTGTCATGCCGCTGCATTGAGCGCCCCTGGCGGTCCTGTATTCCAGCATGCACCTGATTGGTCGAATAAGCACGGAGTCAAGTGGATTCAACGTTGGAATCGCATCGTTCCCCTGTCTGCCATCACACACAAACGCACAGATCGAGAGACATTTCATATTATCTTTATAATACTCTTAGGTTTCTTCACTCTCAGTTTTATCCAAAAAATCTTTTTTTCTCTTTTTTTTTCTTTTTTTCGAAATACATAATAAAAAGCGTTGAGAGAAAGATATAAAGTTGCTTCGAATAAGCTCCCTACCGAGCCCTGCCGCGTGGCGCGCTGCGTGCAGTAATAATTCATTTCTTTTTCTTCATTTTTTTCCTCCTTTTTTTTTTTTTTCGAATACATCTTACAAGTTTTATTTTATTCTCCATATTCCCGGCGAAGGCACCTCCGGCTGGCAGAACGCATACGAAACTCCGCTTGACGCTCTGGACGTCATTTGACGCGCCCGTTTTGCTTTTGACGTCGGAGAGACGAGACCATCAGAAATGCATTATTATACTGACTGGGCTGAGGGTGCAACTCGAACTTTATTCAGTGAAAACACATTTTACCTGTTCTCTCTTTCAAATATTTGAAGTTAAATAATGAAATCTTCGCGCTTCGAGAGGGACGCGAGACAAAAAAAAAGAGTAAAAAAGACGCCAGCCGTCATAGCTATAGCTAGGATTTTGTCTTTCTCTGTCTTTGCCCATTTGACTAGATGTGTTCAAAAAGGATGGAAACAGGGGCTGAAATCTCATGACAGTCCCTCTTTCCATACTTTTTTACTCGCGCGTTCAAATGGGCAAAGACAGAAAAAGACAAATTCCTCATGGTTGCCGCTACATCAGAGCTGCTGATTTGCGTAGATTTAATGGCATTTTGAAATCCGCCGAAGATTCCACCGGTTGAGAAAAGAGTACAGAGTTTAGTTCAGTGTATGAGTGTAATGCTTGAAAATATACTCTGATCTGTAATCATTTCTCAATCGGTGGAAACGCCGTTAATTGATTTAAATATACCGGTTGAGAAAAGATAAAAATACCCTAGTATTTTCGTGTGTTGCAGCCATACACTGAACTAAACTCTGTAATCTTTTCTCAACCGGTAGAATCTTCGGTGAATTTCAAAATGTCATTAAATCTACGCAAATCGGCAGCTCTGCGTTACATAGACTGGACGCTGATGTCAATCGGTCTGTCCGACTTAATAAGATCTTTTTTTCGTCACCTTCATCACAGTGGCGGCTTGTGTCATTTGACAACAACGTGTTTCCTCCATTTGAGTTAATGCAAAACAATCGAATGCTAATGAAGCACTGCTTCACTATCGAGTCGACTATTTTACACACAATCATATAGAGGAAAAACATTGTTGCCAAATTGCACGAGCCGCCACTGCTCCATCAACCTTGTTAACGCCATCGCCACAGTTCCATCCCAGGGGGCTGATCATTTACTACATCGATAAGCCGATCTTTAAGATCGTCTATGAGCGATTCCATTGGTCCAAAATTGTAAAACTTGCCTGTTGCTATGGTAACCGGCGCACACTGGACGAAAATGCCCTTATGCTCGGACATGGGGGGTCAAGTCAATCTGCAGAAAACCTCAACTTTTTGACAAAAAGTAGTATTTTAGAACCCAAATGTAACTTTTCTGACATTGTTTTTTTTTCCTCGAGCCAGCACTTTACCTCAACATTGTCGAATAACGGGTTCTTGGTGCGGTTTGAAATTTTGACGCTAAAATTTAGTGTTTTATTTCGCCTTAAAAAGATGTGTTAATCTTTTTTTCAACAAACGCCGATACAATAGTCATTTTCACCATTGCATGGAGATAATTTTCGACCTATAGTTTTTTAAAATCATGCAAATATAGATGTACTAGTGGCCAGTGGCCGCTTCGCGGCCAAGCGTTCCGTTTCGCGTCTTGCGCGTGATTTTTGTTTTTTCGAGCTAAGACTTTGACTCGATATCATCCACTCCCTCACTCCGTTTGCTAATCACCCATCTAATCTTGCTCCGAAGAACGAAATGTAAAAACTTACTCTATTATTCCTGAAATACTGAAGTGTTATTTTCTCAGGTACACCGAAGGTTTAGAAAACAGGAGTCATTATTTGGAGGGGCATAAATTGCATAACCCCCGCCCAAACCCCTTTACATGAAATTTAAACATTTTTTAGGGGTAGTCGTTCTCAAGAGGGCCCGATCCAAAACAGCCAATTTTTTTTGGTGCTCATGGAGACGCCGAAACCCCCAGAATCGGCGCATTTGGATGCACCGTATTAGCGCATGTGGATTATACGATTTATAACTGTACAAAGAAAAGAAGGGAAGGAGAGAAAGAGATAGCGATAGTGAGAAACCTGCATTCACAATAAAATGAGAAGTCCGGGTTAAGCAAACAAACGCATGACCGAGATCGCACACCTACGATAACCTTTCGTTGAACTGACATGACAATAAGACATTGCGTTTCAGTGAATATCATAAATCTATATATGAATGGAAGAGAAACTTTGCGCGGGAAAACTATGCCTTTTTCAAACAGCCCTTTATTAACGACATTTATTTTTTGAAATAGGTTGGCTCGAAAATTCAGGCAAACTTCGTCTAAGATTTTAGGGTCATTCTTTTAGCGCTTTTTGACTACTGATTTTGCAGCAAATTGCCGTTTTTGGGTTACTTTTTCAAAAATTCCTTCGTGCACGTTTTAGCGCTTTTGGCTTATCTTTTTTGGGGATTGGCGCTTTTGAAAGGTTGCCTCCCCCCCCCCCCCCAATGATGAAATTCCTATTTTTTTGAGTTTTTTTAGACACTTCACGAAGCTCAAGTTTGTATAACCAGTGAACAGTTACTGGCTGCCGATTTTAGCGTACGACGCAACGGGTCCATTCGACCCAGTTCTAGCATCTAAGGGCATCTCAAGTTCACCATAGAGTTTTAGTGTGAAGTCAACAGTTAGCCAAAAATTGCATCAATAATGCACTCATCGGTTGCAATCGGTTGTGACAAAACTCGCATAGCGTTCCAAACTATCTCACCCAGCCACTCTCCCGTGACCTCCAATCCCCATGTGTATACCCATCTCTTTCTAGTGTCCTGATTTGTATACACAGGGTCTCGTATTACGGCATGTTAATAGCAAAATCGCATTAAAATTGAGGAACTCATTTATGCCAAAAAATATTTCACAAAAGATGTCTCTACATACGTTTTTTAAAATTAGAGTATAGCAGTACAACATATGGGGGTTACGTGAGAGCAAGAAAGACAGTCTATGTTTGGAACGCTCATCACCGGATGACGTCATCACCAAGTCATCACTAAAAGAACCATCTATTTTGAAATAAACGTCGCACCGGCCCACTAATATTACTGCACAGATTAAAAAATAACAGGTATACAATCAAATGAACCATAAAAACTATACATACTCAAGGCTCAAGAGATCTATCGAAACTTTGTCTTCTTTTTTTTTATTTAAATCGGGAAAAAAACAGACCTTAAAAACATCATAACCTCGCCAAAACGCGAACTGAAACGTAAACAACTCAAATCGCCAACTTAAAAATGAAAAAATCTGTAACCATATTTTTGGTTCGTTAGTAAGTAGTATTCTTGGATGAATCACTTATATATTTAAAGTAAACGATGCATTTTCAACAGAAAACCAATTATTTACTTAACTCAGTATTCAGTAATATTTGACAGTATATTATTAATGAAAAAAGTATAACCACCGTCTCAACTTATGAATAATAACCCTAATCATTCAGTTTCTTTATAAATTCTCGAAACCTAACTCAAATTTGCTGGGTTATATTCGAGATATTGAATCAATGCACCGATCTCATCAAGTCATCGTTGATTGTACTATTCTGTATATATCTATGCATATGAAACATATGATAAGTATCGAAGCTCTATACATCGCGAAGCGATATAGCAACCTCGTCAAGCCATCATCAATCGAAGACTGTACAGTGCTGCCGTATTTAACATAAAATATTTATACAAATTTTTCATTAAGTTTGAAGTGCCTGGTATATTTTTCAACACAGCTAGCAGCACAGTGACTCTCTCATTGTGTATATCTACGTTAAAAAATGGATAAAAAGTCGAAGCTATACATCGATATCATGAAGTCGCTATTAAAATGCGTCTACCCGGACGGTTCCTTCCGCGAGTAAAACATATGATGAAGATCGCCATGGTAACGTCAAATCGTGCGATCGAATTTAAAAAAAAAATTGTCAGAGCATCACGTTTCTCGCTCACACGCGTACAAAATCGTATGCTCTTCCGCACGTATGCATTTGAAAAAAGACGACAAAATCTCGCTTCTCTCTCCCACCCTTACAAAACGAACTGATTCGCATCCTTTTCGCACTCGCACAACTTTTTGAGAGAAAAGTTTTTAGCATTTTAAAAAGGGACGCGGGGCCCGCACGGAAAAACTTATAATTTTCCCGAAGCATTGGAGCCGAGCCCGACGGATCGGTACCAGGCCCCTCCCGAACGGTGCAACGGTTCTCCCGGAACTTAGCTTTATTCTTACAAATATAATATAGGATGAAGTGATGGTTTTTGTACAAATTTAACATTTGAAGGTTTAAAAAAATTAAAATACAGTTTCAACAGGCTATTTAATCGTATTTAATGTGAACTTTGAGCAAGTAGTGTTTATTACAACTTGGAAAAACCACCTCAATGATTTTTAGCTGCGGAAAACTGCGGATACGAGAAATAATCGTGTAATAGCACGACGCGGCGCACATTGGAGCGAGTCAATGGGTGAGGGTCGGACACGAAATACATTACTGAAAATAAAAATGCGACTGTTTCTACAGTCGGAAAACACAGTATATAGGGTGATTCCAGTGGGAAACACACAAAAAAAATTGAAAAAAATAAAAAAAATGAAAAAAAATAAAAAAAATAAATAAAAAAAAATTAAAAAAAAATAATAAAAAAAAAATAATAAAAAAATGAAAATAAGTTAAAAGTATGTCGGTTTTAAAGAAAAATAGCCAAAACAACTCGAAAAAACAAAGATAGGAGCGCGAAACCAGCCATGTCCGGGCACAAGGACGTTTTCGTCCAGTGTGCGGCGTTGAAGCACCCGTTTTTTGAAGGCTATTCGTTGAAAGGCTTTAAAGAACGAGCACTTCATCAATAGCCCAGTTCAGAAGTGTGATTATATAACGTATGAAAATACTCTGTTCTGTTGTCTTTTTTCAACCGATGGAATCGTCGGCGATTGAGAAACTGTAGTCAAAAATTTAAAGTCAACTGTGTTTCCGTCGAAAGACGAGAAGATGATAGCTCAAAGTATTTTTGTTGGTTATAGTCATAATGCTGACCTGGACTGTGTAATCTTAGTCAACCTACGAAATCATCGGGTTTAAGGTCCACAAACGCAAACCGACAGCCCTGCAATATTTATTGTCTCCCAAATATTTTTCGAATCGCTCCTACCCAAGCGTTAAAGTCACCAAAGCAAAGTAGATGCAGGATTATGTGCTACTTAGAGTTTTTGTAAGTATAGAGTTAACCCTTTCTGGGATAGTGGTACACATGTGCACCATTTTATGTAACATGTGATTCAATGGAATTTAAATGGACATTTTTCAAAAAGTTGTGTGACCCATCAAAGTTCTTAAAAAAAGTGTCCTCTTTTGAACGGTCTGAATAAATCTCGAAAAAACTCAAATCCCATAATGCGTGCATGAAAGGGTTAAGTCAATTGAAACCACGGGCGCCGCCGCGCCGCTGGATGCGTTTTTATACACATTTGTTTACATTCTGAGGGCCGTTGTTGTGTTTTGCCTAGTAGAAATAAACCTCAAGCCCTCAGAAATCATGCTCCAATTTCCCTCAAAACTCTCAAGTATCTTCAGGTTACCCTCAAAATTCTTGAGGGTTTTGGCTAGTTATGAGGGTAATTGGAACATGCTTTTTGAGCTTGAGGTTTATTTCTACTAGGGTTAGTCCAATGCAAAGATTACAGTGCCTTGGAGTTTTTAACGCGGGGTAATCATTCACTGCTTTCATTTGTTGATAACTATTCACGCTTTTAAAGATTCCTCTGGGACTCATAGACATTCTTGAGGTGCATCGCATGAGTAAAATTAACAAGTTCATCGACGACTAACTCCATATTATCCGTAAAATACCGTAGAACCGGTCCCTTTGTTTGTAAACAAATGTATGTTAACAAATGTTCAAAAACACATCCAATGGCGGCATTCGCAGAACATAAAACTCATGACCAATCAGAGGTTGACTTTCTTCTTGTTTTAACTCTATACATACAGGGATTCTAGTGCGAATGCGTCGCATATTACTCCCACTTGTTAAACTTGGCAACTATTTCAAGCTTAAAAACGTCAACGGTGGACACAATGACCCCCGAGATAAGGAGCCCGACTTTGTGTTAGCGAGAGACGAGGCGCTAAGCCCCGTTTAGCGCGTAGCACAGCGAGGGACACTCACGCTCACCAGAAAAAAAGAAAGAAAGGAAGAAAAAAAAGGAGTAAAAATAGACACACAAGACACAACAGACTGTGCTGATGCTGTAGGTACAACAATAATAGACACTATGCAAATGTTAGAACTGTGCGAGTGTAATCGTGGCGGGGTCTCATAAATCCAAGCTTTCGCATGTCACATCATCTTACAATGAGAATGTGATTGTAGCCATCAGAAAATTTTCATTTACCTGACCCCCTCAATATTTATGTGCTCAGTGCGCTATCTATCAGTTGAAGGTATCACTGTGTTCCACCGGCCGGCACCCCCTTCTCACCCCTTTCTCCCACTATTCCCCGCCCGCAGATCCCACTCGGCTTGGCGTTCGGCGTTGTCAGATACAGGGGGTAAACCCGGTTATATTGACTGAAATTAAGGAATATCCATGATACACAGCCAAAAACTGTACACTTGGCAACACAGTTTGCGTTCCTCAATGAATCAATTGATTTATACCAGCCCGAGATTCAGCTCCTCTCTCCTGGGCTCCACTCTATCCCATGCTCATTGAATCCCTTCCTCACTTCTCCACGACCCCACCGGACTCGAACCCAGGGCCTAGGTAGGACCCCACCTCGCTTCAATTGACACTATCTCTAAACCCCCCCCCCCACTTCTCTTCACCAAAGCTGCTATTCGATTTTACATTTCATTCTTTCATCTTAGCTCCATGTTGCCTTTTTGAACTATTTCAGAGTTGCTTTCGAATGGAGGGATAGATAGCGGCACTAGTCCCTGTCTGTAAGTAGAAAGTTAATTCAATTTGTTGTCGACGGAAGCTACAAAGTTCTTGACATTTTCAAAAGAATGTTTCGAAGAGCGCCTTCAATTATAGGGATAGGCAAAATTAATACACCGGAGTAGGAATAGTTATCCACCATTTAAATTTAAAAAAAAAAAAAAAAAAAAAAAAAAAAAAAAAAAAAAAAAGAGCGGAGATTTGTCCTCTTAAACTGTGTGGGGGGGGGGGTAAAGGGTTAAAACAATAGGGTAGTCAACCTCTGATTCGTCATGAGATTTAGGGTCTACGGACGCCACCATTGCATTGGTTGCGTTTTTGCACAGTTTTTTTACATACATTTGTTTACAAACGTAAAGGACTAACGATATTTTACGGATACAAAAGTTGATCGTCGATGATATAGTTAATTTTAATCATGATGCACCTAAATAATGTCTATAATGTCAAGAAGAATCTTTAAAGGCGTCAGTATATGTCGATCAACAAGGGCAGTGAAAGATTACACCGTTAGAAACCTAAGCTGCCAAAATAGGCAAAAAAGATACACACTTCACATTCAATAATATGGGAAATTTGCATATTTTTCGCTAAGTCTGGCAACACAGAGGGGAAGTTCGGCGTCGACATCTGTGTCTTTAGACTTTTAAGGGTGTGGTATTAAGGGCGAAGGCCGATTGGGCCAAGGTTATAGATTAAAGAGGTATGCTCATCTGACTTCGCGCCACTAAATTTGTGGCGCGAAGTCAGACGAGCATACCCCTTTAATCTATAACCTTGCGATTGGGCGACCTGAAAACCGTAACCCGTTTGGGCGAGGAAATCAGTGACCCAGAGGACTTTTGGGCGAGAGAAAAGTCAAGAAGTAAAATAATGGTTTGGATGTTTGGCATCAGTGCATACATATGTTCTGAAGATGAGATTTTGGCCCAAATTACATTGTTTTAAATGGGAATTTCGCGTAGTGACGTCACTACGCACACGATTTTTTTTACAACTTTATACGTGTGAATCTCCAAACCCGGGACACTGAGGAAAAAACCAAAGGTGGCATTGTTTAAGCTTATCAAGTAATACTTATCATTTTCTTTGTAAAAAAACACCACATTTTAGACCCTTGCAACTGCCCCATTTAATGCCGTTTCCGTTATTCTCTACTCCTTGCTTAGTAGCTCAGTCAGTGGCGGCTCGTGCAACGTGGTAACAACGTATTCTCAACATTTAAAACTATGTAAAACAATCGGCCTTTAGGAGATTTATTAGCACCCCCAATATATCGATACTTTGCATCGGTTTAAATGGCAAATAAACATTGTTGCCGAACTGCGTGAGCCACTACTGAGCTCATTTCTCCGCACAGGATAGAAGAAAAGTTCCTATCGTTGAAAAGAACTAAGAAGCAAAACAAAAAATAAATAAATAAACCGTTGAGTTGCATATTTTCTCAGTTCATTCAATCTCTATGCGCACAAATGATATGCATGATGAAAAGTAATCGGATTTATTTTCATTTTCTAGTCGATAAAACGCGACGTCATAGTAAATGGACGAGGGGATTACGTAAATGCACTGGAAGGTACAGAACCAAACTTACGATTCGGTAGATATGGAAAATACCGGCGAGAACAGTGAGTCAGGTAAATTTTGGCTCGGGAATTACGTCTCGTTAGTCTCAACACCAACGAGCTATAACTTTAGAGTGGCAGCGGATTGGTCCACCTCGAGCCACACAGGGTAGAAGGAATTTAGACGGCAGATTCCAAGGTTTGAGGTTAAATACTTAGATAGTTTCCGGCACGAGTTTGTTTACTAAACGAACGGAAACGACCTACAAAATCTAACCTCAAAATCGATTTTTACGGCAAGATGGCGCGGCGCCGGCGGCGCCCAGAGACAAATAGAGACCTTGCACTATTCCTGCGCGCGGCGTCCCCTTTCCGTGGTTCAATTTTGGTCGGAACTCATCGAAACAACAGCCAACATTCGCATAATGTTGACTGATGAGCGCGTAGTTTGCATTCGCCAAGCAAAACCTGTTTCCGTTTCCGGGACCGCGGACCAATCACAGCCTTTTGTTGAGCTTCACCATCCAACATTATGCGAAGGTTGATTGTTGAGGCCGATGAGTCCCGACAAAAGTAGTTCAGGAAAAGTGGCCACCGCGCGCAACCACGGGAAGAATAGGGAGTGCACGGTCTCTATTTGTCTCTGGCGGCGCCCTAAGATCGTCAGAAGGCATTCAATGAGCACATAGTGCACCACTTTGCCAGGAGCTACCGTTTTGAGTTCATTTCCTGACATTTTTCAATTCACCAATGATTCCACCGGTTGAACCTGAGATTATACAGATCGGTTCAGTGCCTGACTGTAATGCTAGCAAACACGGTAATCTCAACCACTAGCGGATCCAAGAATTTATCCTTCTCTCTCTTTCCTTATTAGAATGCGTGTGTTAGAAAAGGACAGATCAGGGGCAGTTACGCAAATTTCGCTCCCTCTTCTAACCTTTTCTGACATATGCGTTCTAATAGGACAATGCCATGGATCCGCTTCGCCACTACTCAGACTTTCTTTGTATTTTCGGAATAAAATAAAAACGGTGGTACCTGGTAGGCTTGACAGAAAGGAAAGTATTATTTTAGAAGAAAAAAAAGAGATGAGGAGGAAATGAAGTCTTAATGAAAACTTTCTTTCATTAATACCGAGAAACTTTGTTACAGGAAGAAAAATGGCCTGTTTTTGTCATTTCCGCAATAAATTTCCTACAGACCTACTTATCATCTGCGTCAACCGAAAGAAAGAAATCTGAAAAAAGGAGGAGAATGCAATGTGTCATACAGCGAATCTCCGCGAATGCTTCAAATGAGGAATAATTTTCTCGAGATTATAAATGTAAATTTTTCGCGATGATTAAGGAGCGCTGGCATATAATATGAAAGTCCTGATTTAATAAAAATGGAGTTTGAGGTTTGACACTGAGGAGCGAGCTCATCGATAAAAATCGTTTTTGGGTCATGACAACGACGTTTCGTCCAATTTCTTTTGACGGTGCAGGCGCAGGCTATACGTGAGACGAGCATTTATAATCTTTTCTCCTTCTGCCCTTTTTTTCTGCTTACGTCTTATAAATTTGAGGCTTTATTATTGTTCCTTTATTGTCTCAATAACTATTGGGTACGATTTTTCATGAATATATAATGAGGTGAAGCTTTAATAAATTTAAAGATCATCGTAGTTCATTTAATTTATGGTAACTGAGAGAACGGCAGGCGGCTGCGTTTGCTGCGCCCGTCCCGCGTGCGTATTTAAGCGTAGACGCGACTCAAAATAGCGTTGTAAACATGGGCTCGCGAGCATAATATGATAAGACTCATTCTTCTGCATGAATGTCAAAAATTATTTTCATAATCGGAGACTGAAAATTGATGCGCCACGGACTCAGTTTGATGGAAGAGGAGGAAGGGAGAGGAATGGTGAGGGAGGAGGGACTGAGGGGGAGGGGGACTGACGGGGAGGGGTGACTGACGGAAAGGGGGGAGGGAGGGGGGAGAGAGAAGGTGTGTGAGAGAGAGGGGGACAGGAGAAAGAGCAGAAGAGAGAAGGAGAGAGAGAAAAAGAGGAAAAGTGAAGGAGACAGTTTCAAGCAAGAGAGAAAGATGAGAGAGAGAGAGAGAGAGAGAGAGAGAGAGAGAGAGAGAGAGAGAGAGAGAGAGATTTGATTTGATTTTGATTTTATTTAGCCTGGCTCTAATAAGACTTGCAGTAGTCCTTTCTACCCTAGAGCCAGGATAATTGAATATACAATTAAGCAAATAAATAATATACAAAAATAATCTCATAAATATAAAAAATGATCGAAGGGGGGGGAGAGAGAGAGAGAGAGAGAGAGGGAGTGAGGGAGGGAGGGAGGGAGGGAGAGACATACAGAGGAAGAGAGAGAGGGATAAAAGAGGCGGATAGAGTGTAGGAGTGAGGGAGAGAAAGAGAAATAGTGTGAGATAGAGAGAGAGAAAAAGAGGAAGAGTGAGAGATACAGAGGATAAGAGAGAGAAAGAAGAAGCTAGTAAGAGAGAGAGAAATAAAAAGAGGGGAAGAGTGTGAAAGTGAGAGAGAGAGAAAGAAAGAGAGAAGTAAGTGTGGGAGAGAGAGAGAGAGAGAGAGAGAGAGAGAGAGAGAGAGAGAGAGAGAGAGAGAGAAAGAGAAATGGTGTGGGAGAGAGAGAGAGAGAGAGAGAGAGAAATAGTGTGGGAGAGAGAGAGAGAAAGAGAAATGGTGTGGGAGAGAGAGAGAGAGAGAGAGAGAGAGAGAGAGAGAGAGAGAGAGAGAGAGAGGAAGAGAATCAAGCGGCGGATCATAAGGGAGGGAGATCTTACTTAAAAAAAAAAAAAAAAAAAAAAAAAAAAAAAAAAAAAAAAAAAAACTTATCCTATGATCGTAATGATTAGATGCTTGTTCCTCATTTTCAGTCCGGTAAGTGAAGCAACCCCCCCCCCCCTTCCACCATTGAACAAGAGTGGTGCGCGGTGGAGAGAAAAGCGAAAAAGCGGCAAACGCGCGCACACTCACACGAGTATAATTTATAAGTTTATTCACTCGTGTTATGCGGTTATAATACACATGCTTCGCTCGTCGCAGACTTGAAAAGCTTCATCGATTTACAGCACAATTCTTGCGGCGCGATGCAAAAGCGGTGTAGCCAGTTTGAACACTTCGAGCCCAAAATAATGCACGTACAGTGAACGCTCGATAATTTGAAGCCCTTAGGTTAAAACGCTGAGGGCCGTCGGTCCAAGGCAAAGACATATTACAGCGCCATAGAGTTCCCAACGGTATAATCTCTCATTAACTTTGCTGATCGACATCTATTCACGCTTTTAAATATCTTTTAGGGCATTATGAACATTCTTGAGATGCATCAGGAGTTATCAGCTTCGCATCGACAATTACCTCTTTTATCCGTAAAGCACCGTGGGACCTTCGGTGAGAATGTAACCAAATGTGCAAATTCGCATCTAATGGTGGCGCCCCGCTCGTCGACCAATCAGAGGGTGCCTATTCTTTGGTCTTAACTTACACGCTTAGCGTGAAATAAAAAATTTAAAAAAAAAAAAACCAAAAAACTAATAACAATAAATAACATGATGCAAATAAAAAAGACCTAATTTAATAATCAAACAACCTAAACCTAATCAAAAAAATAGAGACAGATACAGTGTCCTGGATCCACTGATGCGACGCAGCGACGACTTACAAATTTTATTTCATACTTGGCATTTTGGCAACATTGTGCGGAAGGCGCAGAGAGCCTAATATTATTATTCGGTACCAAAGGATTAGTCCGACGTTCTCATTCCTTCTCTTCGGTTTTTTTTTTTTTTCTTTATTTCATTTGTCCAAGAAATTTCAAGCATGTCGTCCGTCAAATTTTAACGGATACAAACACATAACTTCGGGCTTCGGACCTCTCAACAAGCTTTCTTCGCCGTGGAGGAACACTGGCGGATCCAGGAATCTATCCTTCTCTCTCTTCGCCCATTAAAATGCGTTTGTTAGAAAAGGACAGATAAGGGGCAGTCACGTGATTTTCGCCCCCTCTTCCATCCTTTTCTGACACATGCGTTCTGATGGGAAAAGAGAGAGAAGGACAAATTCTTGGATCTGCTACTGCGAAGGAACTCCTCTATGGAATGGCTTTCCCCATAAGATTACTCTGCGGCTGAAAAATGTTAATATTTTCGGCGAGTGCATATTGTGTCTCCAGCTTGATATCAATAGATTGGTGAACGTTGCACCGTGTTGCGGCTCAGAGGAAGGGGTGGGGGGGAGGGACCAGTTACTTCATTATCTTCCAATCTTCCATAGAGACCCCAAACCATCGTCATCGCTCAAGACCCTACCGGAGTCATTAAAGTCGTTGGAAATTTCGAGCGTCCATGTATCCAAATAAAGAAGTTTGAAGGGTCTGGAATTGCATGGTTTTTATGAAGAAAATTGTGGTTCTTGATGAGCTGAGAACACCGGTGCCTTTGGTTTCGGTGTTGGAGTTTCCCGGTGTTGGAGATACACACGTGTAAAATTGCATAAAATGTGTGCGTACTGACATCACTACGCGGAATTCCCATTTAAAACAATATATTTTGGGGCCAAAATCTCATCTCCGGAACAGTGGGACTTAATTAGAAACCATTAACCAAAGGCATCTTTGTAATCAGCTCATGCAGTACTTTCATTTTCTTCATGAAAAACACAACATTTCAGACCCTTGCAACTGCCTCATTGTGATCTGACACAGCTGCACGGGTCAATCTTTGAAACCATTGGTGGAAGAAACTGCACTGAAAAACGAGAAAGTAAATAAGGTAGCAAAATTACCAGAAGAACAACGATATGTGAACCAAGGTAAGGGGTGATACTTTTACCAGAATTTATAATGTTCGTACCCATGGTTATCTTGAAAATTTTGAGGAAAACTCTGGTAACGTGACCATATTCTGACCAGAATTTTCTGGTTAAAGTACTGGACTCTCCGTGGTTTACATACCGTCATGCTTTCAGTAATATTATTACTACATAGTTCAAGATTTTTTTTTTTTTTTTTTTTTTTGTGAGGTAGACTGGCTAAATGAAGGATTACTAATAGTCCCTCTAAAGCGTTTATCGGAAAACAAACCCGCGCGTGTAACCGAATATCCTCCCACTACATTCGATAAGATAAGGCTGGCTAGAATAATGGTTTAGCTTACCAAATGTAGCGGAAAGATACTTGGTTGGAGACAGTGCAGAGGTATACTATTCGATGCGCAGTTTAGAGGGGCCGCACACTGGACGAAAACGTCCTTGTGCCCGGACATGGCTGGTTTCGCGCTCCTATCTTTGTTTGTTCGAGTTGTTTCGGCTATTTTTCTTTAAAACCAACATCCTTTTAACTTATTTTCATTTTTTATTATTTTTTTTTTTTTTTTTTTAATTTTTAATTTTTTTTTTTAATTTTTTTTTTTTTTTTTTTTATTTTTTTCAAATTTTTTTGTGTGTTTCCCACAAGAATCACCCTATATAATGTGTTTTTCGACTGTAGAAACAATCGCATTTTTATTTTCAGAAGTGTTTTTCGTGTCCGACCCTCACCCATTGACTCGCTCCAATGTGCGCCGCGTCGTGCTATTACACGATTATTTCTCGTATCCGCAGTTTATCGCAGCTAAAAATCATTGAGGTGATTTTTCCAAGTTGTAATAAACACTACTAGCTCAAAGTTCACATTAAATACGATTAAATAGCCTGTTGAAACTGTATTTTAATTTTTTTAAACCTTCAAATGTTAAATTTGAACAAAAACCATCACTACATACATCTATATTTGCATGATTTTAAAAAACTATAGGTCGAAAATTATCTCCATGCAATGGTGAAAATGACTATTGTATCGGCGTTTGTTGAAAAAAAGATTAACACATCTTTTTAAGGCAAAATAAAACACGAAATTTTAGCGTCAAAATTTCAAACCGCACCAAGAACCCGTTATTCGACAATGGTGAGGTATAGTGCTGGCTCGAGGAAAAAAAAACAATGTCAGAAAAGTTACAATTGGGTTCTAAAATACTACTTTTTGTCAAAAAGTTGAGGTTTTCTGCAGATTGACTTGACCCCCCATGTCCGAGCATAAGGGTATTTTCGTCCAGTGAGGGCCGATGGTAATCATCTATTTAGCCAGTCTCCCATAGTCTTATCCAAAATGATTTCAGGGATTGGCCCGCTGCAGGGTTAGTTTTTGACCCAAATCTTGTGGAGACAATATGTCTGAGGCGTATAACGTGCTATTTGGCGACATTGCTTTTATTCTATTTAAACCGTAGAAGAGGTTCGAACTGTCGGGCATCCTCGAATTCGACCTGTTACATGGGAAAATAAATGGACAAATGCATCAAGCAACGTTGCAACATTGCACATTACGCCCCACTGAATCATACATTTCAAATCAGGAAAAAAATTTGAAAATTGAAATTGGAAATATAGCTGTATAGTGTATATTGATGCGTTCCTTTTCCCACCGCATTAATCGATCGGGAAATTATTAGATGAACAACAGAGATTGTCCATTGGTCTATCGAAGCAACTATACGTCAATTCCCGATTGTACAATGCAGATTAAAGTGGTTAGGGAATTCGTCATTCGTAAACGTAGATGTTAACAGAGACTACAAAGAGGTCTATAGGTACAATCAGTCCAATCGGTCTCTAGAAGCTGCTGAATCGATGGGCATCGGATGGAATCCATCTAAGTGGCATCGGAGTAGTGAGGAGCGGTTAGATTGTCCATCTAATACAATCTTCCATCGATCGATGAACATCGAATGGAAAAGAAACGGGTTCCATGGATTCGCTACACATCACTGTATTACCTAGGGATTGACTGCTTTCCATCGGCGATTCCTTAAATTCGATACATCGATGTTTCCTCTATAACAATCTATGAAAAAGAATCGATTTCGCGTGAGTTGAAATTGAACCCCCCTGGAATCGATACTTTAGCATATGTTCAAATGTTGGTGGGAGATCGTCCATCGATTGATGGACATCGGATGGATAAAGAAACAGGTTCCTTGGATTCGCTATACATCGCTCTATAGAGCTTGACTCCTTCCCATAGGCGGTTCATTAAATTCGATACATCGATGTCTCTTCTATATAAAAATCTACGAAAAAGAATCGATTACACGTGATATTAAATTGGATCCCACAAGAGTAGATACTTTAGCATATCTTCAAATGATGGGGAGGGGGGGCGATATTCGATTGTTCGATGGACATTGGATGGGGGAAGAAACGGGTTCCATGCATTTGCTATACATCGCTATTATAGAGCTTGGCTCCTTTCCCCTTTCACTATGGTCTGAGATCGGTAAAAAGTGGCAAAGAATCGGTGAAAAAAAAGGAGTACAAAATCATCTTTTTCGACCTTTCAAGGTTAATTTCAAACTTTTCAATGCAATTTCTACATGAAAATTACTTGTTAGAAATGGTCTGTGTGATGAAAATTGGTCTTGAAAATTTATTAATGATAAACTGACAAGAAATTTACTTGCTGATTTTCGGCAGCTTTCTGACGATCTCAGACCATAGTGCATTGGCGATTCGTTAAATGCTACACTGAGAGAATTCTTTTTTTAATCCAAGGTGTTTTTCGTTTGTGTTAACGAAACTGCACAGTGAAACATTGACAAATGGGAAATCCCTTTAATCCAAGGAGAATGTCTGCTGCTACAAGCAAAAGATTCCTTGTTGTGGCAGTGATTCTCCTTCATGCAATCAGAACTTACTTCGCGCAAGGAAAACTGTCACAAGTAAACGTGTTTCCTTGTTTTTAAAGACGTGATTTCTCTCAGTGTAAACTTAAAGCGATGTCACCTCTAAAATGAAAAATAATCAATTACACTGGAGTTCAATTGAACCCCCAAGAAATCGATACTTTAGCATATGTTCAAATGGGGGAGGAGGGACGATATTCGATTGTTCTCAAGCCGCTACTGCAATCCTGCTTCCTGGTGCTTTGCATGTTTCCTCTCCGCGCAGCTGTACCATTTCATTCACAACGACCTACCTCAACCTGTCATCTAACGACGCGACAGCGTAGATATTAATCGCAAAATTAATGCGCAAGAATGGGAAAAGATAAACGGAAAAGAAAAAAAAAAAAAAAGAAGAAAAAAAAAAAAAATCTTAAAAGAAAACTCAAGCCCTTGAAAAAAAAAGAAATTCTTCGGTTTATAACAATCAATTGAATTGGAGTCAGACATAGGGAGCAATTACTTACGAATCCCATCTCGCGTGAAATGCGGAGCATGGTTGCCAGATTTGGTAGGAAATGAGGGGCTTGTTACTGTCAGATCCAGGAATTTGTCCTTCTCTCTCTTTTCCCATTAGAACGCGTGTGTTAGAAAAGGACAGATCAGGAGCATTCACGTAATTTTCGCCCCCTTTTCTATCCTTCTCTGACACATAAGTTCTAATGGGAAAAGAGAGAGAAGGACAATTTCTTGGATCAGTCAGCGGCCCTTGCTAACTTTTGCAATAAGTGATTGAATAGTTTAAGTAGCTTTTTGTAGCTTCAGTAAAATCCTGTAAAAATTACGATGGGCACATTAAAAAATTACGAAACTCACAAACTCACAAAATTACTTTAAGGTTCAAGGCGCAATGGCGAAGCTACGCAAGCACAGTCAACGAATTAAATAATGTTGGTTGACTCCTTAGATTTTTGCTTAGGTAGGCAACTTGCAACACCTAACTCAATGAATTGAAGCATTGCAGGTGGCCTACCTTACCAACATTTAAAAATTCGACTTACACCATTTAATTCGTTTACAAAACCTTCGGTAGAAAAATGACCCTGAAAAATACTTGAATAGTGCTAATCAGAGGTTTTGTACCCCAGACTAAAATAGATTCTGAAGGATGAACCAGAGATTCGGTTGGCTCGACTGAAGTATTTTGCTAAGTCACTTTCCCACCCCAGGTTTTATCAGCGCTACAAAAGTGTTTCTTTTTTTTCTTCCCTTTTTTTTTCTATGCACCTGGCAACACTGGTGCGGAGGGATACGTGATACACTTCCATGTTCTTACTCTGTCTCAATGTCAAAAAATTATCCACATCGGTCGGTGCTCCTGCGGCATAACACGGCAATGCAATTGCAATAACTATTTGTATTTTACCGGTGTCATTACATCAAAAATGGGGCTTAGTCGTTTGAATCTCTAAAATGTGACGAATTCGAAAAAAATATAATTATCTTCGGTAGGTACCGAAGTGCAATCCTGCCTCCTGGTGAGAAGTATTTGCACGCGACAAGATTTAGTCACTCTGAATATGCTTGAGCTAACTGTTGCCGGATCATGCGCGCAAAAAATGCGAGTTTTGAGATGACATTTTGTATGTGTCGCTATAGCTAGCATCGCTGGAGCTCTGGCGGCGAGGCGCGGGGCGTGACATACGTGCTTACACTTGTCCTAATAAGCTAATAAATTTTCATCAGTCCTATGGGAATACCGGCGTACCTGGAAATGGCTAGGAATTATGGCGCCGTGAATAATTTTTAGAACAGAAAAAAAAACCACTCAATTTTGACTATGTATATATACGTGAATTAGAGGAAGCAAGAAAGCTGAAAAACGAAAGCGAACGTTACTCGAACGAAGTTGGGACAAACTCAATTAAAATCCTATTTATCTCCGAGTGAATATAACCTCACTTTATCCCCGAAGCTCATAAGAATTCAAGCCGAATTCAAATTCAAATCACTTTAGTAAAAAGCCCCGAGAATAAGCTTCGAACCCCCCCCCCCCACTTTTGAAACCCTGACAACGTTAATGTTAGAGAACATAAAATCTGTAGCTCATGAGTTAGTGTGTAAGTTAGGAAGGTATGGCATCGGGGCCCTTCATTATAGGTAGGTATGACAATACTAAAACGAGATTTTTGTGAATGATGCGTCTTTGTTATTATGGTTTTCCTCCTCCTCTGTATTCCTCATCTTAATTTCTATCTTCCTGTCATTCTCGCCCTTTTATTTCAGCCAACGCAACTACAAGCGACGATGCCTTCAAACGAACTCACAACTTTATTTAGCAGTATAACCCATCCGTTGAGATGAGTGGTGCGGTTTGAGAATTGGTTCGCAGGTTTAAAATCACCGCGCAGAGCATAGAAACATGGAAATTCCCGGACATCATTCTGGAAACGAAAATAAAGGCTATGAATAAGTAAACAACAAGATAACTCAAAAATGTTGGGAAAATGATCAATTTATAGCTTAACCCCTTTGGGACCAAGTCCGAGTATACTCATTGTTTTCCTCCTATTGTCTGTTTCATGTTGTACCATGGCTTTCAAAAGAAAGTATTCTGGTAGAAATTTTCAACCTTCCATTCCTCGACCATTAAAAAAACAAACAACAACAACAACAACAACAATATAATCTTTGAGCGCCTTCAATACACGGTATAGGCAACAAAAAGCACCGCAGAGTAGGGATTTTTATCTACCCGCGCTTGATTTAAATTGCCAAATTGGTGTTCCTGCTTATTAACTTGGTCTTGAAAGGGTTTAAATGAGTCAAATGATATGGTTTTCGTGAGATAATATCAACTTCAAAATGTTTTAAAAGCAAAAAAGCAAACATTTTTAAATTCCAGAAAAAAACCAATGAACTATAGATTTATCTAGAGTGGCAGTCAAATGTGTATAAACTGCGTAATCACCATATGAAGAATTTTTAAGGTTAGGTTCATGGAGTAATTTTTTCAATTTATTCCCGTGTATTTCGGTTCGATGCGCAATGGATCAAAGCATGTTCTGATCCACTGCGTGCCGCGAAAAAATACACAGGAATAAATCAGGCATAAATGAACAAAATTATACCTTCATCCTAACCTCAAAATTCTCCGTGGTAGTTACGCAGGTTACCCATTAGACTTCCACTCTAGATAAGTGTATAGCTCGCTGAGAAAAACCTATTTTTCGATCCAACGTACGACGTTTCTCCATTTGTTTGCCCGCCTGAGGCAGGGTTGCTAGATGCCGGAAAAAATGATTTTAAGGAGCTAATATTCATTTCTTTCCTGCACAATCTTGCAGCAATGGTTCAAGAGCTGTTAGTTTTGTGGCATGAAAATGCGAAGAGATGCGAAACCAATACGCGATGCTTGGTGGAAACGTGAACGGCGTGAATGGCCTCTGGCCTCTTCGACCGCGTGCACCCAGGACCTTAATTGGGTTGTCAGTTTAACGGACGGACGGACAGACAAACGGACGCTTGGACGTCGGCGCGGGCGGCTTTACTCACAGTGAAATTGAACCTGTAGTCAGAATTAAAAGACGAAGGGTACGATTCGTTCCTTCCGAGGCTTACAACTACAAACGAGGATGAGGGCCACATTAACGGTTGTTTCAAAATAAGTTCCTCAATGGATCTGTTGCGTACTTTTGCTACATCAAGGTGACACATTGATTCTGACATATAAATCGGCGGAAAAAACGACGCGCACATCAAAAACTTTCAAAATCCATGGATGAATCCATAGATCCACCGATCTGCATAGATGATTTTGGAGTCTGCTAGTAAGTATGGTAAATTTTACCCGATTATGGTAAAAAGTACAAACATTCACCTTAATTTACCACAAGATACGTTGCATTTACCATACTTGCTAGCAGACGCCAAAATCAGCTATGCAGATGGGAAATTCTACCAGTCTTTTTTTCCGTGATAACATCGGTATTGGATCGGGTATGGTTTTGTTAGGACTTGCAACTTATTTTTTACAATATTCATAAATCAATGTCTTCAGTTTTCAGAGTTTTTTGCTCCTTCTCATGCTGTGCAGTTATTTTCCGCTGTTCAAAGGTATGTGGACATTCAGCTGATCCACCCGGCAATCAAGCAATTCCTGGAAAGCTGCCTGAAATTTTAAGCCGACTGCAGGCGTCATGCACGAGGCGTAAAAAATTTGTCCTGATGTCACAATATTATCTCTCTCCTCTTCCTCTTCCCTCCTCCCAACATAAATTTTGAGAGCAAAAAAGACGATTTCTAAAAATAAAAATGAAAGGTTGGTATTACGAAAAAACGGAAATTCCATTGAGAAAACATGACTCATCGAAAGCTACTCCTTTGACTTCAGTGGTTGATTCAGAGTTGTTGCATCAAAAGAAACCGATTCCGAAATTCTAATAATAATATACCAGAAGCCTGACATTATGTAAACTGAGGAATTTCTAGTACTTTCACTAGAAGATTCTGGCGTTTCTATCAATATCTGCTCATTGTACCGGAATTTCCGAAAAAAATTTTGAACTATGGTGCAAATTACAGAATTCTGGTATCAGTACAGGAAATTTCCCGGTTCCCATATCGTTGTGCTTCTGGTTATTGCTACCATTTTATTCCCCAGTGAAACCGAAGAAACTGCAAGAAAAAGAGGGCCTTTTTAGACCTTTCGCCATTGGTTGATCTGGCCATCTGTTCTCATTCTTTCGTTATAGATTACACGATGCGTATAAGCACAATGCACACTGCACATACGATTAATATACTGTAGATTGCAGCCTCTGTCCTTTCGCGGACTACACTTTTAAATGTGTAACTCCCACAGACCACCTGACCTTTTATTTTTTTGACCTGACCTGCCATTTCCACTTTTTTGACCTTACTGTAGTTTTTCACGACTAACGGAACTGGGATTTAATATTAGACATGCTATAAGCGTATCAGGCTGTTCATTTTTAGGCACAGTTTGCTAATCTAATGGAATTTAAGAAAAATATTCAAGCTTTTGAATATTAAATTGACCTTAACATCATCGTATATTTCCAAAGCATATCCCTCAAACCAAATTGGACCCTCTCGGGGACCACAAGGTAAAAAAATGAAAACCACTGGATAAAGGTGTCTAAATAATTGATAGGTATTGGAATGAAGCAAGCCAGTAGCGTAACTAGAAATCATTCTATCTCTCTTTTTACTCATCTGAATGAACAGGTAGAAAAAGGATAGGAAGAGGGGATTGACCCCCCTTTCCTATCCTTTTCTAACTTACACATTTTAATGGACAAAGTGAGAGATAGGTAATTTCTAGTCACGCCACTGAAGCAAGCACACCTAGGTACTGAGAACCTTAGCTTATAAAATCAACGACATTTCAAAAGATTAGACCGCATGTCAATGCTGTCATCTTAAAATCCACACCCGCATTTAACACTGCGCCTACAATTTTTTAGGAGCGTAAAAAGTGTAGTACACTTCTGTTAAAGACGTTGACTCATTATTCATTACTCATGTTCAGAGATCGCCATAGTAGTTTATACTGCAATTCCTCCATTTCTTCGCAATGCGACAAACGCATTCAACCCATTGGCGGATACAGGGGGTGCTGGGGGTGGTGAAGAAGGTGACCCCCCCCTTCGGCCAAACGAAGGGGCGAAAATCCCAAGTTCACCCCCCCCCCGTTCGCGAGGGATGGATCTGCCACTGAATTTAAACCCCATTGAAAAATTAAAAGATGATTTGAAACCATCATCTTGTAAGTTATCACAGCGCCTGCATTTCTCAGCAGACGCAACAAGCATGCGTACAAATTGTAAAAGTTATTTCGAAGATAGCGATAGCGACCGTACACACATGTATGTATATACCCAGAAATAGTTGAAGTGGCGGCTCGTGAACTATCGAGCACAGTGTTCGTCCCATTTAAACCTATGCAAAAGTATCGATTTCTGAAAATCGATTCTTTTTATAACGTTTATATGGAGCATACTTCGATAAATCGCATTTCACGAGCCGCCACTGCAACAACGTTATTTCTCCGCACTTCGACAAGGGTAAAATAACCTATTCTTGGAGAGGTAGCCTGCCCCATCGGGAACTGATTTTTTACACCGTCACCGGTTAAAACGGCCCTCCGCCCTCCCGGATCCAGCCCTCGTGAACGGGGGCCATGAACTTTGGATTTTCGTCTTCCGATAACCCCCCTCCAACCATTCTTCTTTTCCCCTTCCTTTCCATTCTTCTCCCCCTTTTTTGGTCAAACGTGAGGAGGGGGGGGGGGAGGAATCGCCTCTTCTGCCCTTGTATCCGCCAATGAGTGGAACTACTTGTGCATCGCTTTCCTTTTAATGCGAACAACACTTAAATGAGAAACAAAAAGACGATACCGGATCTGAGCCAACAGTCAACACGCAAGATCTGCAGATAACCTATAAACATGGATGAGAGTAATAAAAATGATGGTTCAATAACTAGACAAGATTATACTACTGAGTACGGGTCCGTTCATTTTGCCCGCTTGACCGCAACGCAAATAACTCAAATACTGCTCCCATACATAAACTCATTCCCTCCTATACCCCCCCCCCCCCCGCCCGTCTATTTATTCGCACTGGTTTTGTTCGTGTCCTTTCTCTATCCTACAAGCTAATAATCTTCCATGAGTTGGCCTCTTTTTGTGGTTCCCCAACTTAACCCATTGCCTAACATTATTTGAAATTTTAAGGCGTTTTTCTCAAAAACCACTATCTTGTAGTCTTAAAAATTAGAAAATTAAAAAAAAAAAAATGTGAATTTTTTTCGTCCAGCAAAATGATACATGCTGAAAAATCCCAAAATGGGTTTTGTGTAAAATTGGCCCAACTTTACGGCAATTTGGCCCAGATAAAACACAACAAGTGGGTCATTAACGACCCAAAGGGCATATACGGGTTTTAAGGTGATTCCTGGCAAAACTTTTCCAGATTTCAATCCGATGGATAGCGCCACCAGCGCTGCTCAGAAAGTCAACAGTTTTGGGCAGAAGTTGATGAATTCACGCCAAAAGTAGGTACACCTTTTAGGAACTTCAGCATGACCTGCAAACATATACCTCAGGAAGATATCCTAAAAGTTTCAAGCTGAAATACTCAAAAATAAAGCGGGAAATTATGAAAAATTCCCGTAAGCCTCAATGAGTGTGAGTGGGGGGTTTCCTTGATATAATCGGTGACGAACGTTGATAGATTTTTTTTTTTCACTCCATAGAATATGAACACTACGCATTTTTTCAAAGTGATTTGTTTGCCATTTTTAAGATCACGGCGCGGCGCGGCGCGGCGTGTTAAGAAATGTATGAAAATACTTTTATATTCATTTTTGCGCGCCCACGTTCTTTTTTGGTAGCGCAAGTGATGCAAAGAATCGCGATTTACATCATGAGAAAAGTTAAGAGGGGGAAAATTGCATGAACGGTACTTTCGCATGCTTTAGTTCAGACTCAAGGTTGAATTGCTGAGACCAATGAGGAGGACAGTAAGCACGCACACACACACAGTAACACACAGAAACACGCATGCACGCGCACTCACAGATTTACACAAAGCAGGCTATATACATATATTTTTTACATATTTTTCCATTTTCTTTTACCATCAATACATATACATATAATTTTTCATTTTTTTTTTTTTTTTTTTTTTTTTAAAAGGTAAATTTTACAGTACTATTTACGAGTGATTTTTAACAATATAAACATACACCATACACATACACATAGGTATGTATACATACATATCATTAGTAAAACATAATAAGTTGAAATACCTCTATATTTTTTTAATACATACATATATAGGTGGGTCAATAATTGTCAGATCCGTGCAACAACTCGAGCCAAAAGTAAAACGGGCAAAACAAAGACAAATATCACGAGTTCAGAGAAAAAATAAATAAACGCGACAGATGCATTTGTTGGTCAAGAATTAAATCATTCGCCTTTTTTTTTTTTTTTTTTTTTTTTTTTTTTTTTTTTTTTTTTTTTTTTTTTTTTTTTGATGCTAATGAGTAAGTTAAAATGTTTTCGCAAGGGGTGAAAAAAGCTTGCATTCAGAAATAAATCAGTGATTTCACTATGCAAAACAACGCAGTGTGTTAAAGGATTAGAAAAAGAAAGGAATTAAACAAAAAAAGAAACAAAAAAAACCCTGATTTAATCTCCTAAGTAGATACTTCAACTGATGAAAAAACGAGAGTATTTTCACCGGACACGGACAATATGATAAACTGTCTATAAATTACAAAAATGCATCTCTTCATCGAAGGTGGTTGACAATTTTTATTGGTGGAGAGGGAGGGTGGGTGTTACTGAGCAATTTCTTTTCTTTTTTTGCTTCAACGTGCGAATCTCCTAGATAGTATTTAACTAATGTGTTAAGACGACTGGACAGTTTCGCAAAACTACAACTTAAAAAGTAAGACTTCATTGCATTGGCGAATCCAGCCCTCGCGGACGGGGGGAGGGGGACTAGAGATTTTCGCCCCCCGGAGACCCCCTTTTTCAATTTCTTTCTTTCTTTCTCCTTTCCTTCCCTCTCTTGTCACCCTTTTTTGACCGAACGGCAGAGGACGATCGTCCCCTTCAGCCCCCTGTACCCACCAATGTCAAATTACAATTGATTATGGACGGATCCAGACGGGGGGCTACGGCGGCATACCCCCCTTGACCCCCAAAAAAAAAAAAAAAAAAAAAAAAAAACAGTAAGAGGAGGAGAAAAAGGGGGAAAGCAAAAGAAAAAGAGAAGGGAAAAACAAAGACCTTTAAATAACCTTAGGTAAGTTAGACTAGGTTTTGCGGGGGGGGGGGGGTAGGAATAGGGTCTTAATTTCATCCACAGACATCCTTTTTCTACGGAAATACAAAGAAATTAGGTAGGTGGTACTCGGGCCGGACAAACAAAAATTGAAATGAGGTATTATAAAAATGAAGAGTAAACAGTTAAAAGATGCCTCAAATTGGCATTAGAGAAGCTTGAAGTTTCAACATTTTCTGGGGGGGGGGGCTCCCAAACCCCCATTGACTGGGGGGGGGTGTCCCAGCCGGACCCCCACTCACGTTATAAAAATGCCCCCCCCCCCCTTGAGACTTTCCTAGATCTGCCCCTGATTACAATAGAACGAGAAGTATATGTTTTTTTGCAGGAGGATATCGATATCGATACTACGATACGTTTCATTGCGTTTTTCTCATAAACGATGTTCCAATAAATCGAATGAAATCGGGTATTTTGAAAGGACCTCACATCGAACAAAAAATGCAAAAAAAAAAAAAACAAAAAAAATTTGCAAACGCTATGAAAATCCACCGATACAATTTTATAGACAAAATCTTAAAGGGATAGTGGGCATGTATTGTATGTACTCTTGAAATGCTTATATTTTGATATACACAAATAATATCATGCATTCCAGTTTTCACATTAGTTTTTTGTTTTGTTTTGTTAAAAAGGAAGCAGAGAATTTTCATCACCAGTTTTAAGAACAGCACGTACCAATAGAGTTTAGTTCGACAAACAAACCAATTGGTCCGCAGGACAAACCTCAGACCGAATGATCAACTTTACAGCGGACAGTAAGAGGATCGACGAAGTTTATAAAACTTGGTTGGAGCGAATTCTAGCGGTATATACGAGCACTAAGACTTCTGAGAGCTGCCACGCGCAGCACTTAGCGCCACTTGTCATGTCCTCCGCGACATTGACAAAGAACTCTAATGTGTATAAAAAAAATTAAAACACACTCTTGAGCTATCGGAGATGCATTAGCTTTTAGCATCCATTATCCGAACTAAAAGAAAAAAGCCAGAAGGTAATGTTGGAGGGACGTGATTTGAATGTTAAATTTGATGTATTGTTACTAACCCATTTATTCTCAGGTGTGGACTGTGGAATGTTGACGTGTCTTTTTTCCCCTCAAAAACATGTACCTAGGGTTAAAAAGTTTATAAAGGATAAAAAAGAAAAAAGAAAGAAAGAAAAAAAAACCACTAAATCGTTCTGGCCCAGTTTGATTAGAAGCGCATGAATATTTCAAACTGTGGCGTAGCGTGAAATTTGGCAACGTTGTATTATTTCCGTTTAAACCCAAGAAAAAGGTCGAACTATCGGGTGTTCGGTGATCATCTTCGAATTCGACCTTTTACATAGGTTTAAATGGACACAATACAACGTTGCCAAAGTGCACGCTATGCTACTGATTTCTAAGGGTTTTTTGAGGAAAAAAACGATAGGGACAGTGAGAGAAACTTTTCGAAAAACATTTTGAGCCTCTCCTATAGTGGGAATACAACGCACGAAAATACTCTGCTAAGTAATACTTTTTCAACCGACGAAATTATCAGGGATCGATGTACTCGTATATCAAAATGCTGTCAAATTTCAAAGGCAACGGTGTTTCCGTATGTGGACGAAAAGCTTACAAATGAGAATATTTCATGGGTTAAAGTCACACCGCTAACCTAAACGATGTTATCATTCGTCATCCAGTGGAATATCGGTGAATCCAACAGTTTTTTTCATTTCCACCGGTTGATAAAAATATTTTAAACAGCCCAGGTAAGAGCAGTGTGAATATACAACGCAATAAAATAATCTATGTAATCATTTTTAAACCGATGAAATCATCGGTATTCAGTTAACATCCAAATTCCGACAAATTTTAAAGCGGTATTTTCATCTGTGGAGAGATTATTTCCATGGGTCATATAGTCACACCGCTAACCATGAATAATGTTATCACATTTTGACATTAGGTGGAAAAAATAACAACAATAGTTCTTTTAAGATCCGCAAAACGGCAACCCTGATGCATTTACCTCAAAGAAAAAAGGCACCAATGATCTTAATATTACGTTCAAACGCTGCAATATTTCCTAGAATGTGATCAGCATTAAGTCCAACAAATACTCTTAAACCGTTCATTCTTGGTAAGAGAAATAGGATGCATGGAGATTAGCGACAATAACACATATCATGCTTGCCATCATTGAAATTCATGCACGATCTAATTGCGATGACTTTTGTGATAAAAACGATACGGACGGGCGACCGATCGGATTAATATCTCTCTCAAAGACGGGCAACAGTGGCGAACCCGCAGGGTATAATAATATATCTTCCATCTCTCTTATATTGTCTTTAAATAATTTAAGTTGAAATAGGATGAAAATAGGAAAATTTACCCCCTTGTCCAATGTCTATTTATGTATTTGTATTTCATGCGTGTTTTGATATAGAGAAAAGAGATATATAGATATAATCTCTCAGTGCTCCACGGGCGGGCAAAATTTAGGTATTTGTGGAGAGAAGGCACTTATTTTTATACGGGCTTGATAAAAATATAGACTGGCTAGTGATGACTTCGTAGGGTTCCCCAGAAGGAATCAGATTTAAATTATTAGATGTTTATCAATCTATGTCATTGAACGACACTATCAGTGGCGGATTCAGACAATTTTTCTGGGGGGGGGGGGGCACCGCCCATGAATTTTTAAATTTGACGCTTCACAGATGGTTTTCTCAGATTTTTTTCGCACTTGCAGATTTAACGTACCTAAAAATACTTTGCACCACCAACTACAATTTCGAAGCACCATAAAAATTTCATAATCTTAATAATCCACATTTATATAAGATCGGTGAGGTGTCTGTCCACCTGTGTCCGTACCAGCATTTTTCGACCACATCAAGATGAGCTGGAAACTTGAAATTTGGTGTAAACATTCCCGACAGCCTTCACTTCATGAGAAAAAATTCAAATTTCAAAAAAAATCCCGGGGAGCGGCGCTACAGTCCATTTTGTCGAAATTCCAAGGCAGGGGAGGGGTGGAAACGTCCTCTATAGATACCCTCTTTGCCCCTCGTTTTTGGGCTCCATCGGTCAGGAGTTGGTTTCAGAATGCTGACGGAGAGATTTGTGGGAGAGAGACGGTGCAAGAGTGTTAGTGTGTCAGGGGCAGGGCTGTCGTTTTGCGTATAATCAATGCTATTTTTCTATTCACCGATGATTCCACCGGTTGAGAAAAGATTACACGGTTCAGTTCAGTGCATGACTGTAATGCACGAAAATACTCTGATCTGTAATATTTCCTTAATCGGTGGAGACTCCGTTGATTAATTAAAATATCCGCAAGTTTTTAAAGTCATCGATGACTCCACCGGTTGAGAAAAGGGTACAGATGCGAGTATTTTAGTTTATTACAGTCATGCACTGAACTGAACTGTGTAATCTTTTCTCAACCGGTAGAATCATCGATGAATTGAATAATATCATTGATTATAAGCAAAACGGCAGCCTTGGTCAGGGGACTCGCAGCCGCAGGGTCCGAAGACTCATAAAAGTGTCAAAATCTGCTTGACGAGGGTATAACCGAAAGAAGTGAAGAGGTATTGATGAAGAGCGAGAGGGGTATAGAGAAGAGAGGGGCTCATTCACACCCTTAAATACATTGGAAACATTTGAAATTCTGGGGGATACGCAATTTGCAAACCCCTTAATAAGGATCTTATCAATCAAGGGATATTTTTGAGGAAATTTCGGTTTCTTTTGAAAAATAGGTTTTAGCCGCCCCCTCCCCCTTGAAAGATTTCTGGATCCGCTACTATTTGCAATCAAAACAGCAATATTTTTTAGCTTCTTTTTTTTCAAAGTAGCTCCTTTAATTTTCTTCCTTTTGCCTCAAAGATTCTTAAAAATAAAATAAAATCAAATTAAAATCAAGGAAAATGGGCGCAGGGACCTAAAAATTTGCTTCATAGCTCTAAAAATCGAGTGTGGCTGTCACGTGACTTCCACCTCTTTGTCTTTCCAAAAACATGTGTTTGAATGGACAAAGAGAGAGTGAGACAAACTCTGATTATGGAAGCTACGAAACTTTGGAAATTATAAGTCTACATGGTATTTTGCTCTTCCAACGAGAAAAATGATATCGACCGACGGCAACAGGAAAAAAAAATGCAATGCGTTATAATGGCATAGTTAATTCAATTAACTATGTAAACTTCAGATACTTTTGAAGAAAATGAATGGGGGGATGAATTAAAATCCACAAACGTCTCCACCTACTAATCTATAACGCTAGAATGCTAGACGAGGAAAAACGGCTAGTATCGAATAAATGTCCAATGTTTTGTCCATTGTTCTACTCTGGTAGCACAGTTCGAGCAACTGGGAAACATCATTTTAATTTATTTACAATGACCTTCTAAAGAAAGTCCTCTCTTCGAAACGGTGCTTGATTATGCTGGCCATTATTTTTCAAAGAGTTTCAGATTTTTGAAAGCATACTTTCAAGTGGCAATAAAATGGACTTTACTCAAAGAACGATGAGAGATACATGGTTGACGGAGCAAGAGCTGTAAACTCTGTCCAACTCTGGTGGCATTTAAGCCCCTGTGGTCTGCACTCTCTGTGGTCAATCATCAGTTTCAGGCACTCTACCTAAAAATCAGTGGCGGTCCCTGCGATTTGGCAACCATGCAATTTGTCCATACAATCTTGGGTAAAACAATCGATTTTTTTTCAGGAATTAGAAGGCTGACAGCCTCGTAGAATATCGATTTTTTACCATGTATTTAAATATGGGGAAAACACTGTTGCCAAATTGCACGAGCCACACTGCTCAAAATCGAGGAAATTAATCTTTACTCAACTTGTAGTGAGAGATAGATAAAACTTAGCCAATGAATGTACACTATAAAAAGCGGAAGTTTTTGAAAACATTAAATGAGAATTAAAACAGAAATTAACATTTCCAGAGCTTTAATCAAAGCAATAAAGCCCACGGTCAATATAATTATACTCCGCTAATAATTCACATGCTAATCACTTTTATTAGGAAATTTGACGAAAGAGCTTTGTTTGAAAAATGCCGATATTACACACTGTGATTAGCAGATTTATGCGAGGAGCGGTGATAGCTAGAAAATGGAAAAATAACTTGGACAGGAATAAGAGAAGGATTAGGGCTAGAAATCCGCTGGGGAGAGAAAAATCGACAGAAGATTATAACTGCTCTAGAACCGGATTTGGAGCTAATCTTTGATACAAAGCAATTTAATAGTTATTACATTTGCTAGCTTAGCATAATTAGTTTTAGAATTGTGTTTATCGGATAACTTTTGACACGTGTTTAAGGGTATTAACGATAAGAGACTGACAAAGCCGAACGCTACCTGAATTTGCCATGAAGTATATCCAATATCCATGCAGACAGGCAATATGACGCTCATTCGAGGATCTGAATGCTTCTGCAGTTTCGATACTAAAATTGATCTAGGAAATATATATCGTCCGAAATAGACATTTAACTAATTGTGAGTGTATGGAGAAGAGCCGGGGGGGGGGGGGGGGGTTGAAACTGAATCGAATCCATAAATACCCAATAAAAATGCCTAACTGTCAAAGCTCGTTCGATAAAAATAGACAGAAAACAGCTATCGAAATGTATTACATGATAGGCTACAATAAGATAATTTATTTAAGATAGTGGGATTGAGTTTCGTAAGTTTGATTGTGTTCTACAATGAAAGTAGAATCCTAATTTATCCTAATTATTTATGGGGAGAATATGTTAGCAAATGTCTTATCCATGATGAGGAGAATCCGTTAGCAAACGTCTGCAGTTCGTAAAAATCATGTTTGAGGCAAGCCGATCGTTTCCAGGCTCTCCCATCCTCACATTTTCATGCGCTAATGTCCCCGTTCAATTTCTCCTTTTTTTCTTGGCATCTTCCATTTTTTTCTCCATGAGCCTTCCTTGCCTGCCTGCTGCGTGCGTGGAAGAAAAAGGGGGCAGGGCTAAAGCGTCGCGTTTCAGTATGTAAACACGATGTTTACGCATGGAGATTCATTTCATAATCAACACCTCTCGGGCGGCCAATGCGCGTGTTATAGCGAGCGCTGGAGCGAAACTGAGACTTGGAGACTCGGAGAGTAGCATCAAATGAGTAATTATAAGAACATCGTTCATGAGTATAAGGTCAGCGCGATCGCGAACGAGGAATGGTACAGGGCTCAGGTTCCCGAGGTCTTCGGT
Source organism: Trialeurodes vaporariorum (assembly GCA_011764245.1). Lineage (NCBI taxonomy): Eukaryota > Metazoa > Arthropoda > Insecta > Hemiptera > Aleyrodidae > Trialeurodes > Trialeurodes vaporariorum. Next base: position 38,171,098 of record VMOF01000024.1, read on the forward strand.
AGAGAGCATTGTAGCTTGACGGAAGTGCCCCGTGTCGCAGGTAACTTTTCCTCAATGGGGCTCTTGCAAACTTTTGCTATGTACAAGGGATGGAAGAGTTGATTCTTGCATGAAAACCTTTTGAAATGACGATGAGTACTCTAAAAAATCACGGATTTCACTCTCAGAATCGGGATAAACGGCGAAGAGACGCAAGTACCATGGAAAATTCTCATCTAATTTGAGGCATTTCTCTGTATTTCCTTAGGGAAAGTAGCACATTAGACAGGATCTTCCCATGAAACCTGCGTTAACGCTTTGTTGCTCAACAGTGGCGTAGCCAAGGGGGGGGGGGGGTTCAGGGGGTCTGGACACCCCCCCCCCCATGAAACCAAAATGTGTCCTAAAAAAAGGTAATTTTTTGCGTTTTCAGACAAATTTTACCAAATTAGTATCTTTGGACCCCCCCCCCCCCCATGACAATTTTTGGACCCCGGACCCCCCCCCCCCCCCCCCCCCTAGAAAAATTCCTGGCTACGCCACTGTTGCTCAAGGATACTTCTGAGTCCATTCAGGTTTTTGGACTGCAATGGGTGATCTAGTCGCGGATTTGCAATGTAAATTGATGTGCGTGTTGGTTTTTTGCATTTTCCATTAAATTCCGTGTAAAATTGACGGTACCTGTGAGTACCGTCGGTCGGTAAACAAAAGGTTAAATCGCGATGAAGATCTTGCCGTTACAGCAGTTTTGTGAGTTTCTTACTGAATTTCAGATTTTTTAGTGTGTTTTTCGAGATTTTCGCTGGTTTTTACGTCAGATTTGACTATATTCATTTGCTCACAGCAATAGTTTGCAAGAGTCCCACTGTGCATTGTGAGCTAATGGAGGTTTTTAGCTGAAGAGCACACCTGTTGTTTCATGGGACCAACTTCCGGATACAGCCTCAATTTAGGATGTTTTCTAGATCGGCTATATACCAACCGAAAAACGACTGGATAGTCGGGGAATTTGCAGGGTAGACACTAGATAGGCAGTTACAGAGTGTTTCAGGGTAAACATCGGAAAATTCTGGAGCCGATTTTTTTTTAGTCAAAATAAGACTATTTTCCCCATCAACATGGGTGTGGACAAAAATAGACGACTCAGGAAGATTCTACTCATGGGTTTTCGTCTCTTTCGTGACGTCGTCGAGTGTTTGTCATCGATGGTTCGGTGGATGGACGGTGAACTGTGAAGCGCGTCCTCTAGCGACGCGACGCCGCGTGGTTGTGATACGGAGTTGCGCGGCGCAGTGACAATTTGACATCCCGCTTTGACATACCTTATACCACATATCACCGGTTCTGTGCCTGAACTCGAGCGCAAGCGCCTTGCCTAGAGCCCATGGAATCGAGGTGCGAACGTGCAACACCTGCGAGTTACGTTGTGAGAACTTTTGAACAAGTCCCATAAATTACGCCAGTCGCTTACATAAAGGGTGCTCCGAAATTGATGTCGCGAATGGGGCTCTTGCAAACTTTAGTTACATGTGATTGAAGAGTTGATTCTTGCACAAAAACCAGTACAGATAACCATGAGTACACTAAACAATCACAAAATTCACTCATAGAATCGGGCCAATATCTAATTTGAGGTATAACTCTGTGTTTCCGTAGAGAAAGTGACAAATAAGACTGGATTCTCCCATGATACCTGCGTCACTACGCCATTACGATATTGCCGTTACAGCTGTTTTCTATGTTCATGACTGAATTTTTGACTCTTTTAAGTTCAATTCTCGTGATTTTCGCTATACTTTTTACACCAGATTAAATCATTCATTTGCTTGTAGCAAAAGTTTCTGAGCCCCATTGATTTAGTTCTCGGGGGTCAGGAATTCTCTCTTTTCGCTTTCAAAACGGGTCCGTCACAAACTCGCGCTTTAAACAATAATTAGTACGTTGCTAACTTTCGCCAAAGCTATAGAGAGGGTCAGTTCTGCAGTAAAATTGCGTGAAAATCAAGTTGGAAGCACTGATAAGTCTCATAATCCACTCACAAACTCAATATATGTGTTTAAAAAAATTCAAAGATGGCGGGTGAATGATCGGGTCGAAATAGGGGATTCCCATCTACTTAATTGCGGCTTTCTGTGCTTATGAATCACTTTTCTCAGCATGGTGCAGTTGAACCTCCTTTCACTTGCATTCGGGTCCGATTTTGTCGAAGGTCACGTATATATGTTTCGACCTGGATTGCCTGGACTAATGGTCTGAGATTGAAAAAAGATTCCAAAAATCAGTGATAAAAAAATCATCGTTTTCAACTTTTTTAGCTCAATTTAAAACTTTCCAGTTAGGTTGTTCGGTTTAAATTACTTTTTTAAAGTACATTCTGTGATTAAAATTGATCTTTTAAGTTTATAAATGATAAATTCATGTGAAATTTACAGTCTGACTTTGTACGATTTCAGGCCATAATTTCAGCGGCCCGCGGCGCGCGCGGCGCTCGTCGAACGTCATTCTGTTTTTTGTTATTTTTTAGACCACCCCGTATAATACCCTGTAACATCTTCACTCGTTTAAAATTTGGTTTCATCACCTTCATGTTTTGGCGGTTGTCTCTATTCATCTAATTTTGTCCGTTTACATGAACGATACGTATATACAAAAATAATAATTATAAATCAAAACTAAACAAAGCGCAGAATTCTTCCTCACAGTCACTTCATAATGTGGAGGGGGGGCTCCCCCCTCTAAATTTTAACCGTCTTTCGTCCTTAACCATAACCATTCAGAGATCGAGTAGACAATCTTGAACTTTCGCCGCGGAACTTCAAGAATGATATTTATATTGGACTGGCTTTAGATTCATTGACGGCGGGTGGAAGGGGGGGGAGAGCGGAGAGGCAGGTATCTATTTTAATTCCTATCTATCCCTCCCTCTCCCTCTGTTAGCTGTTGGTGTAGTAAATTTTACCAAACATGACTGGTAAAATTAGCATTTGCTTCAGTTTACTGATTTTACAGATCTACTTTTTGCCGTGTACTAAAGGCGTTAGGTAAGTTCTGATTTCAGTCAGACATTAACTCAACATTTATTCAATACACGACCAATAGTCGCTGAAGAATCGCAGTCAAGTGGAAAAGGCGGATTCAAATTCATTTTAACTCGCTCATTTACTCCGGCGCCAGACTTTGGCGTTTCTGCGGAAATGTGTATGTGTCGGTGACATAATTTGAAAAGCGATAATTCATTAAGAAATATTTCACGGCTGGGAAAAAGGAAAGCGCGCGTTTCACATCGACAGCGCGAGCAAATTCGTTCCTCGTCTGACTCACTTACCGTCGCTTTGCCTTATGTTATTTCTCGAGTCAAATGCAAGCGCTTGTGCGTTACTCAAAGAATTTCCGTCCAATTTTTTGAGGTTGTGGAGAAAAGAGAAATAATTAAGTCATATAGCGCAAGAGTTACTATGCAGGAAAGGAATCAATGAACCCGGCAACCGCAAGACCCTGAGAAAGTACATTAGTCTTCCGACTTTGAGTCACAGTTTTTCTTTGCTACTGTCTATTTAACTACTGTTCTGCAATATTCGCGTGCCACGTTGAATGCCGCGTCGCTCTAAAAAGTATTCAAGGGGTCGATCTCATAGAAATAATTAATTTAAAAAGGTTTTTTTATTTTTTTATTTTTATTATTTTTTTTTAAACATTCGAGAAAAAAAAAGAAAAAAAATTAAAAATTAAAAAATCAACTAAAATTTATTTTGTGGCTAAACATAGATTAAGAAGTGTAAGCGCACCTAGACTGATGATTCTTATGATAATAATTATTCGTGAATTTATAACAAATCGGAAATCAAAAATTCAAAAATACAAAAAATCCAGACGCGATGGAGAAAAAAGGAGGTCAGACCTGAAATCAGCACGCCAAAACACATATGAATCAGCCAACAAACTTCTTGAATTTTTCAAAAAGTTTAATTTCGCAGCCCTGTGTAATCTTTGGACTTTTTAAACATTTTTTTCAAGTTACAAAGTGAAAATTAATGAAAATGAATGTAAGCGTTGGCGTTTCATTGCGGAACCTTTAAAAATCGAACCTTGAAAGTCGGAGGCAAGTTTTGTTTTGATTCGAAGGAATGAAAATTGAAAATTTGGCAAAGATCATGTACTAAGTGCACCTGCACTTCTGATGAAACGAGCTCTATATACTCATCTGAGTAACGATTTTACTTGGCATGCGTTATGGAAAAAATGAGAAAAAAGTAGAGCATCAGCAGAAATAGTCAATTAATTACTAAGACCGTAAACGTATAGCTGATTCAACATTTTATAGAAACTCAAAGCTACCGTTTTGCGGATCTGCAGAGGAATGTTTTATTTCACCGATGATTCCACCCCTTTGACAAAAAGATTACACAGTGCAGTTCAACAGGATAACTGTAACGCACCAAAATACTCAGCGGGCTGATCGTTTACTTTTTCGTTAGATCGATCGTAAAGACTGAGTGACTCTATTGGTCGAGCATTGTAAGACTTGACCGAGTGACCATATTAATTTAAGTTTTCCGTTAACTTTAGCTCCTTGTAAAGGCTACTTACTAGTAGCAGTTAATAAAGGGTAATTTAACGGTTACCATGGCAAAAGTCAAGTCTTACAATTCATCTGTTTGCAAACTTTCGACCCAGCGTTATGGAGGGTTAAAATATGTGTGTAAACTCACTTTAACATAACGTTGAAAGCATCTGAATGTTCCAAAATCCACTTATATAAAGTCAATAAATGCGTTTAAAAAAATTACAAGATGGTGGTCGACAGAGGCGTAGCGTGCAATTTGGCAACATTGCAATTCGTTCATTTGAACCCATAAAAAAGATCGAAGTATCGGGTGTTCGGTGCACACCTTCGGATTCGACCTTTTACAAGGGTTTAAATGGACACAATACAACGTTGCCAAATTGCACGCTACGCCACTGGACTGGCCGGTCGAATGAGTGGGTGACAATGGGGGAGTCCCCGGAGTCCCGTCTAATTGCAGATGTCTATGCTGGAGGGGAGTAATTCATCATAAAGATAGTTTCAATTAGAGTACCTACATAAGAGAGAGTATGGTGGTCTCCGATCATGGAGCTCTTAGGGCCCAATTTCAAAATGGCGGCGGTCGTGTTGTTTGAGGTTATGTTACATGTTGATGAGAACGGTGTCGGTGAGCGGTGAGTATGATGACGATTTCCGCTAGAAAATGTAAACGTTACCTCAACGGTTACACGTTCGACCCGGTCGGCCATCTTGAAATTGGGCCCTAAGAGCTCCTTGAACGCCTAAAATGTCGCAGCCAATCAGCGTAGGCTTCACAGACCGCCATACTCTCTCTTATATATACAGTACTCTATAGTTTCAATTAAATGGAGATCCCAGGATCCTCCATCGTGACGGTCACTTGACAATCATCTTGTAATTTTGTGAAATTGCATTATTTGAGTTTGTAAGTAGATTTTGTAACATTCTATAATGCTCTCAACGTTTTACCTTCGAGTAATAAAAAAAATCAACCCTCCATCATTAGGGTGTAGCAAAGGTTTGTAACAGACACATTCTTGACCAATAGCATCACTCAGTGGCGTCACATGCAATGTGGCAAACGCAGGATTTTGTCCATAAAAACGCTTGAAAAGGTCGAATTATTCGAGGTGCACGGTGCGCTCCCCCGAATCAATATTTTATATGGGTTTAAATGGACGATATATGGCGTTGCTATACGCCATACGCATACGTATACGCAACGCCATACTGGCATCACTCATAGACAGTCTTGACTGTCGGTTTCGTGAAAAAGTAAACTATCACACGGGAAAAAAAGACTGGTAGAATTTACGATCTGCATAGCGGATTTTGGAGCCTGCTCTCGAGTATGGCAAATCTCACCAAATTATGGTAAAATGTACCAACACATGTTACCTTAATTTACCATAAGGTACGTTGCATTTACCATAATTTGGTAAGATTTGCCATTTTTTTTTTTTTCATTTTTGGTACATAGTTAGCCAGAAAAACTGACTGAGTACAGGTCATATAAGAAACGATACATTTGTTTCCTTATAGCTAGAGATAATTAAGAACATTATATTTTAATTTTTCAAAGTTTACTTATAGCTTAACAGTCCATACAGGCTGTAAAAAGCATGGGATAGTAGAAACAGCTCTAATGCATGAAAAAAACTACTAATTTCTCCGTTTTTAAAAAATACTCGCCATACTCGAGAGCTGACTCAAAAATCCGCAATGCAGATGGTAAATTCTACCAGTCTTTTTTTCCGTGCAACCCACAGTTCTGTAATCTATTTTCAACCGATGGAATCAATGGTGCCTCTATCAAAATACCAACTTTCATAGTCACGAAAATCCACCTCACGATGCCTGTCGACCCCTCCCCCGCTCAGTCCCCACTTCACTATTCAGCTCCTCCTATGAGTAAAAGGATGCATTCCAACTTCGATTTGGCAACGTTCCCAGGTGTGCGATTCTCTGTGCGCGGCGAGTCTGCATTAATTATTATCGAATGAGCGCCCGAGCGCTCGAGCGTTTTATTTGTCGCGCTTAAATTTCTAGGCACCTATGAAGTTAATGATGAGGTGCGAGGTGTTGACAACGGCGGTCGCGGTTGGCCGCCAATGGCCGGTCGGCAGAGGGAAAGAGACAAAGTGAGGTAGGGTAAAAAGATAAGTGTGAGAGAGAAAGAGAGAGAGAGAGAGAGAAAGAGAGAGAGAGAGAGAGAGAGAGAGAGAGAGAGAGAGAGAGAGAGAGAGAGAGAGAGAGAGTGTGTGTATGTGTGAGAGAAAATAGTGTGTATATGTAAGAGAGGGAAAGACAGCGAGTAAATGTGTGTGTGTGTGCGTGAGAGGGAGAGAGAGAGCCAGCCGCGCACTCGCGGAGGCTTAGAAATCGCGTTGCTCGCGCTCATTGTCCGCTGGCTGCTGCACTGCTCAGAGCTTAAAGCGCTCAAAGCCCATCGACGGAGGAGTAGACTACACAGAGTACACGCGGAGACCGCGCCACCACCGAAAGGCGAATATTCGAAGGCGGAGTCAAAATTGCACCGCTAACAAATTGCCAGCGAAATTGGGCCCGGGGGTAAGCCCGAGTGGGCCGCTGGCCTCCTCGCGAGTGAACCCCTGGCCTCCCGTCCCCCTCGCATTTCCAACACTCCGCGGGCACAACCTCAATTGAATCCGAACAACTTTTTAATAACATGCGTATCGCATCATAAAACAACCAATCTTGCGGTGGAAATGAGTGAAGAAGGGGGTGATGGTTGGTTGGTGTGGGGACTTAGGGAGGCAAGGAGGCAAATGGTTGATGGGGGGTGGAGGTACAGGAGGGGGGGGGAGTAATGACTACAGTTGAGCTCGAGTCATAATCAAATAAACTTGTGAGATAGGAATCGCGTCCATCTCTCTATCGTAGCGCAAACATCAACGTACGACGCGACGTACGCAGCGAGCGATTCTTCTGTTGCGCGAACGGAACGGACGGGCGCATCCTTTTCGATACCCCCCCCCCCTTCGTTTTCAGGCCCATCGCCCCTTCTCTTCTTAAATCTATTTTCTCCACCTCCGCTCTCCCTTCATAATTTTTTTCTCCTTTTTTTTTCTATCTTTATCTTCCTCTCTCTCTCTCTCTCTATAAGCAACGAAAGGCAGAATGTTATTACTGGCTTGAAGATAAGACACTAGCTGTACAAATTCCATCTTATACAAGTATTAAGAATTAACTTTCTCCTAAATGGTGTTAACTTTTTACTGTTAATTACCTCTTTTATCCATTAAAGTCATTATCCTTTTAAGCCTTCGGACCCCCTCCCCCCCTGACCTAACACCCTACCCTCCTCCTCGACGGGGAGACTCGAAGCTTGGGCCGTTTCCATTCATTACTTCTCCGGCAGGGCTGCCGTTCTGTATATAATTAAACGCATTTTCCGCCCTTTAGATCAACGTAAATTGTTTTGAATTTCCCGCTAAATTTGACAACGCTGTTTCTCCGGCCATCTCTCTCTCAAGAGTTCCATTCTGAGCGATTATTTATCAGCTGCTTCGATTAGCTGTCATTTTACACTCAATCCATTTAGAAGAAAGGAACATTTACGTATTATATATAAGCATAGCATATAGCGGGACACACTCTGCCCAGCCTATAACCTCAGCGTGTCGTGTCACACGCACTCCAAGATAACCAGCCGACTGATGAATGTACGTACTATTCCCTCCTGATTCTAGAAAAAGCGGATATCACCCTTCGATTCTTCGTGCGCACCCCTTTCACCCGAGAAGGAAAAAATGAATGTTTTCCGATATATTAAGGTAGGAGAGTTACACGCATCAATTGCTGTGAGCATAGCCGTAGCCAGAAATCTGTCTTTCTCTCTCTTTGCCTATCTAACGCGTGTGTTAGAAAAGGACGGAGATAGGGGTTAAAGGCAGGAGATGGCCCCCTCTGCTATCCTTTTCTAACACATGCGTTCAAATGGCCTAAGAGAGAGAAAAACAAATTCCTGACTACGGGTATGCTGTGAGTATCTTATTCAGAATTCTGAGTCTGGAAGAGGTTAGAGGAGACTAAAAAGCATGTTAGTGGGAGACTCCGTAAAAAATTATGATCTGATAATTGGGGAATCTTTAGACTAGACAGCTTGAGCATTTCTAGTTTAAAAAGTATCAGTCGTTGGTCCATAATGTTTTTAACTGCCGATTACAAAAAGGTCATTCCGATAACAGCAGAAAAGCTCAATTTGTCTTCGGTGGTGTTGCGACAGGGCAGCTATACTACTAGGGAAAGAGGGTTCTGAGTATTTGAGCTTAAGATAGAATTTCCGCGTATATAAGCTCTTGGCTTGGGATTCAGTTCGATTTATAGTTGTATCATTGAAGAAAAAAAAAAAAGAGAAAAAAAAGATAACCAGAGGCATGACAATATGTGAGCCTAAGTAAGGGATAGTACAATTGCCAGAATACTACTGTTTTTACCATAGTTCTTAATATTTTTTTTTTTTTTTTTTTTTTTTTTTTTTTTTTTTTTTTTTTTTTTATAGAAAATTCTAGTTCTATGACCATATTCTGGTACTGACACCAGAATTTTCTGGTCAAAGTAATAGACTTTCTGATTTTCATGTGTCGTTGTACTTCTAGTAATAAGACTAGAATCTGGTATTATGACCATCGCTTTTTTTTCAGTGTAAGCGGAAGGAAGAAAATAAACGGACACCTGCGCTCCAAGAATAGAGTCAACTTTTGATTTGATGACGATTTTATGATGCGGTAATGGAGTTATCACTAACTTATGCAATAAGCGATTGCATTGTTAGATTTCTTGAGTAAAATCCAGCAAAAATTAAGATGAGAATATAAAAAAAAAATTACAAAATTCACTCACAGACCCACAAAATGACGTTGAAGTTTACGGTACAATTGCAGAGCCACGGACGCAGATATCATGGGAAATTCTTGTTTAATTTGAGACTTTTCTCTGTGTGTCTCTATGAAAATTGCGTAGCTCCGCCATTTAAGAGAAACTATGATGGAGCTATGCAGGTATATCATAGGGGAGTCCTATCTACCCCCCTCTCCCTCACTCTCTGATTTTAAAGTAATTTTATGAGTATATGAAAGAATTTTGTGATTTTTTAATGAACTCATCGTCGTTTTCGCTGGTTTTTACGAAAGAATTATACCTATTCAACCAAGCTGCCGTTTCGCGTATAATTAACGGTATTGTTAAATTCACGATGATTCTACCGGCTGAGAAAAGATTACACAGTTCAATTCAGTTCAGTGTATGACTGTAATACACGAAAATACTGGCATCTGTAATCTTTTCTCGCCCGTTGGAAACGTCAATGGCTTTAAAAAACTTGCGGGTTTTTAATAATTTGACTGTGATTACATTAATTGAGAAAAAATTACAGACCGGAGTATTTTCGAGCAGTACAGTCATACACTGAACTGAACTGTGTAATCTTCTCGCAACCGGTGGAATCATCGGTGAATTTAAAAATGACAATTATACGAAAAACGGCAGCTCTGCTATTCAATCGAATCGCATGCAGCAAAAGTTTGCAAGGTCCCAATTCCTTCGAGACATCGGACTATCTTAAGTCAAAATATTATTGCAAAAAACTAAAACAAAAAATATTATTGTGATTTTTATAACACACAGTATGTTATCAGCACTTGGGAGGATGAACTTAGGGTCCCTAGAGAAAACAGGGACTCTGTATGGACAGTTGAAAACAGCTCAGCGACGAGTGCCATCTATCTTTGGCTTTTATTAATAACGGATCCAGTGGATTGCGATTCTCTCTCTCCGTCCATTTGATTGAATGTGTTAAAGAAGGCAAGAAGAGAGGGCGAAAATCACGTCACTGCCCCTAATCTGTTCTTATCTAACACACGTGATCAAATGGGCAAAGAGAGAGAAGGAAAAATTCCTGGATCGGTTAGTGGATTTTTCTATGAGTAAATTCTCTACACGCTTTTGAACAAGTATAGGTTATCCCACGCACAATCAAGATATCGTTCATCAAAAGAGGTGGAGTGAGTTATTTACAAAGCATATGTACTACCCCATACCCCATACCTGCCAGCCGATCATTTACTTCGGCGTTAAACCAATAGTTATCGACAGTTATCGATTTTGATCGATTTTTATCGATAGTTATCGTTGTTCATCAATAGTTATCGATATATCAATGGTAAAGTAATCGATTCATCGATTGTATATATATGAGTAACTAAATCGGTCGAGCATTGTAAGACTAATCGGCCGTTGCAACGGTAACCATATTTAAGTTCCCCGTCAGTTACAGCTTTGTAAAGGATGCTCACTCAAGGGAAGCTTTTGAAAAAGGGCAATTTAACAAGGGTTTATTACTTATCGTAATAACCTCTTAACCGGCTTACAAATCTAGACCAACCGTACGTCACCTAATAACAACCAAAACAATTGGTTTAACACAAAAGTAAAATTTTCAGCCTAAAGAGGTGTGGAGTGCAATTTGGCAACATCGAATTCCGCCCATTCAAGCCCGTGAAAAATGTCGAACTATCGTGAAAGCATAATGCACTTCCTCCAATCGATATTTTACACGGATTTAAATGAACGAAATTTAATGTTGCATGCTAGACGGGAAAACTCTGCTAAATGTATGACCCAAAATTATTTATTTTTCTACCGTGCGGTTGCTTCAAATGCTTCTGCTATCGTAATATATGACAGTCTCTACCTTCTACGGTAGATTTGATGGGATTTTCGAGTTAATTTTTTTTTTTTTTTTGAGGCGACTGTCCCTTACTGAATTTCATTGAAGGACTCAAGTCCTCTGTCCTAGTCCTTGGTCAACGTATGAAATATTCACCTTATTCTATCGTATCCGCTAGTTAAAGTCTCTCTACTATTTACGATAACTTTCCGATTAAAGGTACGCTAGTACGTAGTACGTAGTAAAGTCTGAGGACAATTTATGAATCAGTATAACGCAACGTTTCAACAGGACATGAGAATAAAATGTAATCCTATAGATATGATATTAAGGACTTTTGCAAGTAAAACGGTAACGTCAACGAAAAGGTTCTGCGTTGCGTCGTTTCGGAGAAAAACAGCTCAGGGCTGCTTATCACAACGCGACGGCATTGTACTACCTACAATTTTACTTGCCCTATTTAAATTAGAGCACCAAGCAACACTTTGTAGGTGCTCCTTATTGTTTCGCACAAGTACAATGTAAAGAAACATCGTTACTATAGCAATATCACGGCAAATGAAACAGACGTTAAATGACTGTATCTCTGGTCCTAAATAAAGAGGCGAATTTTTATTTATATATCTCTTTTCTTCGTGAATTTTTTTTATAATTTAGCTCATTATGTTGCATTCCGATGAGATTTTCAAAATGACCCATTATGAAAAATGTAGCAAGCGTAATTCAAGATTATGATTTTCTTTCTATCCACTAGTTCAAGTCTCTCTCTCAATTTTTGCACAAACCTTACTACTATTACAAGCGGAGTAGAATTTAACAGCATTTGGAGGAAATTCAAAATTATTGTTAGTTGTCAACGTTTCTTTTAACCTTCTCTTTAAAAACTCTTTAATTCTCACACACTTCACACGAGGCCTCTCAATTTAAGGAGTTTTTCGACAAAAAATACGGGCTGCGTAAGACGTCTTGGAACTCTAGACTATAAATTAACTCTGAGCCCTTAACTTTTAAGCAACAACGCGATGGCTCATAGAATTTAAATTGACATTGAAGATACTTGGGACCACCATCTTTGAAAATCAATTCTCAATCTTGGCACATTTTCAACCGAGAGATTATTATTTTGAGCTGATGCATTTTGACCAGTGCGGGGTGCTTTCTTCCGAAATGTATCAAAACGTATCGATGAGCAGTTGATTAGCACAGAATTTCAGCTCGTTGTCAACCATCATTCCATCGATGCGTTTTGATGCAATTTGGAAACAGGCACCGCCGCTACTTGTCAGAACCCGATACTGAAAATGGGTGAGCTCTGAAAAAAATCGTTGATTTTTTTTTTTTTTTTTTAAGCGCCATCTCGTTCTAGAAAGAAACGACCTCGACCTAAATACGACACAACTAACAGGAGGTAAGTTCTCACAACGACAGTATTTTCTGTAAACTGCCTCCCTCTTGCTTAAATCCATCACGCACCTACTAACAGTCCTCTAATCATTTTTCCATTCATAATTATAACTTTTAGCTACAATAACCATAATTCATGCGAATTTATCGCACAAATTACAGTGATCAAAGGAACTGTGATTACTGTTAATTGAACTATACTGTATACAGGTTTTTCCCCGCACCCAGTTAAGCGGCAAATTTTGCACATCCGCAACCAGAGAAGGCCGGGTTTTGCTTTAGTACCGCGCCGACCCGGCCACGTTGCCGGATCCTCACTATACCCCCTCGGATTTCACATTAATTAGGGGGGTGATCTGGGGGTTTTTTCGCGGAAATCTGACAACAATACGTATGGTCGTTGGATAGAGATGGATATCATCAACGGCAGTCAAGCGCAAGAGACGCGCGGCGGCAACTAGAGAGCAGGAATGGAAGAGAAATACACACTCACATTCACTCACACACAGACACGAACTCACTCATACACAGACACTCGTACACAATTTTTACACACTACACTGAGGAGTGGAGAAGAATTATTGATTAAGCTATTAAAAGCAACAGAACAAGATTCGAAATAGGTTAAGTAGGAAAGGGGGAAGTTTTAAATGTTGCTGACTTCTTCACCGCCCGCCGCCAATGAGTGCCAGTGGAGCTCAATCATGTTGCCAGGTATCAACGACAAAACAATCGGATTCTCTGTTTAGTTTGGTCCAAACAATAATCATTTTTAGGAACAGTCATTTACAGATGGAGTTAATTATAATTGAAAACAAACAAGACAAAAACCAAGTTGATTTACTTTTGGTACATTTTAGAAAAATTGTAGGACTCCGTGGGGATCAAAATATTTCGAGCTAGCTTTGAGTTTTTATTTATTTATTTATTTATTTATTTATTTATCCATCTATTTTTTTTTTTTTTTTTTTTTTTTTTTTACTATTAAGGTCTAGGACTGCGGTAATTTTTTCTCCCTACACAGAAAAAAAAAGGATGTGCTCCATACACGATCTATATGCACACCAGTACGTAACGTGCTCAGAACACAAACATTTCAGGTTCCGGACACGACGGGATGCGTTTCAGACGCAAACTCAACCTAAATAGATTGCGCTCAGAACTTGTTCCCGTACTGGTGTGTACATTCGTGTCTAGAACACGGAAAGTTTGTGTCAGAAGCACGTCCATTTTTTTCTGTGTATCTCCCTTAAAAAATTGAGACAAAATTTCAGAGAGATAGGCAGTGGCGAAGCGTGTAATCTTTCAACGTTGCAAATCTGCACATTTAAACCTATGAAAAATATCGAACTATCGAAGAATCGGCGATGGACATCGAATTCTACCTTTCGTTCGGGTTCAAATGGAGCAATGAATACGTTGCCTGATAAACACGCTTAGCCACTGGAGCTAGGCAAGCTAGGCGTGTTTTTCGATTTTATAATTTTTCCTTTCAGATCGGATAGATTGGACAACGTTGGTGCATCGGTAGAAGTAAGAGCGACGGTGTTGCAGAGGCGGGTGAAACGCGGGCGGCGGCCAATCGCGGCGCGCGGCTCAGCGTAAAGGACTGAGGATTCTGGAAGCGAGGGCTCTCTCTCTCTTCTCTCCTCCAGAGCTTATGATAACACGCCAGCGTCAAGAACTAGCATCTCGCTCTTGGCCGGTGCTCCTTGTAGAAATGTAGATGCACGTGATAACGCTTGGTACTCGCGTGAGGATTCGAGCACAAGTAAACATTAAATAAAGAAGGTACCGCCGTGGTCGCGCCGCGCCTCGCCGAGGACAAGAGAACTTGCTGTACAGAGACCTTACAATGTAAGCAGTACATACGTTATTCTTCAAGAGTTGCCACATCGATTATCAAATTAATTTTAAAAGAGGCAGATAAGTTAAAAGCAAACTGTTGGGAATACCCTACGAACACTTTCTCACACCATTTCAATCTGGGGGAGGCCCCCATCAGACCCCCCTTTCAAATGCTGAGGAAGATCCCTAAACCGCACCCTTTAATATTCTGAGGGAGACCCCCATAACACCCTTTAATATTCTGAGGGAGACCCTCACAACCCCTCCCCTCTAAAATTTTGGGGGAGACCCCCAGACTTCAGCTTTAAGACGAATTTAAAAGTTTCCAAAACTAACTTAACAGTTAAAATTTCGAGCAAAATCTGGATGCATACGGCGCAATGAATCAAAAATTATGTTAACATACAGACTGACGGACTGAGGCGTCACTCACGGATTTTTGTGTGTGCATAAAACCTTTTAAATTTGAAAGGGTTAAGAAAGATTGAAAGATGGGCGGATGTTCTTTTGAATAGTAGTAGACATGATAAGAGGTCATTACTTTGTATAAATCATGATTGACTTAGTCGGAGGGCCCAAGCATCGAAAAAAAAAATTCTTTGAAAATCTCTGCGCCATCGCAAT
This sequence comes from Trialeurodes vaporariorum, assembly GCA_011764245.1. Lineage (NCBI taxonomy): Eukaryota > Metazoa > Arthropoda > Insecta > Hemiptera > Aleyrodidae > Trialeurodes > Trialeurodes vaporariorum. The sequence goes on from VMOF01000024.1 coordinate 38,186,190, forward strand.
ATTTTCTCAATTAATTCTAACTTTTTTAGAGTGAGAAAGTAAAAATAAAGATTATATATTTGTTAGATGAATGACAGAAAGAGAAAAAAAAGTTTATTTGAAAATAAAACCCGTTTTTCTTGAATAATGTGTCTGTTGAGAACTTTTGCAATTTCAATTTTGGGTACATGGATTCTGATAATTCTGGTGGGTCTGCTGCAAACTTACTCGGAAAATGCACTTAACAAAATTCAAAGATGGCGGTCGAATGAGCGGGGCACGATGGGAAAGTCCCATATCATCGCAATTTTCCATGCTGAGAAAACTGTGATTAGATGGAATAGCTGAAATAGCTGCGGATGGGGGAGCTGATGCCCCCCCCCCCAGATCAAACCAAGAGAGAAAAATAGAGAAAAAAGGAAAACGAACGGAAACAAAGGGGGGGGGGAGACCTGCAGCCTCCCTCGAAAAAATAATCCTATCTACAGCCATGATTAGCGCTGTAACCATGGAGCTCAATTTCAAGTACAAAATGATAATCGTGCCCCCATTATGGAGCGCCATTTGATTTTCAATGTGGCCGAAAAATCAAGTCAGAGAGCGGCAGAGGAATAAGCCGGGAAAAAGAAGAAAAAAAAGGTAATTTAAATAGCCGAAAATGGCCAAAAATCCATTTTCAACGAACAACTATCCCTATATGAGGATTAATTTCTTTTTTAAAGGTGCAGCCAAAAAAAAAAAAAAAAAGGTCATCAAAATTTTTGGTGAGCTTTGCCGCCCCCCCCAAGGAAAATCTGAAATGGCGCCCCTGCCCCCATAGCTTTCTTAATTTGATCTTCGTGACCTAACAACGCTACCGTAGACCTCATAACCTCGTAGACTACTAGAAAGTTATACTTAACGCTCATCACTTGCATGGTCATAATATTGGGGGCTCACTTAATGATAGGCCAAAGTTACAACTGACAATTATTGCATTTCAAAGCGCTTTTTAAACACAACAAGTACACAAATAATAATAATAATTGGTTCCTTTAGGGGTAAAGTTAAAAGCTATGTCCGTTAACTTTAAACGATTTTTTTATCGAACATCTTGACTGCAAATAGTATGAAGAGGAAAAAACACACAATTGAACATTGTTGCATCTTTAGGGTACTTCTATACGGTTTAATGCTGTACTTATCAAATCATAAACAAAGCCCCAGTACCACTTCCAAATGCTTGAGGTGCTCCTAGACAATGTTTCCGGAAACTTTAGAAGCCACCACGCTTGACCAAAGATACCTTTAATCGTTGAATGTATGCTTGTTTCAACCACCGTCCAGTCCATCACATTCATTTAAAAAAGAAATATACACCTTCCATACAGGTTTAAAAAAAAATTACACAGTCCAGTTCAGTGTATGACTGTATATTGCACGAAAACACGGCTGCGTATCATTTCCGCCCATTTTTCTCGATTTTATCATTTCCGCCCAGTTTTCAATTCCGCCCAGTTTTATGTAAATTCCCGTGATTAATTCATTCATTTGGCAACACCGCTAAAAGAAGGAAAGAAATATTTGAATAACTCGCCGGTTGTGGATTATAATATAATAAATATAATTAAAGGATTATAATGTGGATTATAATTAAAGTTTAAGAAATTCGGTGGGTTGATCAGGATCGTCTAGATCATCAGTGACCGTTGGCATGACAGGAGTGGAGGGAGGATTTTTGACAATTGACAGCTCTTCTAAAAACTGGACCGGTGTAATGTATGGCCAAGTGTAGAGTGCATCCGTAGCGTATAGGATCTGTTCTTCCTCTTTCACCTCATCATTTCTTTTCTTAAAAACTTCTTTTTGTTTTACTGAGTTTATTTTTAGTAAAATGATAGTTTGCGCTTCCCTTAACTGCGTTATTATTTGGCTTCGTGGATATTTGGATGACTATGGTAAAATTCAAAGTCTAATTTGCGTTGTAGTTTTCTACTCCATTCGTTGTTGTTATGCAATCCCGAGTGAAAACAGATGCCCGCCCACAATGAAGGTGGAAAAGTTTTGGAGTGAATATAGTTTTTAGCCACGCAAGAAGCTATACGGCAGTTGGCATTTTTAGGACAAGCAGCAGCAAGCTAGGCAAAATTCTCGGACATATCCGCTAGCTTGAAATATGAGAGACCAAAAAATAGTTCCAGCCATTGTTTTATTTCTAAAAGCTATTTATTATCGTCGGATTTATGAAGGTAAGCGTGGAACAGATCTTTATAAGAGTGAATTCGCCTGTACCAACTTTGGCCTGATAAACATCACATCCATTCGATCAACTATCAGTAGTTTACACTCCAGTATCTAGTGCGCTGTTGCCAAAACAATTATAAGCAAAATTAAAGTTGGCGGAAATGATAATGTCGCAAAACTGTGAAAAAACAAAAAGTGGGCGGAAATGATACGCAGCCGAAAACACTCTGATGTGTAATCTTTTCTCAATCGGTGCAATCGCCGTTAAATTATTAAAATATCCGCAAGTTGTTTAAATTTATCAACTGGTTGAGAAAAGATTACAGATGCGAGTATTTTCGTGCATTACAGCCATACACCAAACTGAACCTTGTCATCTTTTCTCAACCAGTGGGACATCGGTGAATGGAAAATGTCGTCATAATTATACGCAAAACGGCAGCTCTGCCGCCTATGTCCGCCGCGGTTGACGAGCGGTCGCTACATGAAGCAAAGCGCATTTTGTGCAAAGGAAAATCAAGTATGGTTAGGTACCAGGTTCAAGTCGGTAGGTGAAAACTTTTGCAAAAGTAGCTCATTACAAGAGCTGGATCATCGATCCATTCATCAAACACGTAGAAAAGAAACAACTTAACGGAGCGAACTCAATCAAAGTCTGACATCCGGTGAAATTTTTAAATGAAAGGACGCGGGAAAAGATAAAAATCGAGAGATTACTATCGTTGCTCCGGCAAGTTGTAAAAGAAGTTCTTACTACTTGGAGGTACAGCGGAGTAATATTAAAATTTATGCAAAACGCGAAACACGAATGCGTGCAACTTTCGCGAAAACGAAGCTTCAAGTATCATAGAGAGAAGCACAGCAGTGGCGTTTCATTGAGTTCGATTTATATAGATACCAATCCCATTTAAATAAACATAAAAAGTTGAAAGAGCGGGGAGGTTATTTATGGAACGCTTTCCGTAACCCTTATAGATTTGTTACCCCCATGTAATTTAATTAAATTAAATTAAATAAAATGTATTCTAATTATAGACGGTTTTAGTGTGAAATCAACGGTTAGCCATCAACACAACGAAGCACTCATAGATCGCAATCGGATGTGACGAAACTTGCTCCTGTTAACACAAGCGAAATTTTCCCGGACGCTGATTTGTCAAACTTATTCCTTCTTCATCGATCATTTTACACCTTGTTGTTTTTCTTTTTGTACATGTTAATCCTCTTCATTTTATTGTTGCATGTGAAGGGGGGGGGGTTGCTGATCATCATCATTATATTAATATTATTACTAATTAATTTTTATTATTATTATTACACGTTATAGCCTCTTCAACACTTTAAGGGAGCTCGCACAGTCAAAGAAATTGCGAAGCTTTTCAGTAATTTCGCAATTATTGTGGATACTTAAATTAAAACAATTGATGAGCTTTCGGTTCGTGGTTGTTGTCAAGCCGGACTGAAACGTGTCCTTCTCACGGCATTTGCCATGAGTAAGACGCGTTCGTTGTTCACTAGGCAGCCACCATAATGAGACGAATCATTGTCATTTTCATGAGTGCAAAGACCCTGATGACAAAGTCGACACTGCGAAAAAGTCAGCGCGTGGCAGGTATTTTAATGGCAACCTTGAGACTTTCAATTATTGATAAACTCATAAAAGCGAGAAAAGTCGGTGACGAAATGCCTCTTTTTAATATGTGACATTTTATGTGCACGTGCAGTAGAAAAAAAATGCCTCTCTGTTCAGCCGATATGGCAAATTAAAGTTTTAGTAAAATGTGGAGCGGCAATTTTATAAAAAGTTATTTCAAACGGAAGAAATTCATTACGAAACAGCAAAAGCGTCCGAAACACCATAGGAGAAAGAATAGCACTTTCAAAACTTGAACTTCTACTTTTGACATCTTGAATAAGAACAATTTCAAAGTTTTATTTTTATCGGAACACCATATAATTTCTCAAATCAGTCGCAGTGATTTATCTAAAAATACTCATAGATTAGACGGAGACGCATAAACCTTCTCAAATCATGCAATATTTAACAGAAGCGAAAATTCTTGCAAGCTTTAGATTCTTTGAGCGCACTTACCTACTTTTGAACCATAAACGCATCAAGTCGCATAAACTACAACAGATCCGGCGCGTTTTGTGATTGCTGCGCGTCGAGCTGTACAATGGTACGACTCTACGGCTTGTCCCGGACAAGATCAATATGTGTACTCTAGCAAACTCAATAAAAATTTTGACAGTCAAGACAGCTCACGTAGCGCAGCGGGTAACCTCACCTAACCTGACCTTACCTAACCTAACCTGACCTAACCTAACCTAAGGACACCTTCTCAAAGGTGGATCCAGAAATTTGGCAACCATGAATTCATTCTCATCCCATTTCAACGAATGGGAAACAATCGATTCTTTTGGGAGCCATAGCCATTTTACTAATCGACTGTTTTTCATGCATTTGAATTGGAATAATAAACAGTTGCTAGATTTCTGGATCCGCCTTTGAGAATATTGCTTGGATTGCACGAAGATTCACCACTCATCTCGACTTTTTGCCTGCCAAAACTTTTGCGTTTGATAAAACTTCTGCAAGAGCTTATCTTTGATCATATTCTAAGGATTCGAACGGGCATTTATTTTACAAAACTGCCGTTTACAGAGGTGCATTTAATGACATTTTTCAATCCACCGAATAGTTCACAGCCCGAGGGAAAGATTACTTGCAGTTCAATCCAGCTTATGACTGTGATGAACGAAAATACTTGCATCTAGAATCTTTTTCCAATCGGTGGAATCATCACCGTCAAACTATCAAAATATCCGCAATTTTAGTCGCAAGCCAATGACGACTTCCCAGAAATATATTTCTAATTCAGTAATTCCGCAATAATATCTCTTTCGAATCATTATTTAATTCTTTTTTTCAAGCATTTTTTGGAGATGACATATTTTTTTCTGAAAAGTGCCTGCTTTTTAGAGCATCTTAGATCCAAAGTTTTTTTTTTTTAAATTTGGATCGTTTAGACATTGTAGTTTCAGAGAAATTATTGGTTCTCTGTAATTTTTCTTTGGAGCTGTAGTAAAGAATCGGAGCATCCAGTCTATCGAAGGGTGCCTCTAAAATTTTGCGTGCGGAATTTTTCAGAATAAGTAAATTTTAAAAAAAAATTTAAAAATGGGTCTCCGCCGAACTTTCATACCTTCGATAAATGGAAAACGAAAAACGATATCGACTTTTGGTTTACGTCCAAAGTCTTGAAGTTTTATACTCTATCCAATAATCTATGGGAAATTGGGGATCCACTTTTGAAGCATTGGATTCACGGGGTGGACTCCCCTCTCTGGACCCTCTCAGGGGCGCCCCAAAATCAGCGACCCCCTTGAAAGATGCCGCCCTCGAAATAATTAATTGACTTTTATACACATTATTTGAAACCTCTTTTACAAAGGAACCTTAATTAAAAAAAAAAAAAATTAAATAAAAATTTTAATTATATTTGGGCGAAAATTATGGGGCTTTAAAAGTTTTGACTTTAGGCCCCTCAGCCTCCCTCTCCAGGTGACAAAAATTAAACAACTAGACATCTTTAAACGTATCTCAAAGCGGTCTATCGACCCTGAATGAAGGAGATTTTTTTGAGGATAGACCATTCCTTGGGAACTGGATCAACCTCCTTCTGTTCTGCGGGGGTGCCATGGCGCATGCCCTTAAACTATAATTACCAAATAAATTGTATTAAACAAAATTAAAATCATAGCGAGGCACGCTTCACCAGTACTTACATAAATTGTATTGGAGACCCTGCGCTTGTTTTTTTTTTTTATTTTTTTTCAACCAACATTTTTAGAGTTTGCGAATTTTACTTTCAAAACTTAAGAAGTTTCTACACGTTTAACAGAAAATTCAAGAATCAGAATAAAAATTGAGAGGGAAAAAAGATGCGAAAATGAAGAGAGATAATTTTTATGGCAGCAGCAGTTACTTATTCTGAAAAATTCCGCACGCAAAATTTTAGAGGCACCCTTCGATAGACTGGATGCTCCGATTCTTTACTACAGCTCCAAAGAAAAATTACAGAGAACCAATAATTTCTCTGAAACTACAATGTCTATACAGTAAACCGCAGTGGCGTACCCCAGGCGAAGGAAGGGGCCTACTTACACCAAACTTTGCCCTGAAAAAAGGTAATTTTTGCGTATGTAGAACAATGTATGTTACCGCAAATTTGAACAATCATAGCCCCCTGGCAATTTTCGGACCCCCCACCTCTCTTCGAAAAATTCTTGGCAACGCTATGGTAGTAAACTGTCCTGGGAACATTCGCTTTCACCCCTTCTCTTAGATCACGAGTTGTGATTCTTATGATGATTTAAATGTCCAAGATTTTCGAAGTTCCGTCGCACTGCGCGCTAAGGAGACAACTTTTTAGTACACAAACCGCGGCACGTTGAAAATTCACGCTACGACGGAAGTTCAAGAATCGACCGGTGCCTTGTACCGACGCAAAAAAGATTATAAGGCCACTAACATTTCCAATACACACAGACATACTGCAAACACAAGACTCTGTAATCTTTTGCTCACCGGTTTAGATCTCTGATGGATTCTAGAACTCCACTTGCGTAAACCTATACGAGAGCTGGAAATTGACGCAGATTGAAACCGCGGATAATGAAAGTGCGATCGAAGTTCGCCCATTCTGGTGCAAGGATAGGATACTTTGCCTTGCCTGAATGGGGTAAATGAGCCACAGTTGTAGAAGGGGAGGGGAGGGGGTGTTGAGGGGGGGAAGGAAAAGAGCTGTCGCTGTTTTAGTGTTTACGATTGCACGCGCATTTTACGGCTTTGGCGTCCTATTCGGCCGGGTGCTTGGGTGCTTCAGCGCGCTCATGTGCCGTTTTCTTTTACGGGCAGAAACTCCGTATAAAAGCAGTCATTTGCAAAACTAAAAAAAAAAAAAAAAAAAAAAAACGCACAGAAATCTGCAAACTATCCAACTCTGCTCCTCTCGCAATCTATAGTTATGTTAATGCCCCGACATGAATCATTCACCATCACCATTCTACAATGTATCGGCGCATAAATTCGCCGTTTCATCAGCCGGCGTCTCATCTTCTCTCTTAAATCGTCTTGGTCGTTTAATTTGTCCCGTTTCCGTATAGATACAGGCAAAGAATAGCTGGACGATAACCCAAGGCGACATGTGAGACACTTTTTTCTCTGAGACTTGTCGGTGCATTTGGAACAACTGCATATACTTTCATCTGAGATATATGGATATGGAAGGATGAGCCGTCATAAGAGAAGCTCCGGATGCAAGGGGTTCAAGTGACATTCTTGAGAGAGTTTAGACAAATGATTCAGCGCATGCTCTTACAGTATCATAAGTATCAGTAAGTACTTCGAATTTTTCTCTCTGCTTCTATTTGAACGCGTGCGTTGATTTGTGATGACGATTTTGAATCGTGCTGAGTGATAGCAGATGATAATAATAAGAAAAATGCTTACCACAAATATCTCTTGCAAAAAAATTATTAATATTAAAAAGTAAGCTAAGAACAGAGACAATATATAAAAGAGACCACGCACTAGCCGTTCGCGCGGTGGCTGACTTTTTTTCGGAGCTCAACAAGAATTAATTTGCAGGGACCATGAGGGAGCACCATCCAACACGGCCCAAACGTTGACTGATGCAATTTCGGTGCTTCGGTCTCATTACGAAAAAACCTCAACATTATTTTCATCACTCAACGTATGGACTATGTTTACGGTGTTCCGTTGAGTCCCCGAAAAAAAAAGTTGCCACCGCGCGCAAACATGGGCAAGATAGATAAAAAGATGACTAAAAATAAATTTCGTCAACTCTTACACACCTTTAATTAATGTATTATCTTTTTTTGTTCTTTTCGTTTTTTATCGTGAAGTTTTGAAAGCATCGGATCGGTTTTTCATGTATCGGAAAGCTTTAAATTTGGCGAGAACGGATTTTATAAAGTTTTAAAAGAATATTATAACATAGTATTTTAAACGGATTTCAGTAAAGTTAATGCTGTATCCGCGTCAAATTCAGAATAGCGAATAACTCAGCCTTACTTGACTTGAAGACACTTGCAAAAAATTCCAGGGAAGTCAAGACAGGAGGGAAACTTGTAATCAAACGAAAAATCTATAAAAGAAGTAAGTGCACGCGTAAGCCCTAAGTTTCTCCATTTCAAGCCTCTCAAATAATGAAACTCCTCCTTGCGATAGCTTGCGGATTCTTCAGTCTTCAAAGGAGCGTTTCAAGAAAGGGAGATGATATCTTAAAGACGTTCTGAGCTCAAGGAGTTTTCGCAGAAAACATTTTGAACAGTATCTTGATTGGATGAAGACTTGCCTACATGATTTATTTCTTTATTAATTTTTTTTAATAGAGAACGGGAGCTGATTTGAAATCGGTGTTAGCAATTAAACGGTTTATAATTGGAGAAATTAATTATTAGATAATTAATTGATGCATCTTTTAATGGGGATCCCTAAGCGAGAATGGGTATATAGGAACATTGTAAGTGTAAAAATCGGTCACCTTTTTTTCCCCCGCGCTGGAGTAGAGACCTTTATCTCATCGGCGAATCTAGAGCCACTCCCGTTACTTCTGCGTTCCTGATACCACGATACGCGTTTACAGAAGGTAAGTGCTTCGGACAAATTTAGAGCACGCCTAAAAGACATTGTCGAGTAAAACTTTATGCTTGGATAATGATTACTGTTGGATGAGTTGGGAGCTCTTTGATCGGTACACAATGGTCTGAGCTCGGCAAAAACTGGCCAAAAATCGAAGAGTAAGGGGGATCTGTGGTGGAAGTTTTGAATTTCTGAAGACCCTTTGGAGTCATAAAGTTACTGTCGAAATTCCTCCCGTGATTTTAAGGTGGTCTGTATGGTGACGCCGTTTCCTAGGTTTCAACTTAGAGGAAAATATTATACATGTAGAAAGTTTGCCTCCTGTTGAAAGCTATGTATGAAAAGTAGTTGTCCTCTCCTATTTTTCCTCCGATCGGGTGCACAATCAAATTATAAGTATCCTTCTTATTGACATTTTCCGTTAGATTAGACCTTCAAAAACACGTGATCTAAAGTTTTTTTCCCCCATTTTTCAGACTTTTTCCCTTTTTCAGAATTTTTGACCAAAAAGGGGGCAGAAAATGGCACTTAATGGGACGCAGTTCCTTTCTCGTCGATTAATCATTTATAAACTTTCATGACCAATTTTAATCTCAGTCAGAGAACACTTTTAACAAGTAATGTAAATCCGAGAAATGTCACTGGAAAGTTTAAAATTAAGCTTGAAAAGTCGAAAACGATAATTTTTGATGACTTTTTTTCACTAATTTTTGATTGCTTTGATTTTTTGGACTTTTTGCCATCAGTTTATCATTTATAAACTTTCATGACCAATTTTAATCAGAGAGAACACTTTTAACATGTAACCGAGCAATGTCACTGGAAAGTTTTAAAGCAAGCTAGATAGGTCGAAAACGATAATTTTTGATGACTTTTTTTCCCCCACTGATTTTCGGCCACTTTTTTCGATCTCAGACCACAGTGCGGTAATCCAAGCTATCACCGTCAGTCGTGACTTAGTATTTGGGTTTTCAGTGATGATGCCACGAGGGATACATAAACTTCTCCAGAGAATAGAATGTTTTCCTCATGACGCGATGCTTCTGTGTTTTGTTGGCGTAAAAAAGACATTAAAATAATTGAAAGCTCCTCTTAATCTGACAGCGATGCGACGGAAGAAGCAACGTATACGTTTCGACGAAAGTTTAATTGCTGAATGGGCCCCTCGGCGCTAGCGTTTTCTACACAGATGAATGAACTGTCGATTCAAGAGTAAAACCCAGGGAAGAAAACGATGGTGACACTGAAAATTCAATCAATTTATTCGATGAAAGCTTTCAAATTTGCGACAGAGGCGGCTCGTGCAGTGCGGCAACAACGGATTCTCTCCATTTAAACCTACGTAAAATAATCGATCTTCAAGGGATTCATTAAATCCCCAAGAAATCGATACTTTCGTATGGGATTAAATGGTGAAATCCAGGGTTGCCAAATAGCCCAAGCCGTCTCTGACTTGCGACCTTGATGGCAAACAAAGATACTGCTTAGCACCTACCGACCGATTTTAGTTGTCCATCTACAGGGTGTTTCAAAAGAGTCCCCCAAGTCTAACTTTTGAACAGTTGAAGATAAATAAACGAAACACGAAGGATGTTTATAATTCAAAGGAAACTTCTTTTTGAGGTATCCGGGGGGCACCCCTAAGGGCGGGGGTGGAGGTTGCTTTTCATGCTTTTCAGGCGCGAAGTTGTTTTTACGTAACATAACTTTCGTCTGACTTACTGATGAATCAGTTCGATTAGAAAGCGTCAGGCAGTGGCGGATCCAGCCCTCGCGGACGGGGGGCGAATTTTGGATTTTCGCCCCTAAATGACCCCCTTTTCTGGTTTTCGCTCTTGCTTTTCCCCTTCCTCTCCCCTCTTTTCCAACTTTTCGGGCCGAAAGGGGATTTCGATTTTAGGAATTCTGAAAATTCTAAATTTTCGGAAAATTTCCTTGCGCTTTTGATCTTTGTTACTACAGAATTCACAGGTTTAAACTTCCATTGATAATCTAAAATGTTCCTACGTTCGGAGGTTTCATTCCACTTTGCGAAACGCGTTTCCTTGAATGAAATACGGAACATTTGAGTGCAGAGAAGAACACATTCGAGCTCCATTCAGTCGGTCGCGAAGGCGCGGCTTTTTCATTGCATGGGCATATTCGCCTACGGCACTTCCCGTTACCTTCACACATTGAACCTGTCTGCTTGGATCGTAGATTGCAATTATATGGCCTGGGAAACTTCAAAAACTAGCAGCTGAAAAACAATTATAAAACCGAATGAAACAGTAACTTGTAAAGCAATCAATCGCAAAAATCATTACTCCTTTATGATAATTTTTTTTGGGGCGAAAAAGAACTGACGAGAGACAACTTTTTCTCGGTAGAGAAATTGTAGGAATAATTCCATTTCCGAACCACTGTCTGGTTTTTAAATTATAGGGGCTAATTAATCGCCTAAAAAAATTGCATTCTTTACGATCAAAGGGCTAGATAATGTAGGTATAAAGATCAGCTGGAAATTGCACGCATACAAGTATTCTCTTCGCATGTGTTGTCGCTCAGGAGACTTTCGTTCTGAAAATTAGACACTTCTTAGAATCACTGACTTGGCTTGACCTGAGATTGAGACAGTGCTGCTGTTCTGTGGAAATTTAATGAAAATCTACTACAATCCATTGGTTATGTAAACAGTTGAAGCAAAGATTTCATTTCAATGGCAAAAATCAATGGCTCTCCTGATAGTCTCCAGAGGAATTTCAGAGGCGGCTTCCAGGATATTTCGTTTCAAGGCTGCACCGTGACTATGACGTTTTTTACATGACAACTCTTCTTTTTACCTTCCGTAAGTTTTCTTCATTTCCCCCCCCGAAAATTTGATGCTCAAAACTTCATTTTCAACCAGGCATAGCTTTTCGCGCCCAACTGCAATCCGACCTTGACATATACAATCAGTGCTTATTGCGGGAGGCACAAAGGTGCTTGACTCACATTAAAGTATCAGAATTTTGTAGCATTTTTGTCTAGTTTTAGAACATATCTAGAGTTGTATACTTATTTTTAGTCGTTTGGCTGCTATCGGCAAAATAGCACATAACAGAACTTATAGCTAGACTGTGTATATAATTGGTACGCAAATAAAAAGAGTAGACGTATAATAGACGAGAAACTAAAGAAGAGGATAAAAATGACAGAAAAAACGAACCAGTGACGACTTGAACAATAAAGAAGAAGAAAATATCTGTCGGGGGGGGGGGGGAGAATGGCTCAATTCTTTTGCGAAAATCAATTTAAATTCTACTCACGAATTTTGAAGTTTGTCCTTGAAGGTCGCAGGAAAAGTATTTCTTGCTAGAAATACGCACTGTATTATACTTCAGCCTGGATAGGGGAAAAACAGAAAACAGAATATACAAACTCTCGCGAGCGAACATGGCAACTGGTACATTTTTCAGGCTCAAATTACTGAATGCTCAAGCGGAGGACTTCTGGCTCATCCAATTCCAAGACAGATATTTTGCGGATCTCAAGTGAAAATTTCTTGATTCGCACCGATGACTTCAATGGTTGATAAAAAGATTACACAGTTCGCAATTCAGCAAGTAAGACTATAACCCACGGACGTACTCTGAGCAGTATATGTTCTCAGCCTACGATGTGAACACCGTTATCTTTGAAAGATGGAGCTTTGATATTTACCGTTGGTTCCATCGGTTTAAAAAGGATTACACAGCAGAGTATTTTCGTGCATTGCAGTCATACTCTTGGTGAGGACTAAGTAATCTTTTTGTCAACCAATGGAATCATCCGTGAATCAATGAGTTCCTCCAACGATCCACACAACACGGAAAAAAAAGATTAGTGAAAATAACGGATACAGATGTTATGGTAAACTTGACCAGAAGTATGGTACATTTACCGATACTTTAAGTAAATTCGACATGCAATCAGGTAACATCACCTAGTACCTAGTCAAAACATAGTATACTTCTAGTTAACATTACCATAACATCTAGCAAGTGCCAAAACCAAGTATCCGTATGGTTATTTTTACCGTAGTTTTTTTCCGTGAACGACAGCCCTGTTCCTATGATATGCATATGTATATCGACCCTCTAAACTTATATAGGATCTAGAATTTTCAAGAACGAGAGCATCTCCAGGATGCATTTCGCACTAACACCGATGGGAGTTGTGGCGAGATGGAAGGGAGACAAATTCTATCCAAGCAGCATTGAAAGCGCTTTATGGTTAATGGGATCGTAAAATCTGCGGCCTTTTGTGGTCTAAACAAAAAAACTAAAGACCGAATACGGCAATAATGAAGGAAATGTAGTAGGGGTCTCCGATGTAGTGGGGGTGGGGGAACGTGTAGAGTCATTAATCCTCTCAAGTATATATGCGTCATTCAAAATCATAAATGGGGAGATAAAAAAAAAAAAAAAGTGCACATCCATGATTGGTGGAGCACGAGCGAACTGTATGAGCTAGGTACGCCTCGCAGGTCGCACTGCGTCCGGTCTGCTCCAGTGAGGCGTCGCGTCGGCGCCGCGCCTGCGTCATCATCAAAACAGAACTTCGTCGTGCGCAAGCATTGACTGGATCGAAAATTTAAAGTCGCTGCTCTAATTCGTCGAATCTATTGAATGTATTCCATGGCTCGGTATAAAAATAAAAAATAAAAATAAAATAATAAAAATAAATAAAATAATACAAAAATAAATAAAAGAATGCAAAAATAAATAAAATAATACAAAAATAAATAAAATAATAAAAAATAAATAAAATAATAAAAAATAAATAAAATAATAAAAAATAAATGTTGTAATAAAAAATTAATAAAAAATAAAAAGTGAACTGTAGGAAATAACCCAAGAACACTTTCTCACATCAAAATTATTCTGGGGGGAACCCCCTAACCCCCCTTATTACTCTGGGGGAGACCCCCCCCCCCTCAAGGGATTAATTTTACAGTAGGCTGGTTGCAGAGTGTTTTTGCACATTTTCATCAAAATTCAAACAGCTGTATTTGAAATATTCCAATTTCAAACTGGGGGAGACCCCCAGACCCCAGCAATGGAAAAAAAGAGAATAGGGTCGAAACGTCATCTCGACATCAGGGTGCTTTTTACAGCAAATAATTTTAAACAAAACTTGCAAAAGAACTTATTAGTCTTAGTACAAAATTCCGAACTGCAGATTGACGTACTAGAGTTTGAAAAGATCACTGAAAAAACAAATTTTAAGTACAGCTAAAGCAGCCTTTTAAAATAGCTTCGCAGAGCAAAAGTTCTAGCTCTACCGCAGAAAGTTGCAGTTGTGATACTTCAGTAGAAAAACTGCCTTTCTTCTTGTTATAACTCTACCGACGTTTTTGCTCCAGTACAACCATTACTTTCTCCAGTGGAGCTAGAACCTTTTCTTCACGAAGCTATTTTAAAAAGCGGCTTTGTCTCTACTTAGACCTTGCTTTTTCGGTGTTAAAATCGCTATTATTTGCAAGGAATGAGAACAGAGAAGAGCTGGAAAAACGCTGACAAGAATCAGATAACAGAGACTGAAAAACGTTCTACATCATAACGCAGAAAATTGTAGATTACGTACGTATATCTCTTATTGAGAGTAATAATTTCAAAGGCATTTGCGTCCTTCGCTGGAAAACAAAAATTGTTTCAAGTAGCCTTAAAAGGAAAGGATAAGTTCAATGACGGCACATAAAATAAAATATATTAAAGTAATAATTGTGTCAGGATTAAAAAATCCCTGAACTCATGCTTATTCAGAGCACTGTGAACTCTACGCAGCAACTATGTACGAAACAACTGTGAGCAGACTATCGAAATAAAATAAAGAGAAATTTCATAAATATTTATAATAATTGGGGGGGGGGTGGCGAGGGGGGATCATATTATTTTCCGTTCTTCAGCAAGGTTTTCCTAGCCAAAGATACGCGCCTAGATAATAACATGAAGAACGTACTTATACTGTCTGTTGGACATATTATTGTTCGTTGATAGCGCATATATCGATTTTATGCAAAGCTTGCGTCATTATAGATTTATTTTTAAAATTAAGAAGAAGTGAGACGTCCGTCTTTTGAAATATAGAGAACTGATTTGAGTACAGATACTCACACAGTATCGCACTCCGTTACAGGTATAATCAGTGGCGTCGCGTGCAATCTGTCAACGCTGCACATTGTCCATTTAAACGTATGAAAAAATCAAATCAATATTTACCGCGATATATACCGCGAAACGATATTTTTCATGCATGAGTTTTAATGCAGCGTTGCCAGATTGCACGCGACGCTACTAGATATGGTTAAAATAAAACAGCGTATGCATCTTCGCATCATTTCAGCGCGTGAGTAGTGCTGCGAAAGTTAGAGCAAGTTGCCATTTTCAAAAACGATTGCCTCCCAAGGAGAATGAAAAATTCGTAGATGGCGTCGTTACTAATAAGTAACTCCCAGCATCCGTTCAGTGGCATAATCCGGGGGGGGGGGGTCTTTGCTCCTCCGATATTTGATATGGGAGGGTAAAGTATCGTTTCGCTCCTTCTTACATTTAGTTGATAATAAGGAATGAAAGAGGATGGAAAGAAAGAGAGAGAGAGAGAGAGAGAGAGAGAGAGAGAGAGAGAGAGAGAGAGAGAGAGAGAGAGAGAGAGAGAGAGAGAGAGAGAGAGGGAGAGAGAGAGGGGGAGAGGGAGAGGGAGAGAGAGAGAGAGAGAGAGAGAGAGAGAGAGAGAGAGAGAGAGAGAGAGAGAGAAGAACAGAGGTGGGAAAAAGAAAAAAAATGGAAAAAAATACATGAAAAAAGGAATATTTACCGAATTAAAGAAGGAGAGAAATGGCCAGAAATAGCTTCAATTTACCCTTAAATCGCTCCGAAAGAAAACCTGAAACGAAAAAAAATGCCTCTTTTGCCAATAAAATGAGAAGAAAATAAACATTAATTCATGTTGAGGTGGGTGGAAAAGAATGTAGAATGTCGAATGGAAATGAGTGAGAAGAAGTGTTAAAAGTAGTCACAATTAATAAGCGACCAGCAGGCTCATGCTCATCCCTTAAAATTAATTTCCTTTTTTTTTCCCTCTCATGTTTTTCAATTTTCAGAAAGAAAGCGGGCCGTGGTTGATGATGCGGGTGGTCTGATCGGGTATCAAGTTTAGTGGCCTACACTACGCTTGGAAAGCGATGGCACTGCTCTACGGTGGGAAACCGTTAAGAGTATTTTCTAAACCCCCCGCATCATTTCAACCCCCGGCACCATACGTTGGTCAAATACTGTTAGCTCACCAGTAGTGGCGGTTCGCACTATCTGGCAGCCACGTTATTTCCATTTGAACCTATACAAAAGTATCGATTTATCAAGGATTCACTGAGTCCCCTGAAGATCGATTATTTTACGTAGGTTTAAATGGAGTGAATACGTTGTTGCTACATTGGACGAGCCACCACTATGGCTCACAAGAATTGAGTCAGTTCAAAATCGATTGCAAGCTAATTAATGTCCAAAGGTAAATTTAAGATAGTTGTAGAATGTAAATCTACCATTCATTAGTCCGATTGTAAATCTATGTTACAGAATTTATTCTTCACGAGTTCTATAAAGTAAAAGAATTAAGCGCATCTAGAATATGAATATCAATATGAATATGACTATGAGAGCATCGTTTTGCACAAACCGACCAAAAAAATTCAATTAAAAGCGATTTATGAGCATTTAAGGTGCGATTTACAGACGGATTTGGAGTAAAAATTTCCAAATGCACATACAAAAGATGCAAATATGATTACAGTAATCTCCAAGGATCAACGCAATCTCATTTGCATAAATAAAAATGTGCGCACGTAATTTAAAGATATTCGCGGCCGACAGCCGCATCTGAAAATGAGAAAAAAAGATAAAATGGACGCATGTAGGTAACCTCAACTAATTTACCGCATTTGATTATGGCAAAGCGCATTAGGAATTCGGCAGAGCATCGCATTGAATAGTATAATAATAAGAGGATCATTTTGACAGGCCGGGGCCGGGTGGATGAGGCCGAAAAATTTGGAGCTCATGCAGAAGCTTGGTATTTTGATGCTTTGCTTTGATGCACTTGAGCCATAGTTGCCGTGATTATAGACAAAGAAACGTTCAGAGAGAAGTGGAAAGAAATATTGCGTCTGGTTCTAACGCACCTTGTGCACGAATACATAACAAGGGAGAATAAAAGCAACCAATCGAACAGAATAGAACAGAACAGAACAGAACAGAATAGCAAAAGAGCCTGAGAACGATAAAAAACAAAAACAAAAACGAAAGTGAAAACGAATAAAAAAACAACACAACAGACACAGACAACGAACATAAAACAAAAAACGAATAGACAGAAAAATAAAAAAAAAAGACGGACGAACGGAAACACAAACAAACAACAAACAAACCAACAAAAAACAAATAAACAACTAAACAGACAAACAAACAAACACCCAAAACAACCAAACATTAACATTCACTGGACTGGTCAATGGACTTAATGGACATTTTTGGATGGTTTGTTAACAAGTCAGTACGGGTGATTTTTCAATCCCGGTGTTAAAGTCTCTCGTGAGAGCACCTTCAATTTGATAACTTTCACTAAACATACTTCCAAATACTTTGTCCAATCGAAGCCATTGTTGCAATGATGATGCAAGAGTGCCGATTAGCGTGTAAAAAGTAATTCAGGAAATTCCTGAATATGACGACGCACTATGGTCTAAGATCGAAAAAAAGATGCAAAAAATTAGTAAAATAAAGGAATAAAAATCATCGTTTTCGACCTTTTAAGCTTAACTTAAAATTTTCCAGGGAAATTTCTACGTTTAAATGACTTCTTAGTGTTTTCTGTGATTAAAAAATTGTAAATGACAGATTGATGAGACATTTACTTTCTGATTTTTGGCCATTTTTTGACGATCTCAAACCATCGGTGACAAATGACAATTGCTGGTGGATATAAAGGTTATTGAGTTCAATTGAATGGTGCGACCACATCTTATAAAGATTGCTGGAATCTACATAATCTTTTCATTTGTCAGTTGAGCCCTCTTTTGATTCTAAGAATCCCTCAAAGACACGAAAATCGAAAGACTTGAAATGGTGAGCACCAATTGGTTCAGGGGCGTCATTTCGGGTTTGGCTTGGGGGGGGGGATTTGATGGCTTTTTTTTTTTGCTCATCAATATTATTTTAGACACTCTACAGCCCTGTATATCCTATATAACGTAAAAACCAGCGATAATTAAAATGCGCCTTTTAAAAAATTACGAAATTCTCGCAGGGACCACCAAATTTTGGTTCGAAACTTTTTTCTTGTCCTAAAAAAAAAAAAAAAAAAAAAAAAATATCAGTGAAAAATCACTTTTTCACTTTTGATCGACCCTGAGGGGAGGGCAGGACTTCCCCCTCACCCTCCCCCCCTTGCTCACCTGCTGGAGGGGAATTACGCCAAAAAATGCAAAATATACAACTTCTAAGTGTTCGGAACCGACCACTCTGACTCACACACCCACAACTCTTCAGTAGTGTTAACCTAGCTGACACATTGGTGTGTTTCGACTAAGAGAAAAAAAAGTAATATATAAATCTAGGAGAGCATAATTTAAGATAAAATACAATTGAAATTCGACGATGAAAAGTTTCTCTTTCGCCGGATGGGAATGAAAAATTTTGCATCAATGGAGATTGCAACGACTCGACTCGGGGTGGATGCCAGAGAAGCTTTCAAGAGCTTTGACGAAGAGAATAAATCAAATTGTTTACGGATGAAAAAGACTTCTCGGTCGTCCGCATAGGAAGCGTGAGTGTAAAACTGCGTTTTTGAATTTGGATCGGCTCTGACTCACTCGGAGTTTCAGGTGCTCGAAAATTGTTGACAATGAAGGCAAAGCTTGTGAATGGCGCGAAGACGCGGTAACAAACGACACGCAGTGGACTCAAAAATGTAGATTTTTGGAAATAAAGATGAGACAAACACACGATTTAACCATACTTGAAATTATATACAGTACGTTGAACAGCTGCTAGGAAATATTTGTTGGAAAAAATATCTTCTAAAACCGAGTCAAAATTGGATAGGGGTGATTGTAATAGAGTTGTTGCAAACTTTAGCTATAGGCTGATTAATAGTTGATTATGGGGTAAAACCCTGAAATAATGACGAAAATTGTACTAACAAATTACAAAATTTAATCCTGAACTCATAAAATGCTTTCAAATGCGAGACCGTAATGGCGGTGGTTGCCGCATTTTACATAAGATTTCGCTATCTCAATAAGCTCTATCCTCTGGAGGTGCTCTCGCGACACCACACAAGAAGAAGAAGAAGAAGCAGCATACAATGGGGCAGTTGCAAGGGTCTGAAATGTTGTGTTTTTTATGAAGAAAATGAAAGTACTTGTTGAGCTGAGAACAATGGTGCCTTAGGTTTTTTCGTAAGTGCCCCGGTTTTGGAGATACGTTCAAAATTGTAGAAAATCGAGGGCGTAGTGACGTCCCCACGGAGAGTTCCCATTTAAAACAATGTATTTTGGGCCAAAATCTCATCTCCGGAAAAATGGGACTTAACTAGAAACCAAAGGAATTTTTGTTCTCAGCTCACCAAGGACTTTCATTTTCTATGTAAAAAAACGCAAAATTTCAGACCCTTGCAACTGCCCCATTGCCATAAAATTTAGGCGGTAATCACCGCCATTTCGGTCTTGCGTTTGAAAGCTTTTTATGAGTTTGGGAGTAGATTTTATGATATTTTGGTGCGCTTTGAGTCATTTTTACAGGGTTTTACCCCATAATCGACTATTAATTAGCCTATAGCTAAAGTGTGCAATAGCTCCATTCCGAAGAATTAGAGTAATCGATAATCAATGCAAGTCACTTAAAATGATTACAAGTGAAGGGTCAAAGTCCAAAGAGGTGTTAATTTATTGGATCGTTTTTGATCGGGGTTCAATAAATGTTCAGGACGGATGGGCTTTGGGTTTTACCAATGAAAATAGCGGATCTACTCTCACAATTCTTCAGGTGCTTTCAACATCGGAATGTTGGTAGCGCTCCCAAAGCTACGTTACTTGGAGCCGTTCTAAAGTCTACCCGACTCCCATAAGTGCTGCTATTCGTTCGTTTAACTCAGAGACAAATAGAGACACAGCACAAATCTTGCGACAGGTGTCCACTTTTCCAGCACAATTTTGGTCGGGGCTTATCGAACCAACAGCCATCAGTCACCTACTGTTGACTGATGAGCTAAAAGGGAAAGACTCTTTTTGGTTCACTGATATACGGAGCGCGTGGTTTAAATTTGCCAAGCAAAACCAAAATAAAAACTGTTTCCGTTTCCGGCACCGCGGAACAATCACGGCCTTTCGTTGAGCTCACCACTCAACAGTAGGTGACCGATTTTTGTTGAAGCCGATGACTCCCAAAAGAAATTGTGGTATTCAACATGCCTCACTTTTCAACAAGGGAAGCATAGGGTGTGCTGGGTCTCTATTTGTCTCTCTGGTTTACCTCTCGTGAAACTTATTTCGAAGATTAATTTGTGGTGCTGCCGTTTTTCGACGGTCTGATGTGGTCCTTTGAATAGTGACCGATTCTTGTTGAGGTTCTTGGGCCATATTTTTGGTCGAGGACCGTCCATCCTTTACATTTTTTGGTCCCAGGGCAAGGGTACTTATATTTAACAGGTATGCTCGACTCGCTTCCCGCGTCATCTTCAGAGACGCAAATGTAAAAAAAAACAAAAAACAAGATGACCGAAAAAAGAAGAAAACACTGGACATGACGTGGGTCATGATCAGGAGTGGGTTTGTTATGAAGATGGATGG
Source organism: Trialeurodes vaporariorum (assembly GCA_011764245.1). Taxonomy (NCBI): domain Eukaryota; kingdom Metazoa; phylum Arthropoda; class Insecta; order Hemiptera; family Aleyrodidae; genus Trialeurodes; species Trialeurodes vaporariorum. The sequence goes on from VMOF01000024.1 coordinate 38,206,904, forward strand.
ACGTGGAACTCACAATTATTTTGTGTTTTATCTCGCTTCGTCGATTTTAGTTGATTTGATTATCGCTCTGTGAATTCTTTTACACCGACTGTTGCACACTTTTGCTATAAGCGATTTAATAGTCGATTATGGCGTAAAAACCTCGAAAAATAGCGATGACAGCACTAAAAACCTCCGAAATTTACTCCTAAACTCAATAAACGCTTCTATTTGGGCGAGCGTAATGGTGGCTGAGGGCAGTAATAATAGGAGATACATATCTTTTCGCCACTCTCGCTATGCTGACAAGAATGATTCACAGAGTAGTTAGTCATCAGAGTAATGCTTTACATCCGATGAATGGTACTGTGACACCTAGTGACACTGGTGTCACATGAAAGTCGTCTCTTATTGATCATTTCTTGATTGAGTTACAGTATTGTTAGATGGGAATCTCCCATTATTACTACTCTCAACCACCATTACGCTCGCGCAAATGAAAGCGTTTATTGAGTTTAGGAGTGGATTTCGGAAGTTTTTAGTGCTGCCGTTATTTTTGGAGGTTTTTACACCAGAATCGACTATTAAATCGCTTAGGGTAAAAGTGTGCAACAGCTCCATTGTCCAGTGTTGTTTTCTTACGTCGGCCATCTTGGATTCTGCTTTTGATTTTCGCGCCACTGGAGATGACGCGGAAAGCGAGTCGAGCATACCTATTTAATATAAGTACCTATAGGTCCCAGGGCCCAAATAGAGTACGGGACGGTCGATCCTCCGACTAATGTAAAATTGGGCGCAAGTTGTGTCTCCGCCAATCGACAGCGCGGAAACTCAACTAAAAAATGGCGGAGAAGACCGGCTGTCCCGTAGTGTCCCGTATACTCTACTTCGGTCCTGAGCTCTTTTCTTATGTGGAAAATTCTTCGACTCACCCCACTGTGCGTTCGAACGTCCACCGAATCGCAATCCCGAGTCCAAACTCCAAAACAATCCGCGCATTTATTAGGAAAGACCCGGTTTACGGTGTCAAAACTCAGGGCAATTACGCGGGGAGAATGGAGAGGAGGAAGTTGGACCGGCGCATGCGCACGGAGCGATGCTCCATTTTGAGTAGCCGTCAACTGTCAAAAAAAATAAGGTCAGCTCAGTAATACAGCCTGAGCTTGGAAGAAGAAAAAAAAAATGCTCTCTATTGTAAAACATAAATAACCAAAATAAAACTTAAGCTCGTTTCTGCTTCTCTTCACGGCAAGAGATAACACTTCAGCCTTCATCGTTAAAAAGAAAAAAAAAAAGCTCTCCGCTTAAACTCTTACGGTTACTGCGGGACGCCGACCATAACACTCGCTTTTAATTGATCCGACCATTGATAATTGTTTGGTCCGCACTATACGCTTTGCTCCATTTAGTACTACCTCTCAACTGATGGTTAGTTGGAACAAATTAGTGCTTTACACTCTCTGTGCCACATGATACAACTGTTTTTTTTATTTGTTATCCGTTATGAGCTACAGTGCCTTACACTCAGCAAGATACAACTTAATTTCGCTGGAAGTCTCGCCTGTAGAACCACTGCGATGGAAGGCAACAAAACCCTTTAGGAATTTTGAGAAGGATTTCTTTTTCGGATCAGAACACTTCCTCTTTGTTACGGTTTCGGCTTCGGTTTCGAGCCTCCTTGCTATGCGAATAGTTATCGAATGAAGCTGTTGCAAAAGTTTGCTCCGAGTGATAAAATACAGTTAATTCGTTTTAGTATCATTCAGCGCAAAATTGCGAAGAGCATATTAAAAAATTATAAAACTATTTCACAGACTCAAAAAATGGCTGTAAAGTTTAAGGCGAAATTCCTATCTTTGAGACTTTCCTCTACGAGTGTTTCTATGGGGAGATTGAAAAATTAGGCAGGAATCATCCACGATACCTGCATAGCTCCGCCATTTAAGAGCAAAGATGACAGAGTTATAAGCAGACATCATAGGAAATTCCTATCTACAATTTCTCTCTCTCTCTCTCTCTCTCTCTCTCTCTCTCTCTCTCTCTCTCTCTCTCCCTCCCTCTCTCTCCCTCCCCTCCCCCCTCTCTCTCTCCCTTTCTCTATGTAGGAACACACATAGGAAAGTCTCCTCCCAGGATAGGCTTCTCCCATGGTACCTGCGCAACTCCGGCAGACAGGGTGTTTCAGACCACCTGGCCAGCTCTTATTGTGGCCAAACTAAAGCAAATATAAAAATTCAGTAAAACACGTGTAACGTATATCGACCCCAAAGAATTCGGGGAAAATATCTTCAGCCCCCCCCAAACCACCCCTTGGGGGTTATTTAGGGGGGGTGGGTACCCGTAACTCAAAAAAATCAAATGGAAAGAGTATGTTTTGACATTGGAATCTAATACGGCATAAAAAATTAAAAAAATTATACTGGAGTTTTTTTCCCTAAAAACCACCCTTTGCTGAGTTAGGGGTGGTTTTCAAAAAATTTAGGGGCAATCTTTGATTGACCGCTGTGACCCTCCAAATCATTGGATTTCAAAAAACCAAGAAGTTTCTGAAAGGGCAGACCAAGGGCTTTCTTTTGATGTATCACACGCCTATTTTGTGTGTGAAAAACGGTACAAAACTCCTTCACCCCAAAATTTTGGGGCTTCGGGGGGCCCTACGTAAAAATTTTCAAATGTAAAGGTACGGCTTGTGATACGTCATTTGAAAGATCTTTAAGAGACGAAAAAATTATTGTCCCCAAAAGTCGTAAAAACAACCCTCTTTCAAAATGGCGGCCGGTTTTAAGATTTAGAGGCTCATGGGGGGACTTTCAGAAAAATGACCCGAAATTGAGCAATACATGGCTAAAAGAACCTTAAATAGAGAAAAATAGTGATTCAAACCGCGACTCAAAGCGACTTTTCAATCCAAAGTTACGGCCGATTGGAATTTAGGAGTAGTTGGGTTTCTCAGAAAGGCGCCCCAATGGCGAGTCAATTATTGGATGTTTTATGCTCCTACCGTTATTTTTGGCAAAAGGCTTTGGTTAACTTTAAGTGCTACCATCGTTATTTTTGCAGGTTTTCACACCGGAGCCCAAAATCTTTCCAGTAATTTCAACCCAAAACATTGATCGTAGAAAGCTCGAAATGGTCTTAAAATGTCCCATCGGGGTTGACCTTGAACACAATCTTCAAACGTTTTCGAATCGCTCACATCAGCTTTCGAAAATGGAGATCAAAGAAGAAAACGCTATGGTTACAGAGAACGCGCGACATTGCATTTGGCGCTTCAGTAGAGCGGATGAGAATGTCATGGCGAAACACAGATGATTCAGTACGTGGTCAATGAACGAATATGAAAAGGTGTAACACACGAAAAAAAAAGATTAGTGAAATTAACCATACGATAGCTGATTTTGGCACCTGCTAGATGTTATGGTAAACTTGACCAGAAGTATGGTACATTTACCGATACTTTGAGTAAATTCGACATGCAATCAGGTAACATCACCTAGTACCTAGTCAAAACATAGTATACTTTTGGTTAACATTGCCATAACATCTAGCAGGTGCCAAAATCAGCTATCGTATGGTTAATTTCACCGCAGTTTTTTTTCCGTGCATCTGACCAAAACAATGAAAGCCAAAGACTATAGTTGCGTAATGAATACAACATCGCCTTGTTATAGCTATGCCCTTGCAAGACAACACAAAAAATGTAATTTAGAGCACGTATGACCATGGGTGTCTTACTGCAGATAAATCTAAAAGTTATTTTTTAGTGTGGCAGTGATCTAATAGTGTAGTCGCCAATTTCTTGGGGAGAAAATCGATAGGTGAAGGGTGAAGTCTGTCCTTCTCTAAAGATTTTAGGCCTCTAATGAGGAATATGGTGCGAAAATACTAATTAGATATTGCATAAGTATCGCACTTTTTGTATCAATGTTCAATGAGAGAAAATGTGTACATGCAAATTCTGACTGGAACAATGAGATCCAACGACCAAACTTACATAACAAAATATAACGTCACCTATTCAGCTATGTCCTTGCTAGTTTCCACAAAAAGAAGTAAAAACTACAGACGTATTAATGACCACAGGTGTCACATAAATACATCCAAAAATTAGTTTTAAAACTTGAAGTTTGTTACTACAAACGACTTTTATGAAATATCCGCTCGTTGCCTCCAGAGCTGCACAGAGAGCGGAGAGACCATTTTTACAACCGAACAATAAATTGGGAGATAAGATAGCACCCTGACCCAGATTCGACGGATTTTTCACCGAAATAATTAGCGGTTGCGCGGCGCAGCAGAGCCAGCCGTGGACCAAGCTGAAAGTGCCCCGGTGTGGAGACGTCAGCGATGCGATGACGCTTTTGACGTTGGTTGGTGTGCGGCGGGAGCCGTGAATGGTGCTGGTGCTCGCCTATCAAAAACAAAAAAAAAACCTTTATACGAATGTACCAGCTCATTTATTCACTTTTATCGCGGCTAATTGTTTTAGTTGTATTAATTAAACGACACCATAAAACGCCATCAACACGACGCGTGAGCTCCGCTTTTCGTCCGTACGAGAACCCCGCGATCCCGTTCTTATGGATTACCGAGGCTCATGCTTTGGTGCGTTCGTATTCGTAACGGCCGCGCGGCTGGCCTAGCGCCTCTTTCTCTTGCGATCCGGCCTGTGGAGGACCACAACATCACAAGGGTTGCCAGGTCTCAGAAAACTTGAAAAGAAATTAAAAGCGTCGCCGAAAAGTCAGCACCAATGGTAGCCTATCTGTAAAGGGACTGGTATACTGTCCAATCGTTTTCCAGTTGGGAGCCAATCTAGAATACATCCTACATTGAGACCGTTTCCGGAAATTGGGCCCATAGAACAAAAGGTGTGCTCTTCAGCTAAAAACCTCCATCAGCTCACAATGCACAATGGGACTCTTGCAAACTTTCGCTGTAAGCAAATAAATAGTCCAATCTGATGTAAAAACCAGCGAAAATCACAAAAATCACACTAAAAAAGTCTGACACTCAGTTATTAACTAAGAAAGCTACTATAACGGCAAGATCATACACGGAAAAAAACTACGGTGAAAATAACCATACGGATACCTGATTTTGGCACCTGCTAGATGTTATGGTAATTTTAACCAGAAGTATACTATGTTTTGACTAGGTACTAGGTGATGTTACCTGATTGCATGTCGAATTTACTCAAAGTATGGGTAAATGTACCATACTTCTGGTCAAGTTTACCATAACATCTAGCAGGTACCAAAATCAGGTATCCGTATGGTTCTTTTCACTAATCTTTTTTTTTTTTTTTTCGTGTAATGACGATTCTACGCAGGTATCATGCGAAAGATTCCTGTTTAAATTGTCACTTTCTCTACCGAAACTCAGAGATGTGTCTCTTTGATAGGAATTCCCCATATGATACCTGCATCGGCTGCATCTCTCCGCAATTGAGCCAGATTTTGAGAGTGAATTTCGTGATTTTTTAGTGTAATCTATAGTCTGTTCAGCGCGTTAAGAGACTTTGGACTGCCGAGCGAAAACGCATTATTCGACAACATTGCTGCTTGGTATTTAAGAAAGATGTGAGACAGATTAAAAAGGGTCTCTAATTGTCAGTTCTTTCAGAGGTGAGTTTGGATGATCCGTCCTGGGACTATCTTTCATTCAACGGCTACCGCTAACTCTGTTGTTTTCTAACATTTTATTTAAATTCTGTGTTCTACCCGAATTTTCTTTCCGCGAATTTCAAGACAAGTTCTGACCAAATATTCGATCTCAGCGCAGTTTTTCCTTGAGATTGATTCCAAAGTCCAAATTTCAAGCAAATAGCTCGAGATTAAGGTGAATGGTGAGTTCTGGAAAATTCAGAGTTCAATCTGTTAATTCAGTCAAACCTTGGCTTATTTGCGTGAAATTCGGAGTTAATCTCAAGGAACAATTGCACTGCGATCGAATATGAGGTTAGAATTTGTCTTGAAATTTGCGGAAGGAAAATTCGGATAGAACACAGAATTTAAAGAAAACGTTACAAATCAACAGAGTTAGCGCTAGCCGTTCAACAAAAGATGGTCCCAGTACGGATCGTCCAAACTCGCCTCTAAAGGATTTGACAGTGAGAGACCTCTTTAATTTGTCTCACATCTTTCTTAAATGCCCAGCATTGTGGCCAAATAATGCATTTTCGCTCGGCAGCCCAAGTCTCTTAACTCGCTGAACATACTATCAAAATTAAAGGAAGGTCTGGAGGTCTCCCTCAGAATTTCAAAGGGGGGGGGGTCTGAGGGTCTCCCTCACATTAAAATGGAGTGAGAAATTATTCGTAAAATAGTCCCTACAGTTTTTTATTTTTTATTTTTTCATTTTTTTAGTCTGAATCGCACCCCTTGAACTTTGTCCCCTTTTGTCCTCCTACGAAAGGGACTCTTTCCTTGCCACCGTTTGGCATCATTGGGCGTCCGTGCGAAATAGAAGCCGGAGTGCACCGCACCGCATCTCATCTCAGGCACAGCGGATGATAATCGGGAGCTCGTGATAATGCCTCGCGCCGGGCGTCGGTCCCGATGGGCCGCAACCGAGCCGCAACGCCGAACGCGTTAAACTCTGTACGATAGCCCCATCTGATCTTGCAGCTCTTTTTTGCTCCAGCTGACACCGGAGGGAGGGAGGAAGAGAGAGAGGGGGGAGAGGGAGGGAGGGGGAGAGAGAGAGAGGAGAGAGAGAGAGAGAGAGAGAGAGAGAGAGAGAGAGAGAGAGAGAGAGAGATCTGGAGCGATGGGATGCTGCGATTTGAAACAAGCACGATCTGCATTACTCACACCACTTAACTACCGCTTCCACAAAATGAACCTGCCAGCAACGCCGCGCGCCGCGCCACTACCGCAACCCGCCGCCGCGGACTTTAAAAACAAACCAACAACTCATAAAACGGTAATTAAATCTGTAGGCTCTCTTGGTGAGACTCTATCGCCCATCGCTCTCGCTCTCGCACTTACTGCATGTATGTTGTGGTACTCTGAAAGCGCGCGCAGTCGCTGGGCAGGGCGAGGCAATGGTAAGAGTAAGTACATCAGTGCACATCAAGAGACGCGTGTGTGGTTGAGTCATACGGTAAAATCCGGTCGCGATCCCCGATTCCCCTTCGCACAATCAGTATGACGAGCCCAGGCCACCCGCCGCTGAGAGATGACAAGTCCGGAGACGGATGAGAAGTTTGTCAGGGAGCATTAAACAAACGGGCAGTCGGGCTCGGACGCGCGGGTCTTGCAAGTTGCAAGTTGCGATCAAGGAGGGCCGACTGTTCTGTTGGGCGGATGGATGGGGCTCTAGGATCAGTTGCCTCGCCATTTTCCTCACCATAGTTTTTTTTTTTTTTAACTTCTGAGTTCTTTAACCGAATTTTTATACTCATTCCTTTACTTTTCCTTGAAATGGGCCTGATTGCCTACTTTTGCTGTACAGCGTTTATGGAGGGTTGATTCTGGTGTAAAATCGCGTGAAAATTACATTGAGAGCATCAAAAAGTCTCAAAATCTACCCATAAACCCACATGTAAGTTGACTGTCCTGTTGGGCGGATGGAATGGGGCTCTCGGATTAGTTGCCTCGCTATTTCTACTTAGATTTTTCTAAACTTCTGAGTTCTAAGGCCGATTTTTTAGACTCATTCTTTTACTTTTCCTTGAAATGGGTCTGTTTGCATTATATGCTACAGCGTTATACGTAAAGGTTTAATTCCGGTGTAAAATCGCGTGAAAATCACATTAAAAGCATCCAAAAGTTTCAAAAGCCACGCATAAACCCACAAAAAGCGTTTTAAGGAAACCCTAATATGGAGGTTGAAAGGGCGAATCAACCCTGCATGCATGCACCATACGAGCAGGAAAGATGGCCGACCATAGCATTTGACAAAGTAGTCGCTTGCCCGACATTTCCATTTCAGAATTCCTGCAAATCGACACATTTTTGAATGCGCCATAGTAATCACAAACAATAAAACGAGAAAGTAAAATTTAGTGGAAAAAACACACAGAATGGCACAGAATGTAAGTACTATGAGGACTTAAGACGTTTGTTTACATTCTAACCAACATTATAAAGAGTCGTCGTCGGCCATCTAGATTGGTGCTCGTGGTGCTTGCATACAGGGTTGATTCGCTCTTTCGACCACCATCTTAGGCTTTCCTTAAAACGTCTTTTGTGAGTTTATGAGTATATTTTGAAACTATTTGATGCTCTCAATGTGATTTTCACGCGATTTTACACCAGAATCAATCCTCCAAATTGTTGTAGCAAACGTATGCAACAGGCCAATTTCCTCGACTTCGAAAGAGCCATTTGAAAGAGGTGGAGGATGAGAACAAGCTGGAGGAAGATTTAAGGACAGAGACTTGACAAAAAGGGTCTGTTGTCTGTTGCATACTTTGTTACAGCAACATAAAGGGTTGACTCTGTTGTATAATCGCGTGAAAATCACATTGAGAGTATTAGATAGTCTCAAAACCTACTCATACGCCCACAAAAAGCGTTTTAAAGAAAGCCTGATGGCGGTCGAAAGGGCGAATCAACCCTGAGTGTACCACGAGCACCAAAAGAAGGCTGACGATGACAATTCATATAATGTTGGTTAGAATGTAAAAAAAACGTCCTACTTCCTCATAGTGCTTACATTTTGTGTCTTTCAGCGTGTTCTTTTCGGTAAATTTTACTTTCTCGTTGTTGTTTGAGAATACTATGGTGAGTAAATTGCATGCCGTGTCGATTTTCCTAAATTCTGAAAAGGAAACGCCGCGCAAGTACCTACTTTGCAGAATGCCGTCGTCGGCCACCTTTCCTGCTCATGGTATATGCATGCAGATTGCAGGGTTGATTCGCCCTTTCAACCGCCATCTTAGGCTTTCCTTAAAACGCCTTTTGTTGATTTATGAGTGAATTTTGAGACTATCTGAAGCTCTCAATGTGATGATTCACGCGGTTTCACACCGCAGAATCAACCCTCAAAATTGCTGGAGCAAAAGTACGCAACATACTCGTTTATTATTATTGTTCAAGCCATTTGGCAGTTTAGTCTCGAGGAGCATAGTATGATGAAGCAGGTTGAGAGACCTGCAGCCCTCTACATCAAGGTCCCAATACAGTGCGGTACAATATATCCTCTTCATCTGATGGATATTCGGGTGGGGGGGGGAGTTGTTACCAAACAAGCGCCATTTTCTTTATTCCCGCAAAACACCAATATTAATTCTATCATTGGCAAATACAGGGGGGTGGCGAAAGGGGCGATCGCCCCCCTAACCCGAACGGCTCAAAAGTTCGAAAAGAGGGGAATAGAACGAGAAAAAGAAAAGGGGGTCACTAAGGGGCGAAAATCCCAAGATCGCCCCCCCTTCCATTCGCGAGGGCTGGATCCAACTCCACCGCTGAATTCTATACATGTGTTCTAAAAATGCTGGAGCAGATATTTGTCCCGTGTTTCCCGCAACACGCAGCGTACATTATCAGTCTCACGCCTGTAATGCATATTGCATACCTACCCAAGGAACTCCTGCTGTGCCAGTGGCGTAGCCAAGGGGGGGGGGGGGTCCAAGGGGTCTGGACCCCCCCCCCCAGAAAAACCAAAATTTGTCCTAAAAAAAGGTCATTTTTTGCGTTTTCAGACAAATTTTACCAAATTAGTATCTTTGGACCCCCCCCCCCCCATTGACCATTTTCGAACCCCGGACCCCCCCCCCCCTTCCTAGAAAAATTCCTGGCTACGCCACTGTGCTGTGCCATTACATCCGATAAATAATAACAGGCTTAGTATATAGTATTTTCAAAACAGACTAAGAAGGAGGTTCGAAAGATAATAATGGAAATTGACGACGCGACGCGACGGGCTGAAATAATGTCACATACCACATCCACCACACACGCAACAACTGTATGAAATTTGGTTTGGTCGATATAAATGTTAGATTTTCTGGAAGGCTCGGTGCTACTGCACAGAATTACACACGCTCAAATAAAAAATATTAATATTTTTTGAGCGAAATTTGAAACGATGTACGTACAGTTACGTTTACATTCCGAAAAAAACGACCTTCAAACCTGTTTACATCGGAGCTTTTCTGAAAATGAGACTTGCCATTATCTCGTCATCTGCCCTTTCAAAATTGTACACACAATCGTTCAATCAATCTAAATTATTGAACGTCGAGTCTGAAAGGCTTAACAGATAAAACTGACATAAAGGCTGAAGCTGAAATTGTGTGGAATAGGATTGCAAAGTCGGAGATTTTAAATGGCATTAATTGGCTCGCCTCTGCTCTTACTCGAGGGCCCCCAAGGTACGGTGCATCACACAGATATTATTCCTCCAACCTCCCCCCCCCACCTCTTTTTCGACTCGGGCCTGCTAAACACTTCTGGGAAATCGTGTCGAATGCATTGAAAAGCTTCCTCAAAAACTTGGTGAAGGTTTTGCGCGTACGTTCAATAAGACTTGTCACTGGCGCAACGAGAGTTTATTCATTTCTATCTTTTCTCCATTAAGAACGACAAAACGCATGTTAGACAAGGATGGACAAGGGGATAAAACCCTCTCTTCCTGTATTTTTCCAACTTATACATTCAAATGGGAAATGAGAGAGATGGAAGAGATCCTGGTTGCGCCAGTGAGACATTGTCAACGTCTGAGTCAAACAAATGTTCGATGCATCGCACTAGGGTCTAAAATCGAAAATATACTGAAGGGAATACCCCACGAACAGTTTTTCACATCAAACATAATCTGGGTGGGCCCCTAGACTCCCTTATATTTTCTGGGGGAAAACCCCTTTAATACTCTGGGGGATACCTCCAGAACCCCCTATAATACAGGGTGTTTCACGTAACCTGCTCACAAGGGTTTTCTTGAACGGGTGACGATAAAATAATCGGGACGAATCGGTTTTACAGTAACTCGGACCTGAAATTTTATTTAAAAATACTGCCACAACCCAAAATTTGGGTTTTGGAGGTTTTCAGGGGGGCACCCCCTGATCTCAAAATTTTCAAATGGCAACCCCTATCTTGTGATATCTCATTTGAAAGCAGAGCGCTAAATCTATAAGCATTTTGATTCAAGCCGGAAGTCGATATCTTTTTTCGTTTTCGAGAAATCGAAGGTCGAAGTTTGATATAGGACCAATTTTCGACAATTCTTCGCTCCTACAAAAAGAGTCATAAAACAAAAAACTGCACAGGTAGGATGCTCTACGACTCGATGAGTCCTTTCATGAAAAAAATACGAATTTAGAGTCAAATAAAGCGGAAGTCGACTTTTAGGCACCTTAACGTTTGGCGAGAAAACCACTTTTCATCAAAATTTTCAAACGGAAACCCCTGACTTGCAAACCTCATGCAAAAAGGCGTAAAAAGTTGCGCATTTTGGCGCAATCAAAAGTCCGATATCGTTTTTCTTATTCGATACATCGAAAATCGAAGTTCGATTTAGACCATAGTTCAACCTTGTGAAAAACGGATCCTGTCGAATGATACATCATTCAAAAGCACATAAAAAACCAAGAATTTTAGCGCAAACCGGAAGTCAATACCTTTTTTCTCGGTCGAGATATCGCAAGTCAAAGTTTACTCTCCGGTTAAGGCATATCTTAAATATTCTAATGTTTCCCTATGCGTACCCATGTTCCCATTGATTTAATGGAAACCTTTTATCCTCCATAACTTGCTTAAAATTTAGAATTTCCAAGAAACAAAAGCAAGTTCCTCGGAGAAATTTTAAAAGCAACTTCTCTGCTAAATTTGGATATGTATATGGTTCACTGGTTCAAAAGTTATGCTACGATACAGACAGGGTTCGGGTTCGGCTGGGGGGGGAGCAAAAATGTGATGACCTTTTTTTTTTTCTTTTGCTCATCAATATTATTTTAGACACTCTACAGCCCTGCATATCCTATATTTACGGTCCTAAATTCCAAAAAAACTTGTTAATGACCACCTTTTAGTTCAAAAATTTTTTCTTCTCCTAAAAAAAAAAAAAAAAAAAAAAAAAAAAAAAAAAGGAAGTCATCACTTTTTCACTCTTGGCCGACCCTACCTATACCCCCCCCCCCCCGCGCAAATGACGCTACTGGATAGAGACAGACAAACATCTGCGCTATCGCAATACTTTCTTAATTACTAACCTCGTTAGAGTGAGAAAGTAAAGAGTGACCATACTCACAAACAAATAAACAATTTATTAACAAACAAAAAAACATTCGAAAAAATAAGTAAACAAACTCCCACAAACAACCAAACATACATTCAAACATACAAACTTACATTTACTGACTTGGTCACAGCGGCGGCTCGTGCAATGTGGCAACAATGGATTTCCTCCATTTAAAACTGCGTAAAATAATCGATTACTTGGTGAGGCGTAGCGCCTCACCTAGTATCGATCTTTTTGCATACGTTTAAAAGGCAAAAGTGCACGGTTGCCAGATTGCACGAGCCGCCACTGCTTGGTCACTGGACTTGATGGAAATTTTCATGAAAATAAAACATAAGATCCCAATGTGATGGTTCGTTAATTTTTAAGTACGGGTGATGCCCTTCTATCCCTGCGTTTAAGTCTCTCATAAGAGCGCCTTCAATTTGATTTTCATTATACTTCCAAATACTTTGTCTAATCGATGCCATATTGTTCAAATAATGATGCAAGAGTGGGGATTATCGTGTTGATTAAGGAAATCCCTGAATCTAACGACGTGTCAGAAATCGACAAAAAATGACTAAAGATCTGTATTAGGGGGGGGGGGAGAAGAAAAAAAAAACAAAAACAAAAACAAAAAACAAAAAAAAAAGTAATAAAAAATCATCGCATTCAACTTTTTACGCTTAGTGTAAACCTTTCCAATGACAGTTCTGGGTTTAAACTACTTTGTAAACATGTTCTCTGTGATTAAAACTGGTATTAAAAGTTTATAGATGATAAATTGATAAGGCATTTAATTTCTGATTTTCGGCCACTTTTTGACGATCTCAGACCTTAGTGCAACGGAAAACTATCTCAAATTTAATACCGTGCAAACCGGGGCAGTTACATCCTATACTGAAGTTAGTTCCAGTCTACGGAGTTACGAGTAAGTTTATCACGCATTTTTTCAGAACTTCTTCCGTCGCTTACGTGACGATGAAAATTATGGAATAATATGACCTCTGGTTGGAATTTGGGGACCTAAATTCGCTGGATCGTCTAGACGAGCGATGGCCGCAGTCAGACCTGCTCGCCGCGAACTGTCAAAAACCGGGCGCGGAATCCCGCAGTTCTATAATGACAATATTCAACTCGACTCTAATGAGAATCCTTTAAAAAAAACAAAAACAAAAAAACAAAAAAATAAAATGAACAGAAATTAAAATAAAAAAATTAAATGCATTGAAATGCCTTGAGATCTCATTCACAAATCACTTTCATTCAGTTGGTTTCTACAATTACCTATAGAGCCTGTTTTAGTAGTGCGATATATCGTATCGATTGCCGTTCGAGGAGCTCTAGCTCCAAACCTACTCTGACTCAATGTACTTTCCCCATAAGCGCATTTTTGAACGGAAATTTAGGCTATTAAATCAAGAAATTAATGCGACCTTTTTGCGATTATGAATTCTAATGCCTCGAAAACGCTTGATTAGGCCTGGTTCCACGACTAAAACTGCCGAAATCAACATAATACAACAGATTAAACGATGCATTTTTAGGTTGGAATCACCCAAATGTTTGTTGTTGCTGTGGAATGGGCGGGAATCTGGTGAGAAGTTGGGTGATTCCAATCTCCAAATACATCGTTTAATCTGTAATATCTCGTTGAGTTCGGCAGTTTCAGTCTTGGAACCAGGCATGATAAAGCATTTTTAATGTCGTAGAATTCATAACTGCAAAAAGGTCGCAATATTCAATAGCCTAAATTTCCATTCAATAATGCGTCTATGGGGAAAAAAATACACTGAATCAGAGCGTGTTTGAAACCAGTGGTCCCCGAACGGCAAACTGTTTGTAAACAAATGTGCAAAACCACATCCAATGGCGGCAGCAGCGCCCGGAGAGACTAAAACTCATTAACCAATCAGAGGTTGACTATATACCCTTTTGTCTAAAGATGATTCCAGGCGAAACTATTCCAGATTTCAATCCGATGGATAGCGCCACTAGTCGCTTTTCGAAAAAGTAGTGTTTTCGGCGTTTTAAACTGAAACCATAGATAAAACGGAAAATCCAATTAAGTCAGCACCAGCGAAATTTTTTTCATGGGATTTTTGAGCCCAAAACGAGCAAAGTTGGTTTCGAATTAAAGCCGTAAATTATAAAATTAATTTTGCCATAAGCTTGGTGAGTGAGAGTGAGTGCGAGTGATAATACGTCTATCTGCCTCACTCGCACTCATTGAGGCTTATAGGAATTTTGGTATTTCATATTTTTAGGTGCTGTCGCGTAGCAAAGCACCTTATCCGGCTTTACTTTTGAGTGTTTCTGCTTGAAATTTTCAGGGTATCTTCCTTAAGTATGCTCGCAGGTGCTGGCGTTCCTCTTTGTGTTTTTACCGTAAAGTCGTCAATTTTAGCCAAAAACTGTTGACTTTTTGAGCAGCGCGACGCGACGCGTCGTGGTGTCTACGGTTGGAACTAATCGACCCTAGAATCATCTTAACAATCTATACATACAGGGACTCTAAGGATACCCACATCCCCCTCCCCAGCACACCTATGTTCCTATAATGCTTACAACTCTGCATTAAAAATCCGGTTACTGAAATGTACGAGAGTAAAATCGACAACAGTGCTCGGACTCTCATCATCTTTGGACATTTGACGACGAGGATCTCAATTTCTCCGCCTTCCAAGTTCTTTGCTGCAGACAAGGCGATCGCATAAAAGTCAATCATAGGAAGGAGAAGACAGGATTTCCTTTCTCAGCTCTGCGCAGATAATTGCCCGAGCTCTCCAAGATTTTTATAACTTTATTTGCCGCCAATAATTAATCTCGCAATTCACTCTCAGCAATTCCTGCCCTCCGTCCCTCGTCCAAAAGCCTCTCCTCTTCTCCAGCGAGGCCGCCCTGAGCCGCTTCACTGTCCGCGCGTCCATCCATTCCAAACTCTTTTTCAACAGTGGAACGGAACGAACTAGTAGTTCGATTAATTTCCTCCGAGTTAAGTCCGTACATGAGGACATGCCAAACGGTTAATCAATCAATTGTTCCATTTAAAAACAAAAGTTATTCGAAAAGAGATACGCGAATTAAAAGGGGGAAAAAATGACCCGTTTTTTTTTTTATAATTCAGACTTCAACAACGACGATTAAACGACATTCAACTCAATAAAAAATACAAGTTTACGGACGTTTCACCTGTCACCATAAAAGTACGAGAAATTGTGTTGTTTTTTACGCAGGGCATTTTACGGCGCACCGCGCACACGTACAACAGATTATCCTCAATACGGTAACAACGCAGAAGAAATTGAGGGAAATGAAAAATTCGTTTAGCTGGAAACAATCAAGTTTCAGGAGGAAATAAAAAAAAAAAAAAAACAAGACAGACTATACGCGCATGAGGACGTCCATCCATTGGTGAAGTAAAATACACCATAGTGTGGGGGAGGGAGAGGGGAATATGAATACTCTAGCATGAGGGGGTAAACCATAAATAATCCGGAAAACTATTTGACGAGGTAAATAATATTCGTAATCGTTGGGGAGAAGTAAGCAAATGAAGTCTTTTCCGTGTTTGTGCGTAAGCGGTATACGCCGTGCACGAATCCACGTACCCATTATATTTGCTTGCAAAAGACACAAATCTCCCTGTGGAAAACAAAGTGGTGAGAGCAAAATTTCTCTATTTTATTTCTTGAAGACGCAAATCAGCATGTTTGACGCGAGCTCTTCCACACGTAGCTAAGCAAGCCAATCTGGTTTGATACAAAATATGAGAAGGAATTTATACTCTACAGGTCACTACAGGGCCCAAGTGTTGATTGGTCCTAACGCACTATGGTCTAAGTTCGTCAAAAAGTGACCAAAAATCAGTGACTTTTTTCATTAATTTCTCATTTATGAACTTCCAATTTTTACAGAGCAAACACTGTTAACAAGCAATTTAAACTTACAATTAGAAATGTCACTGAAAAGTTTTACATCAAGCTTAAAAGATAGAAAACAATCAGTGGCGAGGCGTGCGATTTGGCAACGTTCCTGTTTCCGCATCTAAACACATTGGAAAGGTCGAAATGCCTATTCATTGCCGATGACTGTTCGACCTTTTTGGTGAATTTAAATGGAGAAACTACATTGTTGCCAAATTTCACGCCTCGCCACTGAAAACAATAATTTTTGGATGACTTTTTTTCACCGATTTTTGACAACTTTTTGACGATTTCAGACCACAGTGCGACAATCGTAGCACTGCCGTAACTAGTGGCCAGGGCGTGCATTAACTCCGCACCAATCATGGGTCACCCAGTCAACAACTCACTTAAGGTGATTCCTGGTGAAATTTTCTAGATTTCAATCCGATTGATTGCGCCACTAGTAGATTTTTGGGAATGTCGCGTCTTCACCATTCTAAACTGAAACAAAGGAAAAGCCCCAAATTCAAGAACGTCAGTGCCTGTGAGCAAATTGAAGCATCACACCGAAAGTATTCCTGTTCAAAAATCAAAATAGGACGAGTTATGGGCCAAAAATCTAAGTCCTGATCCAATAGAACCATTTTTTTTTCGAAATGGCCGTTTCAGCGGCGCGAAATTTGGTCCAAAAGGTTCACATTCGAACTCAGCAACCAAATAAACCTATTGTTCCATTCAAAAAATATTTGTTGCCCTTCTAGCAAGGTCCTACCCCTATTTTCCGGACGAACGAACGTTCATACGAGGCGCGTTCAACTTACAAGTTTCCCTATTTTTTATCTTCGGCCCTGTTGGTACTAAAAAATTTGTATTTACATTGTTAGATTTGTCAAATCCTAAACTTTCCAATAGTATTTTTGTTATGGAAATTTAAGACATTTTCCGAGGAGAAAAAGCTATTTTTCTACATTCTGTCGAAAAAGGTTCCGACAAAAGTATTCGCCTGTTTCGAGCAACAGCATTCGATTAAGTACCAACAAAGTGATGACAAGCGTTTTTTGGGGGCAATCAAGGAATTTTCTTAGTAGCGTTTTTGGAACAAGGCACAGCCATCAATGACGGACAAATATCGCAAAACTCTCAGTAAATTGAGGAGAGCAATCCAGAACAAGCGCCGAGGAAAACTCTCGAGAGGAATCAAGCGCTTCCACGATAATGCAAAAATTAATGATCCACGAAACTCACAAACAGAATTTAAAAAAAAATTAAACTGAGGGAAATAAATGAGGATATAAACAACAATTTTTTTCTTCCATCAAATCAACAACAAATAGCGGCAAAGGTTAAAATAAACACTAATTAATGAAATACAGACTAAAACAATAACAAGCTTTTGAACCGAATAAATACTAACAAAAAATGAGGTCTCCTACAATCTAGTATTCACCTACTGCTTTTTTCCCCCTACTTTATTCATATCGCAATAAAAACATTCAAAAACCACTGAGCACATTCTTTCTCAATTATTGATGTTCAAACAATTAATAGCTTTGTTCAAGACGAACAACTTGAAAACTAATGATACCATAGGTATACGGTGAATTTTTAAACAGTTCAAAATTTGTTTGAAATACTACGGTCTAAGCCCTACTCGCCGCCTGGTGATGGATCATGGGAGCACGTTCTCTCATGTGTAGCAGTGTCGTAGCGTTCAATTTGACAACGTTGCAGTTCGTCCTTTTAAACCCGCAAAAAAGGTCGAACTCGAAAGATCGAAAAAAGTTCAGCAAACACCCTCGCATTTGACGTTTTGCATGAGTTTAAATGGACCCAATACAATGTTGCCGAATTGCACGCTACTTCACTGATGTGTAGTATCAGCGCAGCGGTGCCGCGTGAAAGTGGCAACGCGCAACGTTGCCTTTAATGCACTGGAAATCCATGAAAAAGGTTGAATTCTAGAATGATTTCACTAAATGCTCCCTGAAGTTCAATTTTTATTGTGAGTGTATGAAAAATAAGGTTTGTGTGTGTTCGGCCGAAATTTCGATCCTTTCGATCGATCGAAATATTTCAGAAATTTTATCGTATTTAAGATTATATACAATGTATACGATATATAGAATCAGAAGTTATAAGATAAAGTTGACAAAGTTTCGATCGATCGAAGTTACAAAATTATCGAAATTACGATCGATCAAATCTTCAAAATGTTTAAGAAATCCAGTTTTGATCGATAGCACGAGCCTGATTTAACGGGACAAAATGCATCGTTGCCAAACACGCTAAGCCACAGCTCGTCAAAAACTCTTGTGACTAAAGATATAACGACGTTCTGAAACTTACACTCTACCAACACTCGTACTTTTACTTTTGCCCAAAAGCTACGTGAAGAAAGTTAGAGCTGCTATCAAAAATTTGAGTAAAGAAGAAAAATCGAAATGTTCGTGTAATACAAGGAGCACCATAAACTTACTAATTGTAGGCACTTAAAAGACAAATGTAGAACAAAAACTTTTTTTTTTTTTTTTTTTTTTTTTTTTTTTTTTTTTTATAAATAAATAAAAACGACTGATTCGCAGTTTCTAAATTCTAAAATTGAAAATCCGTCGATCAAAGAATGAAGCTCAACAGTTAAAGGTCGATCATTGGTTGAACAGAAGCAAAAAGCAGAAACCTCCACTTAAAAGCCCCTTCAATCGGAAGAGTTCTGCAATAAGCGTTAGACCAAGACGTAAGAACTGCTTACTTAGGTAAACAAAACGACTGCTTGATTTACGACTGTTCGAGTGCTCACAGCAGCGGTTGATTGAATATAATCTCAATAATGTCGGGAAAAAACTACCCTCACTAGAATATGGGTATTTTACGCGCAAATGGGGGGGGGGGGCTCTCCCGTGTATAAAATAATTCTTTTCGTGTCTTTTCAGATTCAGAATTAAAAACATAGTCTTTCGAGTTAATTTATAGGAGCAACAGATACACAAACCCGTACAGAATTCCCAAGAGTGATATTGAGCTTCAGGATCGATTTTACGATGCTTTGTGAAAAGTTTGCCTATCTCCAGCCGTTCTAGCGAAAATGGTATGTCGTACGTTAACGAACGAAGTTAGACATTGAGAAAGTCTTGCGAATTGCGATAACGCAGATATCTGTCTATCTGTATCCGAGCATAACTTTTAAACCAATGGTCCATATGCATAAGCATTTTCCAGAGAAGTTACTTTTGTTATTTCTCAGGGGCTTTTCTTTCGTTTTTTTGAAATTTGAAATTGTAGGTAAGTAAAATAGGATAAAGGGTGTCCATTGAAATCAATGGGAAAATGGGTAAACATAAGGAATAATTGGAATATTTCAAATATAGCTGTTTGAATTTTGGTGAAAATTGGCAAAAACATTCTGCAACCAGCCATCTATAAAATTAGTCCCTTAAAGTGGAGGAGTCTGAGGGTCTCCCCCAGAATATTAAAGGGGGGTCTAGGTCTAGGCCCTAGGGGTCTCTTCCAGAAAATATAAGGGGGCTGGGGGTGCCCCAGATAAAGTTTGATGTGTATATTTCCAACAGTTTATTTTTCCTTCCATCCCCGAAAGTGTCATTTTAGAGCTCTGAGGAATGAAAGATCAATGTGGTGTGACCTTTGAATACCCATTTAAAAAAAAAAAAAAAAAATCACAAAATTAAAGGAAAACTAAGTCAAAAGCTGTTTAAGCGTTTCCTTGATTGCAACGCAACGGGGGTATAGATGGAGCTCGAGCGAAAGCCTTCCTTTTCCCTGTTGTCTGTCGCATGAATCTTCGATGTGAATAATCTTTGAAACTGTGCTTAACTGCCGCGCGCGCCGCGCCGCCGCCACCATGCAGCCAGCCGCCGCCCGGTGAATTTAATATTATGGTATGATAATAGCCGAGATTATCTTTCTGAATCAGTTTCGTAGGGAGGGGTGAGGGGTTGGGGGGTGGTGGTGGCTAGGTGGAAGAAAAAGAGGAAGGCACGAGGTAGCTTGTGGCAATCGTAATTTGTGTCTTTTCTTCTTCTTTTTTCTCTCTCCTTCCTTTCCTCCCCTCTCTCTCTCTCTCTCTCTCTCTCCCCTAACCCCCCTCCCCTACTGAGGCTGATTCTGAGTGTGAGCGCCTGCGCGTGTACACGTAGTTAAGTTGAGGTGCCTCGACTACCTGTTCAAGAACTCACCGCTCTGTGTTCGCAGGGGCCGTTTTAAAGAAAAGTTGGCGAATTGAGAATTCGTGACTCCAAGTGACGGATCTTCCATAAATCTCGCGGTCCCGGAGATGGAGGCGTGGTCATATTGCCCGATGCCGCGCACAGTGGAGCTGGTTCCGTCAAAGATTAATAAAACTGCAGATAAGGCGCGTAAGTTATGCTCCTCGTGTTATAAAGGCAAAAGCGATCAGTATACAGCACGTAGTTCAGAGAGGAGCACACGATGACTTCCATTGTTTACCGCATCGAGCTCTATTAAGGTGATTCCAGGCGAAAATTTTCCAGATTTCAATCCGACGGATAGCGCCACTGTAGCGCTGCTCAGAAAGTCAACAGTTCTTGACTGGAATCTATGATGAATTTTCGCCAAAAGAACGAATTTGAGGAAAATTGTCACCTGCAAACATACCGCAGGATGATATCCTGAAAGTTTCAAGGTTAAATACTCGAAAATAAAGCCGGAAATTATGAAATACAAACATTCCCATAAGCTTCGATTAGTGCGAGTGAGAAAGATGGACATATACCACTCTTACTCACTCGCACTCACTAAGCTCATGGAGAAATGAATTTCATGATTTACGGTGTTAATTCTCAACCAATTATGATCATTTGGTGCTGAAATAATCCCATTTTTTTTTTTTTTTTTTTACAGGTGCTGACGTTGTATTGCATTTTGCAGTTTAAAATGCCGAAAAGGCAACGGTGCCCAAAAAAGTGACAAGTGGCGCTATTCATCGGATTGAAATCTGGAAGAGTTTTGCCAGGAATCACCTTAAATGATAACATATGAAACCTTTGCAAGTTAGATTCTGTAAGGTTTTTCCTTTTCTCAGTGCGACGGGTGCAGTGGCGTGTGCAGGACTTTTCTTGTGAGGGGCTGGCACTCTGATAATCGTTTGACTGAAAATTATTCCCCCCTTCCCCCACCCCCAAAAATAGGAGGTCTGGGGGGATTTAGCCCCCTTAACCACCCCTCCCGCGTACGCCACTGGACGGGTGCAAAGGTATAACGAGTGAAACCCGTGACAGACAGCGGCAAAGCGTGCATTCGTGCAATCGGGCAATGTAGCATTTTGTCCATTAGAACCTATGGAAAATATCGAACTAGTGGGTGTTCACATCAGATTGCCCTCAAATTCTACCTTTCCCAAGGATTAAAATTGACCAAATGCAACATTGCCAAATTGCACGCTTCGTCATTGGTGATATGGGCTACTGAAACCGTGCATGCGCCAATACGACGCCGATGGATGCAATCGAAGGATGCCACACTGTAACGGCCGCATGGTTCTTGTTAGTCCCCCCCCCCAACTTTTTTTCATTCGCTACCGCATCGCCACGCCAGTAATGTTGTGTGCACAATCTCACAACGTTCCATTTGGCCCATTTAACCCTATAGGACATATTGATGTAAATGGTGCACAGTGGGGTACATCAGATTAGACCGATAGCGAGGATTTAGAAGTATAACCATAACCTACAACGAAAAAAATAATGCTTAAATTCTAGTAATATTACCAGAAGCACAACGATATGTGAACGACAGAAAGTCTAGTACTTTGACCAGAAAATTCTGGTATTAATACCAGAATATGGTAACGGAACTAGAATATCCTCAACATTTTTAAGAGCTATGGTACTAACGCTAGAAGTCGTAATTAATTGTACATCATCCCTTACATAGGGTCACAGATCACTAATCTTTTTTTTTTTTTTTTTTTTTTTTTTTTTTTTCAGTGTATAGTTAGCTCGACAAACTTCGCGCGCTAAGAAAACTTTTTCAAATACCTGTCGATTATCACATCTAAAGGGCCATTTTCGACTACAGTCATAAATAAGGTCCCATCTCGCTGCAAGGATAACTATTCAAATTTCTGCACAGTAAGTATAAAAACCATCAGCTCAGGGTAAAATTTACCCCTCCACTTTTTCCAGTGTATGTTAAAAAAAAAAACGAAGTGCAATAGTGTGTGGTTTCCATTCCATAGGTAGGTAACTCGAGGGGAGTTTCAAGACACACAGTATAGAAAGTGCATATATGTTCATGGATTCCATTTTAAATTCAGCTGACAAGTACAGATAACTGTTGCTTAGCTACTCAGCTGCGGTGGAGAGAGTTACCTACACGATACACGGCACCAGAACGGATCACCCATTTGTTTCTGGGCGTAGGGGTGGACGTGGAACATGGGAAACATTCACCAAGATTGAAAACGGCAATTCATCAGAAGTACGGCTAATTAGAAATAACTAAATCATTTCTGACTAGGAAACAACTCAAAGCTGAGCTCCACCGCTCAGGCGGTCAGAATCCGTTAGGCGCCATAAGCTGAGAGGAAGAGAGAGACAAGTATAGATTATAGAGAGAGAGAGAAAGAAAGAAAGAGAGAGAGAGAGAGAGAGAGAGAGAGAGAGAGAGAGAGAGAGAGAGAGAGAGAGAGAGAGAGAAGGGGGGAGAGGGAGAGGCAGGAAAAACGAGAGAGGGCGCGAGGCGGCCGATAAAAAATGGAAAGAATAGAGAAAAAGGCGAATTAGATTCAATTAAAGCCATTTCAACGGTTGACGGCCGATGTTGCGGCAGAGGCCAAGCTAAGCTTTAAGCTCACGCCTGGCTTTGTTGTCAGTTTTATTTTTTATTTTTTTTCTGAGAACAAAAGGGGCCACGCGCCAGCTATCTCGGCAGAGGCGTCGCGTGCAATCTGGCAACGTTGCAATTTTGCCGCACTGGAATCCACACAAAATATCGAATCAAGGGAGTGTACTGTGCACCTCCGATAGTTCGACCTTCTTCAGGCCTTTAAAGGGACAAAATGCAGCGTTGCCAGATTTAACGCGACTCCACTTTTTTGCAGTGTCCTTCAATTAATTGTGAAACTATTCAGAAAGCTTTTCGTCAAACCACATTTTGTGTCCTCATATTATAATTTTTGACACCGGTGGTGGAGAAGGGAGGGGCAAAAAGGCAAGGGGAGATGAAGGGCTGAAGACTTTTTTGACTCACGCGACGCCAGTTGTGTTTGTGCGGTGTTTGATCTTTTTGACTCTTTTTGTAAAAAAAAAAAAAAAAAAAAAAAAAAAAAAAGCATGGTTGCGTGTCATAAAGACGCGGGGGAGGGGGTCAAGCCCAAGGATCTGGATTAAACGAGTATGCTCAACTGACTTCGTGCCACAAATTCAGTGGCGCGCAGTTCAAAATAACTGCAGTCAAGATGGCCGAAAAAAGCAGAAAACACGCCGCGACTCACTCGGGCGACACTCTTGAAGTCCCCCGGCGTGTTTTCCGCTTTTGTCGGTCATCTTGACTGCAGTGATTTTGTACTGCGCGCCACAAACATTTGCGGCGCGAAGTCAGATGAGCATACCTGTTTAATCTATAACCTTGGGTCAAAGCCCACCCACTGTTTTTTTTTTTTTTTTTTTTTTTTTTTTTTTTTTTTTCTCTCTCTCGAAAGTCCAAGCTGGGCTAAGCGCGGGTCTCTAGCCCGTCACGTTTGATTTTGTATCAGATCCATTTTCTTAGTAGACTTGTTTCAAAAAATGCGTTGCCATGAAATTCATTTGTTCTTAAGGACAAAGAGGAAGAAAAAAACAGTAATCAAATTCAAGCCCCCCCTTCCATTTTTTTGACCCGGAAATGTGCCAGTGCTGCTAAACTCCTCCCAGTTCTGAAATACGACAACTTCTATTTTTGGACTGTTTAAATATTCACACAGCTGCTTTCACCAGATTTTTTTTTCTCGTTGTAGTTCAGACGTTTTAAATCAAGTACGCTTGACAGCTTCGAGGCTGCATTGCATTGCAATTATTGAGGCCATTTCTTCCAGAAAAAAGGCTCATGAGACAGCGAATGGGGTGCGCTCTGTCCGATTAATCATCAATATGGTTAAACAGAGACTTTCGTCTAAAGAGCGCACCTTTTGTTTCATGGGCCCTTTTTCTAAAAATGGCCTCAACTCAGGATGTAGACAGTTTAAGTAAAAAGCATATAGGCTACCTAACTGAACCAATCAGATGGAGTGATAACAAATCGACGAACCGTAAAAGAGCTGTTGCAAACTTTTGCTACAGGCTTATTAAGAGTTGGGGTAAAGCCATGTAAAAATGTCGATAAGCTCACTAAAAAATCACGAAACCCACTTCCAAACTCATAAAATGCTTGCACATGCGAGACCGTAATGGTGGTTCTTACCACCTAATACATTGGGTTTCCCTATCTCATAAAGTGACATTCTTCCGAGGTGTTCTCGCAACACCACACAAGAAGAAGAATAAAATTGCCATTAGATTTACACGGTAACCACCGCCACGCCATTACGGTCTCGCGTTTGAAAGCAATTTATAAATTTGAAAGTGGATTTCGTGATTTTTTAGTGCGCTTGTCAACATGTTTACAAGGTTTTACACCATAATCAAATAGCAATCCTAGGCAAATCGCAAGCGGCTCGCGATTTGCCTAGGCAGATCGCAAGCCGCAGACTTTGCCTAGGCAAATTGCAAGCCGAACGAATTGCCTGACTCGATTTCAGGCATATCGCAAGCTGATGAATGTACATCATGGAAATGAAAGAACTTAACAAATATAATATAATAAAAAATAAATAAATAAATAAATAATAATAATAATAAAAGAAAACATTAAATTACACCCTGGAAATGAAGGGAGTTAATTAATGAAGTAAAATAAAAAAAATTAAACAAGAAAAAAAGCAAAAAAAAAAAAAACAAACAAACACAAAACAATAAAAAAAAGTGTAAAATATGAAGGAAATGAAGCTCATTGATCATAGAGACGTGGAAAAAAAAATTGAATAAAAAAATCGTCTGAAAATAAAAGCGCATCGTTTGAGGATTTGAACCGCGAATCTCTCTATCGGCAATCCAGCTCGCTGCCAAGGTACCATTGCTTAGTATCTGATGAATTATGGAAAGTATACGCTAAATAATGGTGTGTTATCTGTCTATGCCTATAACATTGCTGTGCAACGGTGATGCCCCAATTTGTCGGTAGCATCGGAATGCAACTTTGTTTGCAAGAGCAGCCAGTTCAACCAAATTGTGCATCAGGCATTGATAATTTTTTTGTTTTACGAAACCTATATTTACCAATTAATTTTAATATGCAATAGTCAGTAACAATAAAATAAGTGGATGACAATAGTCAAAAACAGTAATACATTTTATCAGTTTTATTTTTTACATTTTACTCTATCCACATTATTAATCTAGTATAAGGTAGCCTAAGACAATCTCATAGTATTCAAAAATTGTTTTTATTTTATTACATTAATTAATTTCCTTCATTTCCACGATGTATTTTAATGGGGGTTTTTATTGTTTTTTTTTTATTTTGTTTGTTTTTTGTTTTTTGTTTTTAATTTTCTTATTTCTTTATATTTTTATTTGTATTATATTTGTTAAGTTCCTTCATTTCCATATTGTACATTCATCGGCTTGCAATTTGCCTGAAATTGAGCCCGACAATTCGTTCGGCTTGCGATTTGCCTGGGCAAAGTCTGCGGCTTGCGATCTGCCTAGGCAAATCAAGAACCGCTTGCGATTTGCCTAGGATTGTGATTTGCCTGCAAGGCATAATCCTAGTGTTACCAATCATTCTAATCCTCCACAAAAAAAAATAGTGTCATTTATTTTTATTTTGTAAATGCAATTGGATTCAATTGATAGATCAGATTTCACACGTCCTTCGATGATAAATCATTAAAAAAATAGCAAAAACTTTCAAAACACACATGGTGTATTTGCGCATTGACTTCAAAACAAGCGAAAGGAAACGATCGCATGAAAACCAGGCAGCTATTAACTATCGAAAAAAGTTTCGACAAAATTATATTTTTTCTTACTTGAAGAAAAAAAAAATGCGATAGTTTTATATTTGATTTTTCATAGTATTTCATCGTTGTTCGGATATTTCTTTGTTCCAGCCCAGGAGAATTTTTTTCGAAAATCTAAAATTTAAATTTGACAACCATGTGATGAAACAGGAGAGGCATTTGTGGCGCGACGCGCGTATATAGCGGCTGCTGCCTGCGATAGAAAATGCATCAGAAATCACGCACAGATAAACGATAATGCAAGCCAATTCAGGCCGCCATAAATCAAATCGCTACACGTCAAGTTTCTCTTCAAATTATTCTGCATCACTGTACACACATACATAAACAAACATAGAACATACAATACATCCAGGTGTATACAGTACATACATTACAAGTATAAATGGACCTAACACACACACACATGCACCTCTGACACAATCATGATACTCTTTCCACGTGTTCAATCTCATTTGTGTGAGGACATATAATTACCTACACTCACACAAATACACAATACCTGGAGGTGTACAGAGTATGTTATTGGATGTACTTACAAACAATATACATCTCATTTCCCTACTTTTTCAAAGTGTAGTTGAAGCATTAAAGTTTCTATGAGCGTTAAAAAGGCTTCTTGAAAGATGTATCACTTATGGATCGGAAAGTTTTGAGATGGTGAGGATTTCGATCCTTTAATTCAACATCGCCAATCACCGGTGGATTTCTTCCCAGGGTCCACAGATCCGCATTAAATCAACGGCAAATTGCCCGTAGCATCGCCTGCAATTAATTTTGATGGGAAAGGTAGCCGAGGCCAATATGATTATGTACCTACTCACGAGACGCTGCAATACCGCTTAAGTAAATCATAATCCTTCATTGGGCTCATAGTTTGTCTCGCGTCTAGACCGTTTTCAATTTCGTTCCTGTCGATCAGAGGTGGAAAGAAACACCCATTTACATTTTTGTCTCGTTGCAAAATGAACAGACAAGACAAGAAGCGAATTTTTTCGATGGATTTGCATTTTCTTCTGATGATATTTGGCTCGTTTATTTGCCGCACCGGAGATAGTTGACTTCCAACAATGGGTCAGTTGCAAGGGTCTGAAATGTCGTGTTTTTTTTATAAAAAAGAAATAAAAGTCCTTAATGAGATGAGAACAAAGATGCCTTTGGTTTCTAATTAAGTCCCATTGTTTCGGAGATGAGATTTTGGCCCAAAATACATGTTTTAAATGGGAATTCCGAGTAGTGACGTCACTACGCCCACGGTTTTCTACAACTTTGAACGTGAGTATCTCCAAAACCGGGGCACTTACGAATAAACCAAAGGCACCATTGTTCTCAGCTCAACAAGTACTATCATTTTCTTTATAAAAAACACAACATTTCAGACCCTTCGCAGTTTTCATTTTCATCAGGATTTCATTCAAACATTCATTCTCGACTCTCATTGTTTAGGTTTTTCACTGATCAGCTGCATCAGTTGCCCTAGTAGCAAATAAAGTTGTGACTTAATTAACAAAAATTAAAAGTTTATATAAAAATTTATATAAAGCAAAGTTAATGGATGGTCGGTTCTCTAGGGGCCAGGTTAGTTCAAAAGAACGCCCCTCTTCCGTTTATGTAGGGAAAGGTAGGTAGCTAACTGTTCGTACTTGGGGGAGTTGGAATTGCCTATACGATACGTTGAAGGCGCCCGAAGACACCTCATCTTGTAATGAATGAACTGTTATTTATATTTAAATTAAGTCACAACTTTACTTGATACTAGGGTAGCAATCATTAACTCTTCAAGTGAATGATATTCGATCGCAAAAATTCGCTCAAAGTTTTTTAGAGCATGAGTGTCATGCTCTATTGAAATCGTTTCTACAAGGTCAATAATGCTTTTCTTATAGGAACGGCATGGTTCGGGGGTCCGCTCGGAGGATCGCTTGGTTTCAGTATCGAGAACGGGTCCTCGAGGACCGATTGACCCATGTGATTCCGCCAATCCGGTGTCCTCCCAATTTGTCGCTTTTTCTTTGTGGCGGGAGTTTTTGGCCAAGATTGAGGTTAAGCATTTTTGGGAATGTAATTACGTTACTAATTTGGATCAGACTTCAACGAAATCTTCTGTATGAGATATTGGGGTTTTATATCAGAGGATTGTGTCCATGTTTCGTGTATTCTGCGATTTAAAATGCATTTAGATGATTTCAAATTTCCAATCCTGTTATTGTTGATGTTTCGGTCCGCTAAAAGAGTTCGTTTGGGGAACGCGATCGGCGTTGCGTTTTAAGGTGAATCCTCAGCGACCTGTAGTAAGATTCTCATCCGCTAGATAACGTCACTGTTCCGCGGTCCAGAAACCATGCTTTTTCCGCCTTTAATCGTTAATTGCGAGAGCTAGAGTTAACTTTTCGAAAATGTAAGAACGTTGCGTTCTAGATCAAATCCTAAGGAAAATTTTAAGACCATTCCGAGCCATGGACGAAGATATAACTAAGGACTGCCGACTTCCTATCTCCGCTCCTGTTAAAACCTGTTAGCGGGTTTTCGAGCGCGACCGCAGCGCTCCAAGCAGCAGTAAGGGTCAACTAAAAACGAACCGCTGCAGCGGTGGCCGCTCCGGCTCCCTTTCTCCCATGCCTTCCCGCAAATGTATACCGTGTAGGTAATTTGAATCACGATTGAACGAAGGGAACAAATGATCAGCGAATTAAAAGGAAGCAAAATCCGCTAAAAAGCAAACGTCTGGAGTATTTCTTGAAAGATTCCTGAATTGTCGAAAATGATTAATCAAGGACTGAAATACTATACATCACAGTTAACCTCAAAACGGAATCAAACAAGAAAGAGTACATAGACATTTGTTTTATTAGTAGAGATCAGGCGACTCTTTTAATTTGCTGATGATTTCTGTTACCTTGTCCAAAGTTGATTCTGAATTTCCCTTGCTTTCGATCTTCCATTGAGATACTGAGTTATCTGATCCTCTTGGGTCGCCGACAACAGTTGACAGCCATGCCATAACAGACCAACTCCAACAACGGTTTTAGCAGTAGCACAGCATGTGAGCATGGACACATCGCCAGGATCGCTCACTTGAAAGAGTAGTTCAGCTGACCGCTGCTTGGAGCGCTGGGGTCGAGAGCAAAACAGGACTAACAACAGTCGGCAGTCCTTAGTTATATCTTCGTCCATGGTTTTGCGACGACCTCCCGTCCCCTTTGCCCTCCCCACGAACTACTGCACCTACGCCTACAACAGTTGCTTGCCGCGTTGTGCAGATTGCATGAATGATGTGTGTCCATCTACTTCATCCCAATTTCACAGCCATCACGGATGCCACGCCCGCCACGGGTCTTCTACCTGGTTTTATGCGACATCGGTCATCGTGGCCCAGTGTTACATGGTAATCAGCGGCGGATTCGGGAAAGGCACGCCCCCCCCCCCAACTCACGGTAGCCTTTGCCTTTTTTCAACAGAAAAAATCCCATAAATTCCTCTCTGCAAATTTGAAAATTCATAGGCGTGAAGGCCCCCCCCCCCTAAAAGAATTTTCTGGATCCGCCATTGGTAGTAATTTTTGCGGCACACTACGCCGGATTCCCGTGCGCTTTCCCACACTTACCTTTCTCCCTTATCTGTCAATGGGCGCTCCCCGAGGGGCGGCGCGGCGCCCCCCCCCCTAATTCAGAAAAATCAAAACTTTACAATAAAAAAGAATCGGAACATTCGAAGATCAAATAATAATGAAAGGAGTAAGAGTTAACAAACTTTATTCTTAGTTTACTTTACAATTTTAAGAGGGGGCGTAATTTAGGGGGGCAGGGCGGGAAGTAGCCCCCCCCCCAAGCAGTGGTGCCCAACCACCCCTTGCCACTATACAGCTCGCCCCCCAGTTTCAGGATTCCTCTCCCCCCCAGATCTAGACCTCCCCCTGATTTTTACCCCACCCCCTCCTGATTCAGACGACATCATCCTTCCCACCCGTCATCTCCCTCGCCGAAAGAAGTTTTAAAATCTACTAGTATGAACGTGTCTACATTGGCAACTACCGTTGGCAACGAGAATTTTGCGAACTTCCTTGAAAATTCAGAATCCTCTGGTCGATAATTACATGATTAGAGAATGTATAGGCAAGAGTTTGGTTTTGTTAATTTAAATAGGTTAACTCTTAGAATTCATCAGGACAATGAAAATAAAGAAGGAATAGTTGTACTTAGCTTTTTACTATTTCTATCATCTGATGCTGTCACTTTATTCATAATATCAAACACTTCAAAAATAGAATTACTTTTGATACAACTACATGCTACAATCACTTACAATTTCTACCATTTGGAAGGATAATTGATTTATTTTCTATTTTGGGCGGAAGTGGGGGGGGGGGGGGGTTTTCTAGACTTGCCCGTCTCTAAGTGAAGTCCCCTAGACCTTCCATTGACATTCAAAAAGTTGCCCCTCCGGGCAATTGTTTTGCGGGTGCCCATGTCTTTGTCCATGGTCTCTGAACCAGAAATTGAACGTTCTTCCGGTCTGTGGTTGCCTTCTTTTCTCATAAGTTTAGACACGGCCACCCTGTAAACCCCACAACAAGTTAAAAGTCCGCAATCCGCACCCTCGACCCGCAGCCACTATCAAAAGTAAATTGCCGGTTGACTTGCAGGTACTCTCCTCCTCCTCCCCCAACTTAGATTAGACACAAATATAAAATTTAAAAAAAAAAAAAAAAAAAAAAAAAAAAAAAAAGTGAAAAATAGAATGTATGCCCCAGCAAAGGGCCCCCTCCACAGTTTTCCAAGAGAGGGAGCGACCCCCTTGCCAGCGTAACTCCGAAAAAATAATTCCAACTGGGGTCCAAGTAACTCAAGTAAGGTCTCAAAATGAAATCAGATGGATCCAAAATTTTAACGGCGAGTACCGGTAAGCTTACTCTTTTGATCGGTCCAAACCGGATTGCGATACATCGATTTACCCTCGAGATATCGATTTTTCAAAGGCGCGCGGTATAGGGTCAGAAATCTAAGATTCTCTAAAATCCGCGAATTTCGACTCTCATGGACCTAGCATGCGCCGTGAGAAGTCATATGTGAGTTTTTTGAGTTCACATGAAGTTCATTAAGGGCCCTGACAAATGTCGGACCGATAAAGTCTATATCGGGGGGGGGGGCGTGGCCCCAACTCCAGCGTAAGTCTCACGTACAATGTCTCACTGCGGCCGCGGGAGGTCCCATAAGATCCGTTTAAAACTTGGATGGATCTGAATTTTTTTCAAGAAATATCTAAAAGCTGAAGCTACCGCCCAATCCAAACCGCAGTGCGCAATCCATCGATTCGTTCTCGAGATATCGATTTTTCAAAGGCGCGCGGTCTTGTCAGATCGACCTTAGAGGGGCGCTGGAGGCTGGAAAAAGGCGAATTTCGTCTCTCACGAACCAGTCGTGTGCCGTATTATATCGGTTCCGCTTTTTTTCGGGTCCCAATGATGTCCCGAGAGGGCCCAATGCAGTTTCGAGCCAAAAAATATCATCTTAGGGGGGGGAACTACTCCCCGTTTCAGCGTAACTCTGACAAGAAATGTCTAACTGCGGCCGCGAGAGGTCCTGTAAGGTCATTAAATAAACTCGGATGGATCTGAAATTTTCGAGGTTGTCAGTCACAAGCAAGCGCTTTCGATCGGTGCAAACCGAATTGCAATACATCGATTCACTATCGAGATATCGATTTTTCAAAGGCGCACGGTCTTGTCAGATCGAACATTGAAATAAGCTGTGGATACTCTGTATCCGCGAATTTCGTCTCTCATGGACCGTTTAAGCTCCCTTAAAAATCGAATGAGCTTTTTTCAAGTTCATATTACGTTCCTTAAGGGCCTTGATGAGTGTCGGATGACATTTGATCAATATTAACATTCATTTTTTAATCTGAGACAAAAAGAGCTGAAACCATAAAGACGAAGAATTTCCATCGTGATGACTTTGGTTCAAGCGAGGAAAATTCTATAGAAGTCCCAAATAACTAGACTAGACTTTCCGGCTTGCTAGGATTGGTATTAAGAATTTCCTTCCTGATGACTTTGGTTCAGGCGAGAGAAATCTAAAAAAGTCCCAAATAACTAAACTAGACTTTGCGGCTTGTTAGGATTGGTATTGCGTCATCCGATTTTAAAGGAACTATCACTATCGAAATCGATTTTCAAAACCACAGTATTCACCTCGCCTCGTGAACAACTGTTTCAACACGCTATAAGTAAATTTTCATTCCCAATTTGACCTATCAAGTTATTTTTACAGCGATCACTGTTATACAAACACAAATGCAGCGTTGCGATTGAATTTGTCGCAGTTTTGTACTATCAATATGGAACTCCACACTTACAATGATTTACGGCCGACACTCATGCTCTCTTTGCTAACACTGTTCCAGTGTTGCAAGTTCCAACTTGTTTTTTTTTACATTTTGGCTTCATTCTCTTACCATTTAATAAAATTCCTATGAGGCAAATATAATTTATTTTAGACCTGAAAACGCTAATATTTTCGTAAAAAATGACCGTGTCATTTAGAGCTGATTTAGACGTTATGTTTCAGAATATTTGGAGGTCTGTTGGGATGGCATTAGCCCCCCCCCCCCCCGCGTACGCCATCGGCACTGGTAATAGTTACCTTTTCATTTTAGAAATTTTCATTTTATCGTTTTTTCCCCCCCATAGCTTCTAACTGCAGTAAGTACAATTACGGTGGCGGATCGGGGCATGGGGGCACGATCCCCCCCTCTTCAGAAGCCTCAGATTTTGCCTTTTAATCCGCACTTCAAATTTAAAAATACATGGGGGCCCATGTGCCCTCCCAGAAAAAATTTCTGGATCCACCACTGAGAACAAAAATAAAATGCACTTTTGAATGGATAGAACAAAATTGATCAAAAATATTCAATTTCATTATTTCAATCATGCAAAAGCTGTAAAAGTCAGTCAAAAAGAACAAGGAGTATGTTGCTGTTTCCGTTGCAAAAGAAAATGATAAACGACTGTTAATTTGGTTCTGTTCTGAAAGAGAGAAAAACTGAATGATCGATTTACCGACGCGGGATCACACCTATATTCTTTCGTGAGAGTTGTTCTTTACTTGACTTTTCTTCTTCCTCCTGCTTCAAACTTGATTGGTGACATTGATCGGAATTTAGAGAGAGAGAGAGAGAGAACTTGAAACGAGACGTGAGTTGCATGATTTTATAGCTTTTAAATGATTTTCTTGGAATAAGATTTTGTAATATTTTAATAATTCGTCGAAGAAAAATAATAATAATAAAAAAAAAAAAATCCATAATTTGTCAGTTTTGAACGAACACACTTACCGCTTCTAAACGGCACATTTTTTCTCTCAAAAATTCGAATTCTCCGAATTATGCGAGTTACCCGCGAAGCACAAAATCACTTGAATTTATTTGCACGTAGAATAAGACTTCCGCGTTATAAGTCACGTGAGTTTCACTCGATTCTCACCCGCAGGCCACCCTTTCCCGCAACATCAACAAAGTAAAATCGCTAATTTATCTAATTATTTATTTATTTATCTATTTACCCGTTTAACTTTAAGTATATCTAAGCTCCTCAGTCTGAATGCCCGCGAAACAGGCGCCTTCTTTTTTCAATTTCTTTCCTTGGCGAGCATTAATGTATTTCTTTCCAGTAATATGATGGCAAAGGCAGGCACTGTTCTACACTTCCGCACAGTTACAT
Organism: Trialeurodes vaporariorum; assembly: GCA_011764245.1. Classification (NCBI taxonomy): domain Eukaryota; kingdom Metazoa; phylum Arthropoda; class Insecta; order Hemiptera; family Aleyrodidae; genus Trialeurodes; species Trialeurodes vaporariorum. Next base: position 38,240,754 of record VMOF01000024.1, read on the forward strand.
TCATACAAAACAAAGCCGAATCCATCAGGAATCGATCCTTCTCTTTCTTTGTCCGTTTGACTGCATGTATTGAAAAAGAACAGTAACAGGGGCTTAAGCCATTTGACAGCACCTTTCCTTTCCTTTTCTGACACACTCGTTTGAATGGGCAAAGAGAAAGAAAGACACATGCCTGGCCACAGCTATGATACAAAACATTAGGACGACAGTCGATTATAATGATACCAGCTGACTTCAAATTAGACAATCATGATTTTTTAACCCTTTCAGACCTAGTGTTCATTTCAATGTACGTCTGAATAACATTGAATCTTATGGAAAACATGAAAATGCAATTAATACGCGCCGAACAAAGATAAGTTCAGGTCTGAAAGGGTTAAAAAGAAGTAGAAGTAGTAGAAGTAGAAAGTCCAGCCGCCCCAGCTGCTAGCCATAGCTCGTTATGCTTATGTTTCAAAGCGAACGACTGGACTGGTTTTTTTTTTTTTTTTTTTTTGAAGGGTAGGTTATGGGAAACAGAACTCCGACAAACGAGATGCTCTGTGTTGGATAGGAGAATGTGGGCAAGGGTGTCAGAACTCCGACAAACGAGATGCTCTGTGTTGGGTAGGAGAATGTGGGCAAGGGTGGCAGAACTCCGACAAACGAGATGCTCTGCGGTATGGGGGGAAAAGAAGGGGAGGCAGGAAACAGAACTTCGACAAACGAGATGCTCTGCGTTGACACGTGGTATGGGGGAGAAAAAAAGGGAGGTAGCAAACAGAACTCCGACAAACGAGATGCTCTGTGTAGATGAGTGGTATAGGGGAAGAAGGCGGTGGGAATCAGGAAACAGAACTCCGACAAACGAGATGCTCTGCGTTGAGTGGTTTGTGGTGAAAAGGGATAGAAAGTTAGAAGACAGAACTCAGACACTAATATTCTCTTTTGACTGTAGGGTTTGAGAGAAGAGAAGTAGGGTAAGGGATAGTAAATCTGTACCTGTAATACTGGAGAGAAAAACAAAACATAAAAAACATAAAAAACAAAAACGTTCTTGTTGAATCTGAAAAAGCAAAGAACCTCCCCAAAAGTGCCATTAGTCTTAAGTGGCTTCAGCTGCCTGCAGGGTAAAGGGGACAATATTTCTCTTCAGAGCAATCTCCTGTAAGATATACGGCTACTTGTCACTGATAAATTAATAATTAGTTTATAACTACCAAGTAGCGGGAGCTGGCTGTAGGGTATGTCAGCAGCGGAGTAGGAAGTTAGATGCCAGATCTCAGCTGGACTAGATATGCCGAACACTTGTCTGGATCTTTGCTGACCCACTTCTTTATTGACATGCTGATTAGCACACTGATTTCCTTACCTTTACCATATAATCCAAGTGTCTACCACATACACAACTTAAATGCTAATCTACCATCTATCTTCTTCATCCTCATCTTCATTGCTTACTACACAACCATCAGAGTCTTCAGATTTAATTTCTGGATCGGTGTCAGACAGCTCTGGATTCTCACGGATGCTTTGTAGTATGGCCCTTGGAATCTTGTGTTGCTGCATCAGCTCCTTCCATATTTCTGATGAATGGTCAGACCATCTGATGGCTTTCTGAAGCATGTCAGACCACGTTAGGCATGGGCGTCCATGTTTCCGAGGTCCACCCACAAATGACTCAGCAAGTTTCAAGAGGTGTCCCTCAGGTCTCCGAGTTACATGGCCCCAGTATTGAATTCTTGAGATTGCGATTTGCCGAGTGATGGTGAGGTTTCTGACTAAAGAAGATACTCTAAGGTCCGTTGGCTTTGTAGAGCTTACTTTAATAAGCAGTTTTAGAGCATTCCTTTCAAAGTGCCTCAAGGATATTCTGTTTTGTCGGGTCACTGCTGCTACTTTCAGGCCATACACGACTGTTGGTGTGATGATGCTGGTATACAGTATTGAGATTAAGTCCCATGGTAGTCGGTTCTCCTGTAGGAAGGGTAGTAGACTATACAAAGCTTTATATCCTGCTTTAACTCGGTTTCTAATTGTTTGCGGTCGTTCTAAACTACTTGTTATGGTAGATCCCAGATACAGAAAGTGGTCTACTTTAGGTAGTTTGAAGTCTCCGAAATACAAGTGGGTTTCTTCGTGTACGTCTTCAGGTCTCTCCTTCTGTCCTTCCGGGTCTCTTATTAGTACACAGCTTTTACTCCAATTTACGTTTAGTCCAACTTCTGCTAGTAATTCGCACAAAACAGTTAGAAGTTCCGCTATTTGTTCTTCCGTTTCAAACAGTATAATTATGTCATCTGCAAAAGCAAGTATGCAAGGGAACTTCATGTCTTCTATTTGTTCTACCGTAAAGAATGGTAGCCTTTCTGATGCTGCTTTGATGACGAAATGGAGTACCAATATGAAAAGCATCCCAGAGATTGGACATCCTTGCTTAACTCCTCTGTTAACCTGGAAATATTTTGTATACTTACCTCTCCACCTGACACAAACGTCTCCAGGTAAACAAGCTTTAGTTATTCGCTCAATTAAACTTGCTGGTACACCATAGGATTTCAGCATTTTAAGAATTGCAGAATGGTCTACTGTGTCAAAGGCTTTCTGTAGATCCAAAGATAATACCATGACTTTCCTTCCAGAATTCCATAGGGAGTCTAGGATTCGGCGTAGTGTGAACAGGTGGTCATCTGTTGATCTTCCATGTAGGTACGCAGCTTGATAGGCTGGAATTTCACTGATATGTTTTCTCAGTTGGTCGAGAAGGTAGCTACTATATATTTTGTAGCCAACGCTACTCAGTGTTATTAACCTATAATCACCTGGTTCTTTTGCAGCCGTCTTTTTTGGTATGGGTACTCTTACTGCTTTAAACCATTCGTCCGGTGGCTCATTCTTTTCCCATATCGCTGAGAAACATTTTGCCAGACTCCTGTAGAATTCATTGGGGCATTGTTTCAGCAGGTCCACAGTAACCTGGTCAGGTCCAGGAGCAGATCCACTTTTCATTTTCCCAACAATTATCTGTAATTGTGCGGCGCTTGGTCCAGGGATTGACTCGTTCTCGATGTTTGTGGTATCTGTTGAATGGGCATTAGCTCCGCTTGTGGGTGTAGTGTCCTTTTGTCCTAATGTTTTCTTCATGTACATCTCCCAGTCTCTCAATGAAATTTTTGGTTCTGCCCGGCGTTGGTTTGGTTTTCTCCGATGGGCATGTATATGTTTGTACATGATACGCAGTCTCTCTGATGGTTTGTATTTATGTATTTTGTCTAGAAACTCCGCAAAGCGTTTCTCCTTATGTTGTTTTTTGACTGCTCTTAGAGCGGCCGTGGACTGTCTCAGCTGGGCCTTTGCTTCTCTACAACCTGGTCTTCTTTTCTGAACAAATTGCGCTTTTCTATACTTGGCCATTGATTTTCTTGTTCCGGGTGTAATGGGTGAGGAGGGTATGTTTAATATTTTATCAGCCGCGGAGCATACAATGTTTGCCAGTTCATTCCAGCTGGGTGTGATCTGGTTTGCTTCCATAATGTTGACCTGCTCCTTGATGTGCTGTTGGAAGTTATCACCTATCCTCTTGTCTCTAAGCGCCGTCACATTCCAATTCCTATAATCATAGTTGTTACTAGGTGGGGTCGTTTCTCTGACCCTAATGTTGTCTCCATTTCCATCATGCTGGTCAGCAGCTGGTTCTTGCGTTGTATTCTTCATAAGAGTAAATGTTCCCATAACCATTTTATGATCTGTCTTGACAGAGTTTTCAAATCTGGCTTTACATCCAGCCCCCCTAGCCCAAAATCCTCGTACGAGAATGTGGTCAAGTTGAGATTTGTACTCTCCTCTTTGCCAAGTCCAAAATAAAGAGGAGTTTCTGCGTTTATCTCCAAAAGTTGTGGCAATTTTCAGATGGTAATTTCTTGCAACATTCTTCAAGCTTTCTCCATTGCTGTTGGTACGCACATGGCCTAAGATGTTTCCTATAAGGTGAGTATCTTCTGGTAGTTGGTCCATCCACCCTAGATGACCATTGAAGTCTCCGGCAACTATCAGCTTATTTTCAGAGCTAACACCTAAAAGTTTGGATTGAAGAGTACTGAAGAAATCTTCAGCCTCGGAGGATCCTGTGGTGGGAGCATAACATCCAAAGATTTCGTATTTTTTTCCAAGTATTTGTATTTGTATCATTATTGCGATGATATCTTGTGAACAGCATTTAACGCTCAAGACTTCTGACCCTTGGCGGACGAGGATGCTTACTCCTCGGCACGATCTTTCTTCAGCTGCTGTTCCACTGTTGTACCATATGAATCTTTGAGTGGAAAAAGTTGAGTTCACAAGATGTGTCTCTTGTAGAATGGCTATGTCTGGATCATATTGTTCTAACACGTCTTCAATTTGCTTCTGTTTCGCAGTCTCATTGCAAGAGCTCACATTCCACGTGATGACACGAACAGTTTCTCTCTCAGGCATCATGGGTGTGCTCACGTTGGGTGTGAGGCTAGTCGCTCTGATGTCATATCTGGTTTGTGGTACTTGTGGGGATCGTATGTTGTTATCCATCCTGTTATGAATCTGCACTTCATTCTCAGGTCCTGAAGGTTGCTGCTTTTTACATTTGTTCCTTCTTTTGTTGCTATGCTTGGAGTCTTGTGATTTCCTCTTCTCTACGTTGGTTTTTCTGGTGATTGTTTCATTGTTTATTGCTGTATTAGGTACTTTAGGTAAGACCTCGTGCTGAATTAGCCTGGGGTCGCAACTGATGTTTGTGAACACATTTAATACACTGTCGTAATGAGTTCTCGACCCAGGTTGTGCACCAATTCTGTAGCACACTTGCAGTGTTGGGCCTTGCGTCCCAATGGTGTACTCAGGTCCCTCTTCATTGTAAATTTTAATACTACAGGCAAATAGGTTTGCAAAGGCTATTATAACCTCAGCTCCGCCATAAGTGGTCTGAACATGACCCAAATATTGTAGGAAGGCCCGAACTTTTACCTCATCCGAGTATCTAATGTGCTCTTCCATGAACCTGCTATCCATTCTGCATGTCTCTAGAACATTATAGAATACGGTGGGCTCATTTATGTGGCTAAGCAAATAATCCTGAATCATAAGCCGCAATCTCGGAATGTTTAGGTTGCCTTGCCTACCCCTATTCAATTCCCACTGGTGTATCAAGGCTCTAAAGAGGCAGCTTCCATCCCTGGTATTACAGCTACTTCAACCGCTCCTGCCTGAACGATGACAATTTCCTTTTCCATTCTACAATACAATGAGCTTAAATTCTGGACTTCTTAATATATTTTTTTGATTAAGAATCTGGACATTAATACATTAACTTCTATAACAGAGGAGACAAGAATTAGTTTGACAATTTACACACATATTGGACATGAAACAATAAAATATGCCAATCTCGTGGTGGTGTGCAACCCTCAGTGATGAGAGCCACCACGAAGAAAGGCAACAGATTCGCACTATAGTAGTTCAGTTGAGGGACTGTCCGAAATCACGTTACAATGACAAACCACAGGAGTGTGGGAGTGAAGGAGGATGAATCTTGTAGGTCATGGTGGCAAGGTTATGGGGAACTTTGTTCGGCTGAGGCAGGGGAGGAGAGTCAGGAACCATATGCCATCTTATTACTATAGCAGTTCGAGGAGAGTCAGGAACCACGCGCCATCTTATTACTATAGCAGTTCGAGGAGAGTTAGGAACCAAGTGCCATCTTATTACTATAGCAGTTCGAGGAGAGTCAGGAACCACGTGCCATCTTATTATTATAGCAGTTCGAGGAGAGTTAGGAACCACGTGCCATCTTATTACTATAGCAGTTTGAGGAGAGTCAGGAACCACGTGCCATCTTATTACTATAGCAGTTCGAGGAGAGTTAGGAACCACGTGCCATCTTATTACTATAGCAATTCAGTTGAGGGACTGTCCAAAATCATGTTACAATGACAACCACGGGAGTGTGGGAGTGGAGGTAGATGAATCTTGTAGGTCTTGCTGGCAAGGTTATGAGGAACCTTGTTCGGCTGAGGCAGGAGAGGAGAGTCAAGAACCACGTGCCATATTGCTGCAACTTTTCGGAAAATCCCCGTAACGGCGGTCACCAGCGTCATGACCCACAAAGCTTCAACAATTCACAATTACTCAGAAGGGATATTATTATACTATACACGGCGTAATAAGGGTTGATGTTTACGCTTATGTAGCCAAAGGAGGGTCTTCGGGAGGTGTGCAAGGGTTTTTCAATTTCTAAGCTTAAATTTAAGTGCGTTAAGTGCGTATTTCTCTTAGCGTTTAGAATCGTAGTGCTCCCATTTCCAGGTTTGATCAGCAATTCCCTTTCCAATGCATGTATGGCGTTGTCCGGTTATTTCCATTAAGTTGGAGGTAAGCAAGCAGGCAAGTTCCTGTAGGGATGTGCCAGGTTGTAGAGAAGACTTTATTTCCGTAGAATGGTTATCTTTAGTCCCATTAGTTGCAATTGTGCAATAATTTACTGTCTATCTTGCTTATGATGAAGTGTTGTGTATCATTAGAAGTACATCCTTCAGAAGGTCTACCATGACGATCGCTTGTTGTTCGTTTTAAAACGGGTTAAGCTCCTGTGCGGGTGATACTTAGCCGTATTGCTGTGCTGCATACTGTGGCTTGTCGTCGGGATGTCCTTCCTCTGATATTTTCCCTTGTTATCCCCATCTTACATTGATTAACCCTTGCATCACCATAGAGAACCAAGGGGGCAAGGGGAGAGGGAACAAAATTCTCATTTGTTTCAGCTTCCTGTGTCACAAACACTCTCAGAGCCTGGCCAGGTAATTTACTAAAGAGGGGGTAAGGCTGAAATAGCCGGTGGTCAACTATGGAGGGCTGTTCTATCTGAAGGATGAACAGTGGCTGTACAGGGGGGGTGTGTTGAACATGAAACATTGAACAAGGTGTGATCCTGGCCAGTCACTTTTTTCGTGAAGGTACTACTATAGACTTGGGAAGGCAGAGGCTCAAGTGCACCTTTTGTAAGGGCCTATTTTCCGCGTGCACTTCCCCACTTGACCACCTTCAGGTCTGAAAGGGTTAAAAAAAAAAAAAAAAAAACTTTCCTTTATATTTACAAAATTTACCGCACCTAACTAAAGTAATTATTTTAACGCGACCAGAGGCGTACGCCACATTCCTTTTTCCCCCTGCTCCACCCCTAAAAAGTGGAGGTCGAGAGAAGGGGGTCTTTAGCTCCCTGGGGCCCGATCAATTTGGCAAAAATTTGGACCTAATTTGCGGACTCGACTTAAACAAACATAACCTCACTTTTCACGATTACTTGCATATGATTAGTCGGCGGTGCAGATTCGAGGAATCGGTTGCACTGGAGTACGACTTCGAGCATTTCAACTTGATTGGGTCCCTGAAGCCTTCCCGCGGACACCACTGAACACGACCCCCCCCCCCCCCCCCAAAAAAAAACCATCACAACATTTTACCAAACGAAAATTGATATTCTCAACTTTATCCCGATACCTGGCCCAGTTTTGAAAGTTTAAGAGTAACCTAGCATTTTCTAGTCATCTTTTATTCGCCGGTCGATGTCTTCAATGGGGCAGTTGCAAGGGTCTGAAATTGAGTGTTTTTTTCGAAAAGAAAATAGCAGTACGTGATGAGCCGAGAACAAGGGTGCCTTTATTTTTTTCCTTAGTGTCCCGGTTTTGGAGATACACACAAGTAAAGTTGTAAAATATCGTTTGCGTATAGTGACGTCACTATACGTGGAACTCTCATTAAAAGCAATATATTTTGGGTCAAAAACTCATCTCCGGAACAATGGGACTTAATTAGGAACCGAAGGCATCTTTGTTCTCAGCTCATCAAGTACAATCCCTTCCTTCATAAAAAACACAACATTTCAGACCCTTGCAACTGCCCCATTTGTGATTAGATTTTCAAGTTTGGCTCTCGCAAACTCCGCGGACGTTAAATGTTGGCCAATTCATTATACTAATTGTAAAGAAAAATCATAGGGAAGGTTATGGGAAGAAGAGGAGGAAAAAGACTGCGAAGGACAATCCGGAAAACTTCATTATTCTAAAGTCACTTTTCCAACAAAAAAAAAAAAATAGTGGATATTTTGAGAGCGATAGTTAATTGTTCGCAGGCTACTTTTTTTTTTTTTTTTACCGTTCAAATTAATTAGATCCATTTGTAAGGACAGACATACTGCGGTAAATGAAAAATATTACTAATATAAGTAAAAAAAAAAAAAAAATGTGTCAAATCAACTCGAGAATATTTGATACTCCTGAATAGTCGATGATGATGATGATGATGATGATGGAGGTGGTGGAGGTGGTGGTGGGGAATGAAAAAAATCTGTAGAAATTAATTAAGTATTCACAGAAACTTTTTTCCTGGAACTTTGGGATTTGAGAGGAAATGATCTAGATACTTAAACAATGGGGCCTAGGGAATAGACGAGTCATTATACGATCCAATTAATCATAAAGCATCATAAAATCAGAGGCGAAAACAAGGAAAAACAGTAATGATAATGATAATAAGGCGCGAGACAATTATATTTGCGAATAGTTAATGTGACGCCGACTAAAAATTCCGAGTCTGATAGTAAATCTTGAACGTAATCCATTTCCTCGATTTCCTCTTGTACGTCATAATTGTAAGGTGAAAATCAAGGAAAATGAGAGGTAGAGAATGTTTTCCGAGATGAAAGCGAGACCGAGGAAGGGGGGGGGGGGTAGCTGGGTGGGTCAGGCAAAATATGATAATTCTTTTCCTTTCGGTCTTATCGTTGTCACCGACAGACTTATTAAGAGAACTTATTTTCATCAAGAATTCGAAGAGAATTCAGACGGAAATTAATAGAGCTCACTCACCGTAGGCTCAATCTTTTCAAAATTTGCACCACCACCAAGTAACCACACGGTTTAATTTACTACTTGACCCTTGTAGGCTTTTAAGTCTTAACTGGATAAAATTCTGTGGCAATTGGTAAGGTAATTTTGACATTATTCCGAAAAAGAGGATCCGTATACGCATCAAAAGCGCCATCAGTGCGCTCACTTAAATGCTCCCTATTATTATCAGAGTGTATTAAAATCAAATGATTTTTTACTAGATTAGATCATGTCGGTTTCGTTTGTTTGGTGAGAGTCAGGGATGACCTCTTCTACTGAGCTAAGAACTGGTTGTGAGAGAAAATGGCTACAAGAGCGAAAATTCACCCATTTAACATACATTGGAGAAGTGTCGTTTTTGCTTTAATTACTGAGGCGTTTGGTACAATAACGACGCTTCTTTCCTTTGTAACTAAATAAGAGGTGTTGTTTTCGCACTAATTCAGGCGATGTCCGATGAGTTCAAACTGAAACGTGCAACAACGACCGTTCTTCTATTTTAAAATACCTTGGAGAAATGTCGTTTTTGCATTCATTAAGGCGGTGTTTAATGAATGCAAAAATGACACATCTCCGATATATTCTCAAGAGAAACAGGTGTCACTCTTGCACTCAACGCCTCAATAATTGATGCAAAAACGACACTTCCTCATTTAAAAATACATTGGAGAAGTGTCGCTGCTGCACTTAACGCCTTAATAATTAATGCAAAAAAGACACTTCCTCTATTCATCATATGCATCTGAGAAGTGTCGTTGTTGCACTCGCAACGCCTCAGTAATTAATGCAAAAAACGACACTTCCTCATTTAAAAATACATTGGAAAAGTGTCACTGCTGCACTCAACGCCTCAATAAAAAATGCAAAACCGACACTTCCTCATTTATTAATACATTGGAGAAGTGTCGCTCCTGCACTCAACGCTTCAATAAAAAATGCAAAAACGGCACTTCCTCATTTAAAAATACATTGGAGAAGTGTCGCTCCTGCACTCAACGCCTCAATAAAAAATGTAAAAACAACACTTCCTCTTTCTAAAATGCATTCGAGAAGTGACGTTGTTGCACTCATCGGCGTCGTCGAGTTGCCTAAATTGCAGGAACCGGTATACGCGCGACTCGCGAGCTACAGCCGTATGCATGTTGTGCGCGCCGCGGCCGTCGCGTGCGTCGCCGTCGTGGCGTGTAGCAAGTAGCATGCTGCTGTGCGGGGTGTCTGCGAATCGCGGGGCAAAGCAAAGCAACGCAAGCAAGACGACGACGAGCTCGAGACTCGAGATCGGGGAGACGGGCGGAACAAGTGGCGCCCGAACCCGCGCCCGCAAACTTGTCCCGGCTAACCTCAACCGACGCGACGCGACGTCGGGTCAAGGTCGTTTATCCTTCGCCGGTCTTTTTTTTGCACTTGTCGATGTCAAGCCCGTAAAACCCGTACACCACCACCCGACGATTGTTGAGGAGTCGGAGTCGAGACATCGCGATCCGCGATCCGAAGAGCAAGTTGATCCGCTCGATCCACCTTTCGCATTCCACAATCACAATCCACCCCCTTCTACGGTTTCCTGTTTTCGGCAGACTTCTGGTTATTATATTATTATTATTATTATTACTATACTTACACTCATCTCCGATGTCTTTCTTCGGGGCGAACCCTAATTTCATTCGTAGAACCGCGGAGTCGAATAGGAAACCGGTTCCAGAGCGACGCGAAGTTTTAACTGACGCCAAAGCTGCTTTAAGACGTTAGGGCCACTCGGTGCAGCGGTGAAGTCACTTACGCGTTCGTACTGCAAGTCTCTTGGCCGACAGTGATTTCTGAGCAAATAATTCATTCCGGCACTAAATTATTTTTGGTATGGATGACCTTTCATCGCGACTTGAAAATTGCAATTTACACAACCGACATAGCGGTTTGGCACCGCAGCAGAAGGGGGTGCAAACGTAACCACCCCTTGCCTCCCTTTTCCACGGAGCTTGCAACATGTCGATTGACACGCCAATTTTCCCTTTCTAGGAACTCCCCCCCCCCCAACTAAAATAGTCCCTTTAAAATGCGTGTCCTGGATCCGCCCCTGAAATTGACTGACTATATGAATTTTATGAAAGGGCGAGATAACTCGTCAAGATTAAAATAGAACTTGACTTCCAATGACTCTGGGTGTTTGATTTTACAAGAAAATAAACGGAAAAAACAAAGAGAGCCCGCTTATAGGTGGCGCTTACAAAACCTTGAGGTAGACAAATAACCCAGCAAAAGACTTTGTTAGAGCCAACTTAATCGATGGTACACCCAGAAAAATCTCTTTAGCTAAGCGTACAAACATCTTTGGATAGCTCTAGTAAAGCCTTTTTCTGGATTATTTTTAAACCAAAGGTTTTGTCAGCACTGCCAAAGCGGTTTTATTCTTTGTTGATCTGTGAAATATCAAGTATTCTTAATTTTAAATACCATAAAAACTAAAACACCGAGGGTAATCGGGAGTCAATGTCAATTTATTTTGACGAGTTATGGGTTTCTACCAAAAGTTTTGTCAACGCTACCATAGCGGTTTTGTCAACGCTACCATAGCGGTTTTGTCAACACTACCATAGCGGTTTTGTCTGCTTTTTCTGTGTATGTCCTGTGAACCACCAAGCATTCTTAATTTTAAAGACCGTAAAAACTAAAAAACCGAGGCAAAGGGTCACCAGAAGAGTCAATTTCGATTTATTTTGACGAGTTCTGGTCCTAACGGGCAAGCAACCGCTTCTAATTTCATTTGTGCACACATATAGCCGTGGCCAGGATATTATCTTTCTCTCTCTTAGCCCATTTGAACGCATGTGTTAGAAAAGGATGGGCATAGGGGCTGTCACATGACTTCAGTCCCTGTCTCTGTCTTTTTCTAATACATGCGTTCAAACGAGCAAAGACAGAGAGAAAGACATTAACCTGGCTAGGGCTATAAGCACAAGTAAAGTTCATAGTCATCACACTCACCACCCTATTCTCAGCATTGTTTGTTCCCGGTAAAGCTGAAGGGTAGAGTCTTCACTGGCAGATCCACGAAATTGCCCTTCTCTCTCTTTTCCTAATAGGACGCAGGTGGCAGAAAAGGAAAGAAGAGAGGGCTAAAATCACGTGACACCCCATGATCTGCCCTTTTCTAACACACGCGTTCAAATGGGTAGAGAGAGAGAGAGAGAGAGAGAGAGAGAGAGAGAGAGAGAGAGAGAGAGGGAGAGAGAGAGAGAGAGAGAGAGAGAGAGAGAGAGAGAGAGAGAGAGAGAGAACGATAGAGAGAGAGAGAGAGAGAACGAGAGAGAGAGAGAGAACGAGAGAGAGAGAGAGAGAGAGAGAGAGGAACAATTACCTGGATCCGGGAGTGAGATGGCCCTCATAGCTTGAGCTTGAAATCAAGGGTTCAGTCGAGTCGACACGATGCGACGCGACGGCCGCGAGGCAAAGGGTGCTCTCTCTCCCTGAAAGCTGACTCCGCTCATATTAACGACACGAGATAGCGGGAATCGATAAATCCTATCGGTTCAACACCGTTTCACACCTGAAAACAATTTTTGTTCAGGAACGGATTTTAGGCGATCATAGCTGATCTGGGCGCAATTTTCTCACATAAAATATGCATATCATATCTTCATTTCCTCCATAAGATTCTATGTTATTCAGTACATTGAAATGTACACCAGGTATGAAAGGGTTAAATGGCGTCACAAGACAGATTTAAAGGCGTTCGAAGCGTTCGTTTTAAATCGAATGACTACGAGTCGAGCTTGGACAACTCGAATGACTTCAAATCTGACGCTTCGTGACGCTATTTAAACCAATGGGACAAATCGATTCCCGCTATCTCGTCTCGCCTCGTTTAATAGAGCAGAGTCAGTCCTTTCTCATCCAGCGACGGTTCGTGCAATTTAGCAACAGTGTTTTCCCTCCCTTTGAAACTATCTACAACAATCGATTGCAGGGGAAGAACCGCTTCACTGTCGAAACGATTGTTTTGCATGAAATCAAATTGCGGAAAAACATTGTTACCATATTGCATGAGCCGCCGCTCCCTGTTCTCATCTTAAACAAGTTAAATCTGCAGAGCTAGTAATAATGACATAAAAATAAAATTATATTATTTTTGGGCGAAGGAAGAAAAAGGAACAGTGACAAATCGATGAGGTATAAATTTGTATTCAATGGCGTGGTATTTACAAGCAGTCGCTCCAGTTAATTGTCGGACGAGATATACCTACAAAACTTTCATGATATTATACAATGTAAATTCAATAAGATCATCGCGCGTTAACGATTTAAAGCGTTATTAAAACTGGTTTTAATTAGAGTCGTTTTCCACTTACATCACTAATTAGCAGATTCAGAGATAGATAAAGATCGATCTGTCTTATTGACCGTTACCAACGAGAATTCATGCCGACAAATTTTAGAATCGAACACGTGTAACCTCCTTTTGTCCTTCCGAAAGGTGACATTTTGTAATCCTACCTCTCCATTTTACTTCATTGGTATATTAATTTTTTACCAATGATTTGACAGACTATAATCAGTCCTTGATTCGTAACTATATATGAACATTAATTTTGGTACTGCGTAGAGTGTAGAGAGTAAAATCTCTTCAAATGATGGAATATGATTTAACAAATTATTGAAAAGCTAATTATTAACGTACAAATAATAAAAATAAATCGCCTCGCACTGAAAAATAACAACACTGTTTAGGAAGTAGAGGGGTTAAAGGCCATTTTGGGCCAGACTATAGGTTATCTTACTTTTTCAATTCCCCTACACACATTGCGCTAAATTCCAAATCATTTTAAATAAATTTGCAAAAACGAAGGAAAGATGTGCATTATTGCATTTATAATAAAAATTAAAGAGCAATTCAGATTTAACCGCCTCCTGTATAGTCCCATCACGCTGAAGTCCAAATCGTTGTTAAACGGGTGAATCGCTGGCAGCAAAAAAAAAAAAAAAAAATTGCTAGAAGAACTTTCAAGGCTATTTTTTCTGTGGTAAAATAATTTTTATCTCGTCTTGATTAACGTTGCATGATGGTTTTGATGAAAAATATATATGGTAAAAGATATTCTACAGCGAAAGATTCTAACGTTGCTTTAAATTTTAAAAATTTACGTGAAGGTTAAAAGAACAAAATTTCAGCCATTTAACGTGTAATATTTGCATGTAAATATGCGACCAAGTAAATTAGTGCTCGTCTCTTTTTATAGCATTTGATAGTTTTAGGTCGCACATTAAGACATAAATCATCTCTATGAAGGTTTTTTTCTCTTTTTGTTCTGTTTTCTTTTTCTTCTCAAAGCTTACTTGACTTGGATAAAAATATCATTTGTGATTCTATCCCTCCCCCCCCCACCCAATACTTGTTTCAATTAAATTTTAAATTTGTGTCGCCCTTTCTCTCTTTAGCCTTAATTAATGAGATATGAACATATTTTGAGTAAAAGATAAAAGCGAGTCCTAATTATCTCTCTTAGACAACAGGAAATATTTTCTGTCACTTAACTACTTGTATCTGAAAAAAACAAAAACAAAAAAAACAAAACAAAAAAAAACAAAAACAAAAAAAAACAAAAACAAAAAATCGATGTTCACACGTCTATACCTAGGTCAAACCTTGGGCTATAAAATTTTTCGTCTAGTTTCTCCTATTAATTTGCTGAAAGCTTTCAAAGAGAAGAATATTACACACTATTGCGGATAAATCTCTACATTTCAAACGTTATATAGGAGACTCGTTGGCGGAAAGGGAAGGTGAAATCGGCCACGAATGATGGTTAAAAAAAAAAAAAAAATAATAAAAACAGTTGATTTAACAATTTTGAAATTAAAAGTAGTGGTCACAAAATAGCTTTGCTGATTTAACAAAACGAAATTCCGAATCAACGAAACATTATTGCTTAACTAACAAAATGCATTATTAAACCAACAACTTTTTTGTGAATTTCACAAATCAATTTGTTGCTTTAACAATATAATTTTTAGTTTCACAATAATCTTCTGGTTGATTCAGGCTTCCGTTTTTTTAAATCAAAAAGATATTCCTCGGTCACCACTTTTAACAATAGACTTATTAAAACAAGTTCTTTTTCTTCTTCTTTATTCCTACCTCACAGAATATTGAGAACGTCACACGGGTATATCATATAGTGACATTAGTGGCACTTTGAATTAAGCTTTTAAACTTTGGAATCTTTGAATCAAGACCACTCAAAAGATTGGATTCTTTCCTCGTTATTTGCCCAAGCTATGTTTTGGAAGGACGGTCATCAGTGGCGAGGCGTGAGATTTGGCAACGTTCCTTTTCCCCATTTAAATGCATTAAACAGGTCGAAATGCCTGGTTATCGCCGTTGACTGAGGCGTTCGACTTTTTTGGTGAATTTAAATGAAGAAAATACACTATTGCCAAATTTCACGCCTCGCCACTGACGATCAACTCGGCAAACAGTGGATCGAAAAATAAAATTTCTCGGACATAATTATTTTACTACTAGTATTTTAGATTATGAACAATCAGGGGTGAGGCAACTGATAGATAAGTAAAATCTTTCAGTTTTGAACTTAAAATAAGTCAAGTGACACGGTTCCTGAAAGAAAATATTAACACTAAAATGATTTTGAAGTAGAAATAAAATGTAGGAGATACCCCATGTACACTTTCTCACATCAAAATTATTCGGGAAAGGGGGCACCCACACACTTCCTTTATTACTCTCGGGGAGACCCCCCGACTCCCTTTAATATACTGAGAGAGACCCCCACACCCCACATAATAGTCTTGGGATATACCTCCAGGTCCTCCATAATATTCTGGGGGAGACCCCCAGTGACCCCCTTATAAGGGATTAATTTTACAGAGGGCTGGTGCTGGTTGCAGAATATTTTTCTAAATTTTCATCAAAATTCGAATAGCTATATTTGATACATTCCCATTTTCCCCTACATTCACCCATTTCAACCATTTTCCCATTGATTTTAATGGAAACCTTTTATCACCCATAATGTGCCTACAATTTAAAAATTCGAAAAAACAAAAAAAGCCCTTCTGGGGAATGATAAAAGCAACTTCACTGCAAAATTTTGATGCATATGGGTGATTGGTTCAAAAGTTATACTACGATACAGACAGACAGAAATCTGTGCCATCGCAATACTTTCTCAATTTCTAACTTTCTTAGTTGTGAGAAAGTTAAAAAACAACTAGGTAGCGGTAGTTTCAGAAGTGTAGGCGGACCAAAACCATAATCTTTGTCGAATTTTCAACTTTCATTCCTTCAAATCAATACCGAATTTGCTCCTGACTTTATTCTTTTGTGTTTAAAGTTTCCTTCATTGAAAAGTGAACACTCAATTTCATTTTTATTCATTTTCATCAAGTAATATCAGAAATAATGTTGACAAATTCCAAAGATTATCGGTCTAGGTCCGCCTACACTTCTGAAACTACCTCTATATACTTTTAACGCCCGGAAAATTCCAGCGGCGGCTCGTGCAATTCGGCAACAATGTTTTTCCTCCATATTTAACTCTGGCGAAGCGCAGCTTCACTATCGAATCGATTGTTTTACATGGAATCAAATGGAGGAAAAACATTGCTGCCAGATTGCACGAGTCGCCACTGGAAAAATGTATGTTTCGATCCAGTGTGCGGCGCAGAAGATGGGCATCCTAGGCCATAGTTGGATCTAGAAATTTGTCTTTCTCTTTCCTCGTGCATTTGAACGAATGTGTTAGAAAAGGATCAGGGAAGGGAGGAGGGCGGACCCGCAAGTGTCCTTAGGATTCAGTCCGACGAGTCGGGGTATTTGAATGAAGATAGGCCACGCGGATTCGATTAAGACAGATTTGATAGTAGAAAAAATTAAAACATCCTCCATGGTTTACTGACGTAAAATACGGACGTACTTACCGTAAAATTTGGTGACACTGCTATGAGAATGATGAATTACGTGCGAATGAGCATAACAATTCATTAGAAAGTGCATTAGCGAGAATTTGTAATTTAAGACAAAAAAAAAAATCTCAGCATTCTTTTTCATCGCCTTCGCTGAAATGGAGAAATTTCTGCACTCTTTCAGAAAACGGAAGGATCAATAAAATTTGGAGTTAAAGGGTTATGTTCAATCGAGTTTCGAATTGGGTTGCAAAACGGGAGGGTTCACATGCAAGACACACTGAAAAAAGCGATGGTATTAATATCAGATTCTAGTCACATTACCAGAAGCACAACGATATGGGAACAACTGAAAGTCTAGTACTCGTACAAGAACAAGAACTGGGTAGTTTTTGATTCGCTCCTTTTAGCCAAATTTCAACAGTATTGGTCCTAGATTGATGGAGAAATCAAGCAACAAAATTTTAGCAAAATATTAGGGTATTACACTGATAAAACGCCCCTACCAACATAGCATAATCTTTTGCCAAAATTTCGGTGCTTGATTTCTCAGTCAATTTAGATCCATCGCAGTATTTTTAAAATCTGGCTCAACAAATTGAGTTAAAAAAGTACACAGTTCCTGTGAGGACGACCCTTTCGAGTAATTTTTTCGGTACAAACATGATATAATTATAAAAGCCTTCAAAGCCAAATTCTCAAAAAGTGACTAGTGGCTCTATCTATTGAGCCAGCACCTAACTTCAGACAGGTGAGGAATCACCTTAAGTTCCACTTTGTAAACCATGTTGCATATACTCAGAGGTAACCGTTCACAAAGATGCCGCTATACGGTACTATCGCTGTCGGCATCTGCGTCAAAAGCAATTCTCATTGCTGGTGATCTGATCATTGCATTGAATGCAGTAGCCTTCTTCTTCTTCTTCTTGAAACATTCGGAAAACGATCGAGGCACTGAGACTGAGCAAGCCAGGAATAGTTTAAAAGACACAAAATTGTGACGGTATACCAGGCGCTCCTCGATTATGTCACTCGAGATATTTGCGGTGGACTCGAAGAGATCTTTGGAAGTAAAAAGAGGCTACATTGCAGTGTTGCCGATTGACGAGAAAAAATGTGAAGTATAAAAAAAAAAAAAAAAAAAAAAAAAAAAAAAAAAAAAAAGCTATAGATGATACTGGCAGCGACATAGTAAGGAGCTCCCTTGCGGCCACAATCCTCAAAGCAGAAAATGCGGACCCAGACAATTTTTCTGAGGGGGGGGAGGCGCCTGTGAAGTATGAAATTTGAAGTGTCGGAGGAAGCAACTTCGGGCTATTTTCCGTGGAAAAAAGGCAAAAATTAAGGTTTCTGAGGGATGCTCCCCGGATCCGCCACTGTCTCAATGCATAGGTGGTGTATTACATCTTATACTGATTTAGGGTGGAATTCAAAGACTTTAGTTGAAATCCACATACTTATACCTTGACTCGCTATCAAAAAGTTCTCCAGATTCAGTTTGCAATTTAGAAACACGCCTTGTCATAAAACGCCTTGAGATGTCTCGAGGAAGTTTTGAGGGATTTTTAAGTGAGAAAAAGCATGAATTGGCTATTCATGGATGCTTGGAAAACACGCGATTTCCTACTAATGGTGGGTGTAGAAATCTTTCAGGAAGGAGGAGGCGCTAGGTTCTAAAGGAAAAATAGGGATTTAAATCCTACTTTTTCTATAAACAGCCCAACATTTCCCCAAACGACCCCTTCGTAAGTTAGAGTAAAATGTCGTATCAATGAGGGGTAAGAGGCTACAGCCCTCGTAAACATTGCATCCGCCACTGATATTCACTCAACACAAATCTCACAATTTTTCGTTAGAACGATCGTTAAAACTTTCTTTGAGTGACTCTTATGTGGCCAAACATTCTAAGACAAGGGGGCTGCCAGTGATGAGCAAAAATAATTTTCTGAATAACCATGAATAATTAACAAAGAACAAAAAACACAATTGAACAATTTGTTTGACAAATTAGCTGATAATGTTGTTTCTTTTCATGAATAATTAACTAAAATTATTCGCATTATTCTCATTCCAATTGTAAATCAAAGATTAATCAAAGATTTAACGGTAATCAAAGTTTTAAGGTAGGGTGTCTGGAGGGATTTTTCCCCAAGAAAGAGGGGAGGTTGAATGGAGGTCCAAAATTAAAAAAAAAAAAAAAGCTCAAAAAACTTCGATCGAGAATCAATGTATTTCCGCCCTTTTTCCCTTCCCTTTTCTTTTTCATCACTTCGGGAGGTGAGACCCCCTTTAGGTCTCAGACCCTACGCAGTTACGTATTTTTCGTGATGGTAAATCCGCCCCTGGCAGAGGCGCACCAAAGGTGGGGGGGGGGGGTGTTGGTTAGGGTTAACCCCCCCCAGACCTTAAAAAAAGAAAAAGAAAAAGAAGAGATAGAGAGAGAGAGAGAGAGGGAGAGAGAGAGAGAGAGAGAGAGAGAGAGAGAGAGAGAGAGAGAGAGAGAGAGGATGTGATTCCTTCACAAAATAGAAGAAAGAGAAAGATAAAAAATCGTGATCAGCGAGGAAGGGGGTTCAAGGTGAACAAATTCCTTTTTATCCGCATTTGGTTAAGAGTTATTCACTATGGCGGGGGGGGGGGGGGGGGGGGGGGTAAATCTAACCCCTCGGTGAACCCCCTCCGTGAATATTCCGTGGCTCATTCTTCCACATTCGAGGTTCATCCAAGGCGGTTCATTGAATGGTTTTTTTTTTTTTTTAAAAAAAACGGCAACTTTAACAACGGTTACCACAGCAACAGCCAAGTTTTACAATTTTGGACCAAAAGCATCACTTATAGACAGTCTTAACGATCGGTTTATCGATGAAGTAAATGATCACTGATCAGCCCCCTTATAGGAATTTAAAAGAAGGTAAAAAAAATGGAAAATATGGGAAGGGATTTCTTTGGCGACATCTGACAACAGAGGAAGAGGACGATTGGATTTAATGCGAACAATTACTAAATTTATTGAGGCTAATTATCGGCAATCAATCCGATCCGCTCCGCACTCGTCCACTGCACTCGGCGAATGATGAAACATTACCTGCTACTCTCGCTCCTACTAGTGCTAATTACGCGCCATCAATCGATCCATCGATACATCGATTGGTATCATCGTCATTTCACAGTGAGCTCTTCAAAACTGTCTCGACTTCATTCCAACAGACCATCGCCGCCGCCGCGCCGCAAATATATTACAGCTACTGATGGATAGCGAAAGAAAAAGAAAAAAAGGAGAAAAAAAGGAGGAGGGTATGAAATGAAAAACTCGAGCTGAAAAAACCACACTGAAGCAAGCTTGAGTAATTTCAGACACATTTGTGAGTTTCTACAGCGCAGTGCGAAAGGCTTTGAACGGTGCTTTTGAGATATCTAAAAGCCTGAATACGTGGGCCTTTTTCACAGTGGAGGCTCGTGCAATTTGGCAACCATGCTTATTTGCTATTTGAACTCTTGCAAAAGTATCGATGGGTGCAGTTACACCTCCTAAATATCGACTATTTTACATAGGTTTAAATGGAGAAAATAAGATGTTGCCACATTGCACGAGCCGCCGCGCCGCACTATTGGCAAATTTTGACCATTTGGCGGTCATAAATCAATTTTTTCAAGCTCTGAATTTTCGTCTTCAAATCGTAAAAACTCCCTCCCCCTCCACTTATGTGCAAAATCTACGGTCACAGCCTTGATTTTTGACCTCTTTAAAGGCTTGGGAACCAGTTCCGAGAGTTTGAAGTCATTCTTTTGACTTTCAAAAAGTTACAGATTTATGACCGCCAAACGGCCAAAATTTGCCAATAGTGCGCCGCGCCGCGGTCGCCTAGGCAAAATAAGCGAATTCAGGTGCATCGAATCGCATCAGCTTTGATTTAGAGACTTTAACGCTTGGGTAGGAGCGATTCGAAAAATATTTGGAAAACACATACTGCAGGGCTGCCATTTTGCGGACCTTAAAAGGAATTTTATAATCATCGATGATTCACCAATGATTGTACCGGATGATGGAAAAGAATTCACTGCCCAGGCTAGCATTTTGACTATAAGCCACAAAAATACTCTGATCTAAAAACTTTTGGTCCACCGATGGAAACACAGTTAACTTTGAAATGTGACAACATTTTGTTATTCACCGATGATTCCATCGGTTGAAAAAAAAGTGAACAGAACAGATAGTTACACTGCTGAACTAGGCTACACAGAAAAAACCAGAAAAAAGCACTTTGGTACAGCGCTGACAAAACCTTTGACAGAAATATGACCCAGGAAAAGATTTTTGTTGCGCCCATTAAATCTTTGATTCACCCAGCAAAATCTCTTTAGTTATAGGCGTACAAAAGCTTTCTTTCAGTATTTTGATTTGTCATTTTTCAACCAAATGTTCTAATCAGAGCGATCAAAGCGGGGTTTTTCTGTTTTGACAAACGGCGGGATTAATATCGGCGGATGAACAAATTCTATTTAAACTTCGCAAAACTGCAACTCTAAATAAAGCCAACAGGACCACTTGGTGCAGATTTTTGGCGTTCGATGCACGGGTCTCCCATAGCCGCAGCCAGGATATTGTCTTTCTCTCCCTTAGCCCATTTAAACGCATTCGCCAGAAAATGACGGATATAGGGGCTGTCACGTGACTTCAGCCTCTGGTTCTGTCGACATTTTCAAGCACATAGTTCAAATGGGCTAAGAGAGAGAAACACAATATTCTGGCTAAGGCTATGGAGTCTCCCTCTGCAAGCTTTATGTTACATCTTTATTTAAATATCTTACTTTCGATATTATCTAAGCTCACGGTGCACAATTAGAAAAGGCTCAAACAGGAAACTTTTGGATCGGTGCATGTAGGGTAGGCCGAACGAAATGTATGCACTGCCATTCGTAAAATCCTCCCCTGAAATGTTGGCGTCTCTATACTATAGATGGTTTTGGTGACGATGTCATCCCAGTGGCGTCATTTGGGGGGGGGACCCCCCAAGGATTTTAAGTCAGGCTCAAAAACAGGAACAAAGTATATTAATGAGCGGGGGAAAAAAAAAAAATCATCAGATTTTTGCCCCCCCCCCCAAGCCAAACTCGAAATGACGCCCCTGTGTCATCCGATGATGAGCGTTCAAAACAAAGACAAACTGTCCCCCTCGCTCTCACTTAACTTTCATGTACTGCTTTCTCACTCTTATTTCAAAAATCATACGTACAAATATGTTTAGTGAAATTTTTTTGGCAGAAATAAATTCTTCGGGGCATTTCAATGCGATATTAATGATAAATACGTCGTTAAACAAGGCCCTGTATACGAATTTCAAAACTAGAAAGATATGGGTATAAATGGGGGCGGGGGGGGGGGGGCAAGGGAGAGTGAGTGAGATAGTTTGGAGCGCTACGCGAGTTTTGTCATTGTCACAACCGATTGTGACCGATGAGTGCATTGTTGTGATTGCTGGCTAACCGACAACCGTTGCGACTTCGCACTAAAACCATCTTAAAGCCTTCCGTTTGAAGGCGCCCTGAGGATTCGTATTTACTTGAGTCACCCCTTATAGACGCCATCCCGTTAAAGCGAAGCATTCGAATATTTCAATCGCGGTTTTCGTTCTAGTTAGATTGTAATCTGTTCGGGTCTGAGTTGGTGTTGAACGTAAAGCTGTGAAGATGGGGGGGGGGGGGATTTCTCACACGTGGATGAAGAAACCCCGTCTTGCATGAAAATTAAAATAAGAGCAACTTCCAGAATTAATCATTATGGAGAATAAGGACTAAAGAAGAGAGGAGAGAGAGAGAGAGAGAGAGAGAGAGAGAGAGAGAGAGAGAGAGAGAGAGAGAGAGAGAGAGAGAGAGAGAGAGAGAGAGAGACAAAGAGAGAGAGAGAGAGAGGGAGGGAGAGAGAGAGATAGTGAGAGAGAGAGAGATAGTGAGAGAGAGAGAGGGAGAGAGAGAGAGAGAGAGAGGGGGGGCAAGAAAAATACAGTAATGAAATAGCGGGAGGGAGGGTTGAAAAACCTCGAACTCATGACTATACGTGCAAAAGTGCGCCTGCGGCTCATTAAAATGGAAATCGATAGAGACGCACTTATCGTAACGGAAAATTATTTCAACAGGAAGTGAATGCGTGAAGTTGTAACTTGAACTATACAGAGCACGATATTACCGCAGTGCTTGAAAAATAATAATTTTTGATGACGCCTTCACTCTGACGCTTATACTAATCGATTCGATTCAAGATGAAAAAAGCCGTATTTTGCTTTGCCATTGCCATGACGATTTTGATTCCTTTTTTTTACGGAAATATGTTTCATCGTATTTTACTTTCGTTTGCACGCTGAAAATTCGCTTATTTTGATTCTGTTTTTGGACCACTTTGAGCTTTATGTTAGTGAGCATGTTTGTGCACATCGTAGAGAGCAACCTGAAGATAATTTAATCATTCCAAAATAAAGTTTTAAGCATTATAACCGACGCCCCTATGTACTCCATGAAACGAGGATACCCATAGGGACCTGCAAATCGAGACAGTAAAAACAGGTGGTCATGAAAATAGCTAAAAGACATGAAGAAAAACTAGTCGACTATCCTAACCCCATCATTGACGTACTGCTCGATGATGAGAATCTGATCAGGAGATTAAAACGTCGGAAAACGTTTGAATTGAGGCGGCCCCTGCATTAACAGCCCATGCGCGTATGTGCTGTTTTTGCGCCCAACAGCTCAATTGAAAATTATACTCAAGAAGTATCACCCCTGTGAATTTGGCGACGTGACGATGATTCTACGCGGAGATATCGGGTCGATGGATGCAAAAACAGCACATACGCTTATATCGAGCAATCTGGCAACTGTGTATTTCTCCATTTGAATGCATGAGAAATAATCGATTGGTAAAAAAGCCATGGTCTCCTCAAGCGTCGATTGTTTCTCATGCGTTCAAATGGGAAGAATTCATGGTTGCCAAATTGCTGGCTATGCCCATGCATTTTGAGAGGTCATTTTTGTTTACATTTAATTGCGAGCCAAATATAGCTGATTTATTATTTAGTTTTTACTTTTTTGTTTCGGTTTGCGTTGTTCCTTTACTTTAAATTTTTATGTTTCCATAAGTTATCGCAAAAAAATTATTATTCTTTCATTTAACTGTCAAATCCTATTAAATTTGCATTAATTTAATTGTTGGGTGCAAAAACCGCACATAACTCTTTTTTTTAAATTGGCCGCAAATGAACTCAAACCATTTTTTTTAAAAATTTGTCCTTGGATTCTCTTCAAAGAGGGTTCAAAGCATAAAACCACGAAAAATTGTACTCATTTCCGAATCATTTCAACCCGTTATTAGCAAATGAAATTTTTAAATGCGTTTTCTGGAAATCAGGTTTTTCCGTATGTGCTGTTTTTGCAGCCACCGCCTCAATTGTCTTCAGGTCGCTTCCTGAAAGGACAAAATGTAAGTAATGTATATTTATTGAATTCATGTTATTTTTCAACAAAAATTAGAACCAAGCAATTGGCAACTAAACGTTGTCAATTTCGTTAAGTCATTTAAATTAATAGACAGAATACTGTCAAATATTCGCTTCTTTTGCGAATATGAGCAGGGTTGAGTGAGTGCAATGCACACACAAATAAACAAAAAAACAAAACAAAACAAAAAAACAAAAAAAAAAAAAAAAACAAACAAAAACAAACAAAAAACAAGCAGGGAAAATTCCAACACGCAGGTGTTGGAAAAGCGTGCCACTAAAGTCTGAACAGCTTTAATGCTTTTGCTAGCAATGATAATAATTAGACAGCATTCAACATGGAGCTGATCTCGAGAAAATTGAGTCCAAAGTTGAAGAGCTAGCATTTAAACAAAAAACTTGGAATTACTTACGTTTTGATTTCATTCAACTACCGTGTTGTGTTTTTGCATTTCAACACCGGAAAAGTGGAATTTACTATGTAGGAAAGGTTCTTAATTTTTAGCGTTTAAAGTGACTTGGTTCCTTTCTTATTTTTTTTTTGGCATAATCACGAAAAACGAAACTCTAAGAGAAACCAAACGGCAGAGTTGGTTTACACTGTTGATTATTTTAAAATCCGTTAATCCGGACTTAAGTCCGTTCCCAATTCTATAAAAGGAACCAGTGGCGGCTCGTGCAATGTGGCAACAGTGGAATCCCTCCATTTAAACCTATGTAAAACAATCGATCTTCAGGAGGTGCAGTGCACCCCCAAGATATCGATACTTTTGCATAGGTTTAAATGGTAAAAAAGCATGGTTGCCAAATCGCACGAGCCGCCACTGAAAGGAACCAAGTCGGAGTTGGTTCCTTACGTGACTCGGATTAAGGTTTAACCTAATCAGCCAAAGGAACCAAGTTCTCATTTTATTTCATCATATGGACAATGACATCAATGAGGCTCACCAGCTCACTTTTACCTGGAATTTTGACGGGAAATAGTTGTTATTACAGAAGAAGCACTTGTTGCTTCGAGATTCAGTATTGCTAGCTCTATCAATCAATAACTCAATTTTATCAAAAATGTCACTCGGTTCTTTTGTGACAAGTGCTGTCCAATTGAGCTTGTTTGGTGAGAAATTATGAAAAAAATAAATTTAGATCAGATGTATCTGTAAGGAGATGAGTCAAAGGCGTTGTTTTTTTGTGTTTGTTTTTTGTTTTTTGTTTTCAAAACTTTGGAGGGCTCTAGCTCAGAAGAGAAACAATTGCAGCACATACTCATGTAGGAAAATAAAGTCTTATATATATATATGTATGTTGACCCCAAAAATACACTCCATAAGTTTGGCACTCAAGTTTTGAAACACCCTGTTCTTGATATTTTGCTTCCCCCCCCCCGCCCCCTTCACAAAAGACAACATCTTGACCATGCACATTTTTAAAATCACAGTTTGACTGTAGAGATATTTTCTCCCCCCCCCCCCTTAACGAAAAAGGGGAGAATGGGTCACCTATCTCTGATGTTCGTCGTGCGCGTGCACAGATTGTTCGGCTTTACGACTGCAATTTTGGCTTTCTTTATAATGCGTTTTTTGGGTTTATTAGTGGATTTTATGACTATTTGATGCCGCCAATGTAATTTTCAGACAATTTTACATCAGAATCAAAACTCTATAGCACTGTAGCAAAAGTTTGCAACAAACCCATTGAAAGCTGAAAAGAGAAAATTATTTGATAAGGCTCGATCTTTTTTACCCACATAAACTATAGACAATAGATATTTCTAAATCCCTCCACCTTTTAAACGGCTTGTTCAGGGATCAAACATGAGGTGGCGTTCTTTTGAAGTCAAAAAGTGTCATATTCGGAAAAGCCGTGATTCTAAATAATAAACAGTTTTTTTTATCTTTTTTTCCGTTTTAGGTGCTGTCAGCACTTGTTGCGATTGTCACGATGTAGATACGTAATATGCATAAATGGAACACTTGCGAATTCATGAAACAATAATCCTTTAATATACAGAACTAACCATTTCAAGTGCCCTTTACACATCAAGCATTCTAGGGGTATAGATTAGTAGGTGTGGAGGTTTAAGAGGTTTGTGGATTTTAATTCCCCCTCTCCCCATTTATTTTCTTGAAAAGTATCGAAAGTTTACAGTTAAAACTATGCCATTATTCACTATAACGCATTGTCATATTATTTCTTTTTTTTTCTGTTGCCGTCGGTCGATATCATTTTTCGTGTTGGAAAAGCAAAGTTCCATATGGACCTATAGTTTCCAAAATTTGAAGAAGCTTCCAGTGAAAAATTTTGTACACGCAACGAACTTTTTAGGATAGGTAAATAAGTTATTCCAGAGTCAATTCCATAGCCGCAGCGAGGAAGCTGTCCAGGGGTGGAAGACACGTGACAGCCCCTCTCACTTTTTAGAGCA
Organism: Trialeurodes vaporariorum; assembly: GCA_011764245.1. Taxonomy (NCBI): domain Eukaryota; kingdom Metazoa; phylum Arthropoda; class Insecta; order Hemiptera; family Aleyrodidae; genus Trialeurodes; species Trialeurodes vaporariorum. Next base: position 38,267,474 of record VMOF01000024.1, read on the forward strand.
ATTAATGCGAATTTTACCCCTCTGGTTCCCTGTGTTCTGGATTTTAAACACCTATTTTTCAACAAAACGCCAAAAATGTCCTCAAAAATCCCTTGATTCCATCGACGCTCATTGAGGGGCTTTCAATTTGCCGATCCCCCAGAATTTCAAATGTTTCCGATGCAAAGACCTGTTTAGTGTGACGTCATGAAAAAAATTGGTTCCAAACAAAGGCTCCGTCTCACTCGCTCTCGTGGGTTTTCCCATACGAAACACAGTCCAAATTTTCAAATACAAGTGCTAGTAAACAACACGTTCTTTACACGTTGTGTTTATCACACCATTGGGTTCCACGTCCCTTATAAAAATTTCCGATTGTTTCAAAAAATTTTCCGATTGGATATATATTCCCGCGCTTTATTTCCCATAGAAATAATCGAAATTCCATAGAGACAATCAGAATTCGTGTAGATTCAAGCGCGCTGACTACAGCAACGATAGGTCTCATGATTGAAATAAGGCGAAATCATCTATGGTTCTATTCTTACAGTTTTAACAGCCACTTTTGTCTCAGTGATAAAATATGAGCCCGCTATCACAAACTTTTTGAAACATCGCGCATCGATGCACAATCACAGTTATATCGAAGAGAGTCCTATGTTTTGTCCTTGTCACACTCACAGTTTCTTAAGAGCACAAAATTCTAGGATATAGGCTCATCAGCACCATCACGGCATGTGTTGTACCTCGAACAATAGCTTCGATACGAAGAGAAGTTAGAATGATTGAGTGTCATGCCGGTGATACTACCATAAGAGACCGTGAGTAAGACAAGGACAAAACGTAGAACGTCTTTCGGTATAACTGTGATTGTAAATTCGCTTGTGATCTTTTAGGAATTATGTTACAGTGAAAAGATACTTTAAGGCAAGTGGAATCTAATGGTGCAATAAAATTTGAGAAAACTGTTGGTTAACTAGCATGAATTTGCGTTCGAAAATTTGGATCTGGTAAATCCACGAGAGTGAGCGAGATAGAGCATTTGTTTGGAACTAATTCTGATCGTGACGTCATCACTAAACAGGTCTACATAGGTAGCGTTCTAGAATTCAACCATTTACTGCATCCGTGCAAAAAAGATTACATTACCCTGTGATACTGTATATCTATGTACATTGGAAAGTGCTGCTATTCATAATCTTTTCTGCATCGAGACAATAAAGGGATGAATTCTAGAACGGTACCTTAAGGATATGAATGAGCCTCTCTCTTTTCTATACCCCTCCCGCTCTTCATCAATACCTCGTCGCTTCTTATCGATGTACCCTCGTCAAACAGATGTTGACACATTTACGACCGCTTAATGCACCGTGAAGAAATCTTGTGACCGGTGGAGCCCAAAGGCGAGGGGCAAAGAGGGTTCCTGCGGGAGATGTTTCCACCCCCCTCCTGCCTTTGAATTTTGACTCATAGGTTGGCACAAATGACTTAGGTTGCTGGACCTGTATGGAATTCTCGTTTGAAGGAATTCGACTTTGACGCTTAATAACTTATTGAAATTAACAGGAATACCAAAACTTTTACAATTTTAAGAAAATAGACGCCGAGACCTCCTGGATCGCAGCAATAAATTAACGATTAATGAAACCAGTTTTAAGAAAACACGTTTTTAATTTTTCAAACCTTTCCCGCCAAGGTTTTGCCATAAGCAAGGCATTGGACTTATATATTAGATATGAAAATGAAAACAAGAAGCGCACCGTATATATACGGCACGCTTAAAAATGTTAGTACATTGCAGTCATAAACTAAACTGAACTGTGTAATATTTTGGTCAATCGGTGGATCACTGCACTATGGTTTGAAATCATCAAAAATTGGCCAAAAGTCAGAAAGTAAATTTTTCATAAATTCGTCACTTATAAACTTTCAGCTTCAATTTTATGCACAGAGAACACTTTGAACACGTAATTTAAACTTAGAAATGACATAGACAGCTTTTCAGAGTAAGCGTAAAAACTAGAAAAAGATTATTTTTGATTCCTTTTTTCACCGAGTTTTGGCCACTTTTTTCTGATCGCAGACCATAGTGCACAGGTGAAATGAAAAAATGCATTAAATAAACACAAAGCGGCAGCTCTGCGGGCAAGAATGAGAGAGAAATAATGGCTAAGAGGCGAGGCAACCGCCTATTTAGCTAATGTCCCTAGATTGCTAGACGTGAGGGTCACCCGAAGGGTGTTTGGAACGGCTAGTGCTCAACTTATAGCTGCATGACACTTGGCGCTAAATGACACACCACGGTGGAAAGCAGTAGCGTCGCGTGCAACCTGGCAACGCTGCAGTTTCGTCCATTTGAACCCATAAATAGTATTGAATTGAGGGAGTGCACTGTGCACCGCCTTAAGTTCGACCTTTTTTACGAGTTTAAATGGACAAAATACAATGTCACCAGGTTGCACGCGAAGCGACGCTACTGTTTTCCACTGAGATGCAAGTGTCATTTTTCTTAATATTTAAATAACTAAAATACCTTTCCACCTGCGTGAGACACAATATAACCTTAAGGTGTATTACCAGAGACACAAACCCCGTCATACCTCGAGGGTTTTCGTCGAAGACTTTCCATTTCCATCTTTCATGTGATAAATTTCCTTCGTCAGAGGAGCGAGTATCCCCAGATTATACCACTATTCCGTGTTCACACAAACAGTCAGAACTATTATGGATGGAACAGATTTGCGGCCAGGATAATAGATGCTCATAGAAATGCAAATGAAATAATTCAAGTATAGTAAAAACAATGTCAGTAATCCATAATCTTTGATGCTTGAGAACTTAATTTGAGCCGTCTGAAAAAAAATTCTTCGACTCGACAGGAGTTATTCAATTCTAATCAAAAGGAAGAATAATATCTTACAGCCCCCCCCCCACCATTCTTACTCGATAGCCACAGTTCCCTAGCTATTTTTTATATCTTTTGCGAACCATATTTCTTTTAAACACTCGTACGCTTCAAAGCAATTTATTAAACAGTGGCGCATCCAGGATATCTTTATTTATCTCTCTCATTTTTTCCACGACTGTGCAGTTTGAAAAGAGATAGTAAGAAGGGACTTTATCCTTTCATCCATCCTTGTTTAACATGTAAGTTTAAAAGAAGGAGAAAGAGAGAGAGAGAGAAAGAGAGAGAGAGAGAGGGAGAGAGAGAGGTGGGAGAGAGAGAGGGAAAGAGAGGGAGAGAGAGAAGGAGGGAGAGAAGGAGGCGAGAGCAAGAGAAAGAGCTTCTGCGTTGCGCTGGTATATTAAAAAAGCATCTCAACAACGAGAGGCAGGCGCCTCGGGCAACAAAAAGTTTTCCGATCCAATTTTAATCCTTGAAATACAAATTGGGAGCATTATAATTAGCAATAAGCATAATCATAATCCATTGATTAAAAACACGGTAGAAAATGCAGAGTGATTCAAATTATTCACGATCCGCTTCAAACATCATATATATTTGCAAGTCACATTTTTTATCGACCTGCCTCGCGATTAAAAATCAGATTATACGTGCGCAGGTATGATAGATTTTGAGCTATGTTGATACGATATGAATTGAACTCTGCGAATGTCTCTCGGTGGGGTTCAATTGAAGGAAACTCCGGGACTACCCATAAAATATTACGTGCGGGTTTTTGCGGAGGTATCCTGAGTTATGTACAATGCTGATTTCATGGAAAGAACACAACTTATGTTACAGTCCACGAATTGTATAATGCCAGTTCACTCTTCAGATTTTGGTTCAAGCAGGCTGTGTGCAATATTTGTTACAATGGATGTTAAGCATTTCAGGTGTACTACCTGATCCAAAAGCTACACCTAAGGGTTTTACTGACATTATTCAACAAACTGGCTCGACTCTCCAATCATCAGATGCGTCGAAACAAAAAGGCTCGCTTGTGCGTAGATCTGTGATAGGCAAGTTGGTACTAAGTCCACAGTTACAAAGCGGCTAGCAGAAAGAGAGAGTTTCTGCACTCAAGCTGACGAGAGAGAAACATGTTGTTGGATGCATAACTTATTTCAATGGCATGGCGTGACCAATAATAAGTGTCTCTTTTTACTATTGCGCACCCATTGGCCCATTCGAATTGCCATCAAGCAGATGAGATAGTAAACTCGTTCAGACACAGTGAGTGTTATAAGACCAATGCTGCAGACGATTTTAAAGTGCTAATAAGTCAACTGTTAGCCAACAAATAATCACAGTAATGCACTCATCGGTCGCAAATCTGAGACAAAACTCGCGTAGATTTCGGCTAACTATTTCCCTCGTGACCCTCATGCGTAGCCATCTCTATCTCTAACGTCGAAATTCATATACAGGGCCTGCTTCACAACATTTTACTACCAAAACTGTGATAAGATGACTCGAGAAATGCATTAAATTGCCGACAAATATGGCGGTGAGGAGGCTGCAGCCCCCCCCCCCACCTCTACTTGAGCCAAATTTTTACCCTGTCCACTAAGGAATTTCCGAGGAAATTTTGGGCGTTTTGAGGCAGAAGTATGTTTTAGCCCCCCCCCCCCCCAGATTTCTCAATCCGCCAATATCGCCGATCCATAGACAATTCGAAATTTTCCGCGGATTTAAGTGGACCTAATACAACGTTGCCAGGTTGCACGCTTCGCCAATGATGGTTGATGGTCAGTGAATTTCTGGCTTCTTTTTCTTGGTGAAGACTGAAGAGTTCCTCTAAACTGACGCTTAAGAGTTTGGAAGAAACATACCGGAAAAAAATTTAAATACGTGATACACTGCAAAAGCTGGAAAAATGTATTCGCACATTTTAAAAAAAGAAGGAAACTCTTCTTAGCGCACTAACTTTTTCCGCTATTATAAATAAAGCTGGGTTGTGCATGATTCTTAAATATAAGTATGTCAGGAAAAGTGAGAAAATATTGAATAGATTAAGTGTAAGAACAATTTAGGAGATAAAATTATCAAAACATGGATACATGATACAATCTTCAATAGAATCGTTCGTTTCGTAAACAACCAAACTACGATTTATTTAAATTTTCACTTCACGGCGAAAAAATGATTTTTCATCACTAAATAATACAACTTACGCAAAGGAGCAGCTGAAATAAAGCGGAGTTAGGTCGTTTTCGAAACAAATTATTTGATCATGACGAACGCTTCAAACCGACAACCGACACAAGGTTTCCCATTAATTTTCTTCTTTGCGGAGGAAAAAGAAAACAAAATGAAAGAACTGTCCTGTTACTCCTTCATAATATTTTTATCATACGTTTTTCATTCATGTCTATTTCAAATAATTCATTTGTATAGACATTTTTTCCCTCTCACAGGAAAATCAAGTCTACACGCATTCCGACGACTATGTCTTGTGATACTAAGATTTTCTGAAAAATATTTCCGGGATGTGCTGATTTTCCTTGACAGTGTATCTTTCTGCGCTGGCAGTCCCTATGTATTGTTGTATTTACACATATTATTGCGTCTCAAAGAAAATAACATCTCTGACTGTGAGAAAGGGGGATGACCATAGGCGGGAGCCTGCAATTTGGCAATCATGGCCCATTTGAACGTATTAGAAACAATCGATTAATGAGGGGGCCAGGGCCCTTCTACCAATCGATTGTTTTTCATTCATTCAAATGGGTAGGATTCACAGTTGCCAGATTGCTGAATCCACCTGCTTTGGGGGAAAAAAATTATCTTGACTCGTTAGCTAAACCCTTTTCGCTCGCTATGCAGAGACAATGTCTGCCAGAAAGAGTGATCCACCTTAAAAATGGTTAGAAAACAAAGAGTTTTTTTTATGGAAGGAGGTGGTTTTAACTTGTAAGCTCTATATTTGTTATAGGTGGTTTTAACTTGTACGCTCTATATTTGTTATCCGGTAAGTTCCGACACACATTATTATTTCTAAAATCAGCAAGGTAACGTTAATTCAGTGGCGGCTTGTGCAATTTAGCGACTATTCTTGTCCGCCATGTTATTGTATGGAGAACAATCAATTCGAAAGTGAATCAGTGTTTCACCAGCAATCGAATGTTGTGCCTGGATTGTAATGACGGAAAAACATTGTTGCCAAATAGCAAAAGGCGCCATGCACTATATAGGTCTCGCTTTGCCTTAATCTTTGTCAATTTTACGTAGTTTCCTTACGATTCGTATTAATTACAATTCTAAAGAAAAGCAATGCTGAAGAATTACAATTCTGAAAAATTACAATTCTGAAGGATTACAATTCTTCGGAAAATTAATAAAGGATGAAAGTTACGAAAATTGAAACTGAGCAAAATCCTTGCGATCTTGCGATTGAGAAAAAGAGATGTCATTTCAAAAATCGACTTCTCCGAGTCAAGCGAGAAAGTGAGAAAATTGTAATCGGATCTACGCTAAAAATCGCAATTTAAAATTAAAGCGTATTAAATTAAAATAAGTTTGGAGTTCGGTCGTCGTGTAAGCCTGCTTTCTGAGAGTGTTTCCGGAATATATATTTAGGATGCCCATACGTAGTACATGATTATTGCAGAACAAAAAGAGCAATTAATTTCATAAAAAAAAAACAAACAAACAAAAAAAAACAAAAAACAAAAAACAAAAAAACGCGTAATTGGAATACTCCGCAATCCTTCCGAATAAACACAATTAATTAAGGCGGTCTTCGGAAAAGAAGTCCGCACATAAAATAAAGAGTGGTCCATAATTCTATATTGAGGATACCTTGGTTAATTGAGAATGCTGATTTACACGAAAGAGCGCACCTTATGTTTCTTGGGCTCTCTTCTTTCGGTGCCGCAGTCTCAAAATATATTTGCGTTTGATTTGTCAAAGGAAAGATGGATAGGTGAAAATTACTTAAGAGCCACAAGAGCCAAACGGACAAAAACGGATTTTGATATTGAGATAACGATTCAAAAAGGAGCGAGGTCTCTTGTTCTCGGTGTATACTGGCCGGTTGCGGTCGGTCGAAATGTAGAGCGCTGCTCCTCATGAATATATATATTAAAAAAAAAAAAAACAAAAACAAAACAAAAAAAAAAAAAAAAAAAAAAAAAAAAACACTTCTACTCATCAAAGCAAAAACGCGAAAGAGAGAGTTAGAAAGATATACAGTGTGTGTTGTAAGTGGTGGTAAGGGGGGGGGGGGTTAGAAGTTCGTTAATATTATAAAGGGTAAGTATTCTAGTCAAGCTTGTCGCAATAATAAATGAATCCTATTCACTTGGCACGACTTCTGAGAGCACCCTGCACCCTGCAACCCCTTCTAAAAACAAAATGTTCAGAGAAGATCCCTTTTCTTCCTATCAACCCCCCCCCTGCATTCAGGAGAAGAAGGGGGGGTTAAAAGAGACACGTGGAAAATGAAAAGTAAAAACTGGTTTCTAACCCCCCTTCTTCTTTGGGCGCTCATTCATCCGAACGGGAGCCGAAGGAGATCCCCCAAACCGCCATCTTTATGATTCGCACTCGCATCAACGGAGGTGAAACCCTCTTCCACAAGAAGAGGAAGAATCCGTGGGTATAGGAGAGACGCGCAAATGGGGTCGTAACGGGAAGGAAGACGGAGTGTAGAGCCGACCCTCTCAGAAAACCAATCAAAACAGGAAGAAGGAAGGGGTGCAACTGCGAGAGAGTCCCGGGCTCTATCCCGGATCCAGGGCAAGGCAGCCCCCCCCCCCCCGAGCATGGGGCTTGAGGCGCATCATTCATCTTTTAGCTGTATTACTGACCGAGTCTCGATTGCGAAACGCGCATCTCCATTTTGAGCATCTCCAAGGGGTGTGCTCCGTAAGGACTCCGATACTAATGAGTGTGCCTGAGTGCAGGTGCGTCATGGCCCGTAAGCACGGAGGCAGAGGGACCGCCTCCCTGCTTGCTCCAGGCGGGAATAGGGATTTCCTACCCTCGGTCCCTTTTCATAACGTTCAGCTTATTCCGTATTTCCGTTGCTCGTTTTTTTTTTCTTTTAGTATTTCGATTTGGTCTCCTGATGCATTGCGTAAATTGTTCAGATAAGCGGTTAAGCTTGCCTACAAACCATAAACGATCTTAATTAAATCCTAGGATGGAACGTTACAAAAATAAAACGAATGTGTCCGTAGCAAACGTTTGCTACAGCGTTATGGAGGGTCGATTCTTCTGTGTAAAATCTCTTGGAAATATTGTTGAGAGTATCAGTAAGTTCCCAAATCTACTCACGAACTCAATAAATACTGCTTTGAACAAAATTACAATATGGCGGTCAAATGAGCGGGTGGAAATAGGGGAGTCCCATGCGCAACTTTCTATTCGACGAGAAAATTGATTTATTATAGAGAAAGCTGCGATTAGATGAGACTCCATCTGCGTCACCCGCTAATTCGACTTCCATCTTGAAATTTTGTAAAAAGGAGCATTTGTTGAGTTTGTGAGTAGATTTTTGAACTTTCTGATGCTCTCAACGTTATTTTCAAGTGGTTTCACAGAGGAATCAACCCTAGTATGCAGCCTCAGAAAGCCTCTTTTTCGGTAGCATCGCGTGCAATCCGGCAGCGTTGAAATTTTCCCATGTTAACCCATGCAAAATATCGATTCAAAGGCGTGCAATATACACCTTTTCTGGTTCTCTCTTTAGCACGCCGTTCAATAGACAAAATACAGTGCTGCCACATTTAACGCGACGCCACTGCTTTTTTTGAGAAAAGGTCGGGTTGACCGGTCTGACGCAACATCTCGAGCTCGACAATCGGCAAGAAAAGTATCACAATCACAAGCACAATTTCTGCCTAAATTGAGTTCAGCAGTTCAGGCGCTTCTTGCGATCAAAGCCACATAATTATTTATTATGAAAAATTCATTTTATAGGAAAGCAATTGCTTGAAAGTTGGTGTCACACAAGTCATAGATTTCTTCCCTTAAAAAGCTTTCGTGTGAAAGGGGAAAAAAATGGTGGAAACATTTTGAGTGGTAACTGGAAAAATTTGAGTTGGTGCCTGATTGGATAAATTGAAAATCCTTTACACTTAAAAAATTAGCCACGTTCCAATTGTGAAAAACTCTTTTTTCCCATTTTTTTTTTTTTTTGGGTATCCAAATTTTGACTCTCCTTGTATAACAATTAAAACATTGCAGAGATAAATCGATGAAAACACCCAAGTTAAACGTCAAATCGAAACCCTAAGAGCATATAAAAATCATCTATCCCTATCCCTCTCACATAAAACAAAGTCATATTTTGGTATACTTTGCTTTGGAACTAAGGAAGATAGTTAAAATACAAAAATCGATTAGATTCGTTTACTTAAAATATTTATATATAGTGCAACGAGAGGTTTTTGAAGTTTGCAAAATGATGGGGACAGTTGCAACTTTGATGTCTCTCAGCGAGAAAATGAAAGAAAGTGGTAAGCTCAATACAAAGCCTTTAGAACAAAGGATGCTTCAGATTTCTAACTTGGTTTCATAGAACTGGAAATGCTATATTTTTGCTCAAAATACATTGTTTTAAATGGGAATCACGCGTGGTGACGTCACAACGATTGTTTGCAAACGATTTACTCGAGTATATCTCCGAAACCGGGGCACTTAGAGAAGAACCAAAGGCACCTTCGATATCAGTCCATCATGTATTGTCTTATTCTTTTTACATAAAAAAAACAAAAAACAAACTTATTCTTTTTACATAAAAAAAACAAAAAACAAATAGACAAAACAAAAAATACAATACTGAAATTTTTAATTTGATATAAAAACAAACAAAAAATTATACGATTTTAAAAATCACAAAAAATCGTTTTTGCAGAGATCCAAAAATATCCTTTCACCTAATTGGTCCCATTAAGTAGAAAAATTCGACTAGAAAGAGCTTCTTGAATTATCTTGATTAATTTCTGTGAGAAGTATACCTGAACGTAACTATGTTTTACATCGGAAGGATTGAGGCAGACAACTCCCCTTGAGGAAAAACGAAACTTTACTGCATGTAAATTAATATCAATGACGTTGATGATACAATTAAGTTTGACGCAGCGATTTTTTTTTTTTTTTTTTTTTTTTTTTTTTTTTTTTTTTTTTTTTGCGAACTTCCTTAAAACTTGAAAATTCTAGCGAATGCGTAACTCGGTGAAAAAATTCAATTTAGAGATACTTTCTTGTTGAACTATTTGATAAAATATTAAGGCACGCTAAAAAAAATTACACACAAGAGTATGAGTGAACGCGAGATGAGAAGAATCTGGGACCAAATAATAATTAGTGGACAGATATTTTAAACACGCCAAGACTGTCAACAAAACGACAAGAGAAAAAAAACTAAAACAAAGCCTGCTCTGTTATTTATCCTCTGTTTTAGGCTTGATAAGCGGAGGCAGAAATTCGACGCGAACACACGAATAAGAAATGAATTCACACAAAACAATGGGTTCCATTAACTTCTCGGTACCATGTTATCGAGTAATTCAATTTTTCACAGTCGACATAGAATCTCTTGAATAAAAGCCGATAAAATTACGATACATTGCTAGTGTCAATGGGCTCACTGCTATGGCGGCTCGTGCAATGTGGCAATTACGTACTATCTCCATTTGAACGAATGTCAAATAATCGATTTTCAGGAGGTGCAAATGCACCCCCAAGATATCGATACTTTTGCATAGGTTTAAATGGCAAAAAAGCATGGTTGCCAAACTGCATCACGAATTGCCGCGCCATGCCACTGCAATTAATAGGCGGTAATGGAAAGGTTACATGGTATTTTCATATAAATCGTGAAATTGGCAGGCGGTTTGTGGAAAGTTGGTACACCATCCAGAGACTAGCACATGAAATATGATTGGTTAAACTGCTCTTCTGGAAATTTAAGTTTGTTTAACTTTGGGTGCACATAACTTAAGTTCTTTTGCACCTCTAAAGAGTTCCTTTTTTAGGGTCATCTTAAACAGAAACGCAAAGTTAACCAACTTATAATGCATGAATATGTGGGTTCGATTAAATTAAAGAAAAAAAAAATACAATAATAATGCTTGTTTTTTATGACATCATTTTTTAAAAAATATTGAAGAAAGGAATTTAAATTTAAAAAAATCCAGTTACTTCACTTTCAACTTGTCAAGATTGATTTGATTGATTGATTTATAAGTTGGTACATTAAAAAAAAAAAAAAAAAAAAAAAAAAAAAAATGGTGAAGATAGCTCCTCTTAATAAACTTCAATAAACATTTATGATTTATAATTTTAATTTAATCTCTATTAAATGTATCGATGTGCACATTTCTAAAATTATTAAAAAGTTTAAACTGCGCCTAAAACCATGATAAAAAGAGGGTTGGGGTGTTTAAAAACTAAAATAGAAAAAAATCAATTGTGAGGCATGATTGTGAGTTCTGGCTTCCGGAATTGGGCCTTTCAAAACTCTCCACTCGACAGTTAATAAGAGGGAGGTGGTGGCTTCGACTATTGTAATGAGCATAGCCGCTCTTTGACTTCTTTGAACTACATTGACCCGACGTCGAAAATTCTAGAGTGGCTCTAAGGGCGTCCTAACAAACTTTGGAGGGTGTTGACCATCGTTTAGCTATTTACCAAACATGCACCGACCACCTACCACCTACCACCGCAAACCAGATTCGCCTACTCACTCAACCAGTTAAGTAAACTCGTATTCGATAACTTGACCGGCTGAATGGAGATATCCGGTTAGATCATCCCGTTATTGTGGTAGGTCAGGGTCGGGGTGCAAGAAAGTATTGCAGAGTAGCTGACCCATCTGGAAAAAAATAACTTCTTAAACAAGAAACTTTGATCCAGTACAAAGTTCGGGTTCAGCGAGCGCAAACGACACTGGCGGATCCAGGAATCTATCCTTCTCTCTCTCTCTCTCTTCTCCCATCAGAACGTGTATGTTAGAAAAGGACAGATTAGGGCCACTCACGTGATTGTCGCCACCTTTATCCTTTTGTAACACATGCATTCTAATGGGAGAAGAGAGAGAGAGAGAGAGAGAGAGAGGGAGAGAGAGAGAGAGAGAGAGAGAGAGAGAGAGAGAGAGAGAGAGAGATACGATATCTTGAATCCGCTAGTGGCAAACGAGGTTTAAATATGCTGATCAAGTGATGTTCAGTGATTATAGTGACGTCATATCATTAAAAACCCGATTGGTGGACTGACCTACGAAAATGAATACGCGGTGGCTGCTTCCGGTTTAAAGGTATACCGAGCCTGCCCACGGACCACTTCGGACAATAGGGTACACTTGAGGGGGAGGGGGGGGGCACACCCCCGACCTACGATTTTTAGGAGTGAAGGGGAAGGTAGGGAATAATTTTCAGTCAAACGCTCATCAGTACAAGCCCCCCAACCAACGAAAAACCTTCACTGAAAAAAAAAAGTGATAGTCATAATACCAGATTCTAGTCATAACATTACCGAAACACATCAATAGGTGAACGACAGAAAGTCTAGTATTTTGACCAGAAAATTTTGGTGTTAATACCAGAATATGGTTATATAGAACTAGAATTTCCTAAAATTTCAAAGAACTATATATGGTACAAACACTGGAATTCTGGTAATTGTACTACCCCTTACATAGGTTCACATACTGTCATGCTTTTCTGGTAATCTTTTTTTTCAGTGTGCGTGCGTCACTGCCTTTGGATGTCGCAAAAATCCGAAATCGTTAACAAAAGTCTTCTAAATAATTTCAAACACTTGAAGCAATTTACCATTCTTGCACGGCTCCGCTCATTCAATCGAAAAATAGATTTTTCTGGGTAAGGAAAGTCGTTGTTTGAAAACATTCTAGTGTTTATTATCTTGGAGAAACCATATTATTTGACTGATTCAGCTTCGTAAATGCATAATTTCACGCTTAGTAAGTTACGTTGCTGTTAATTGCTTATAATCGTGTGATTTTTAAACCTAAAGTAATGTCCGAGAAATTCTATGTTTTAATCTACTGTGCCACGGGGCGGCAAGACCGATAATTTAGTCCGAATGATAACATTAGTTATCAAAAGGGGATATGAATGAAAATAGCATGTTTCATAAGAAAATATACTTATTCTTAAAATTGTTGATCCCTTTCTCTTAAAATCCTAGCGGGACAACGATACTATGTTCCAGCTGGTCCTAGCTGAGAAGCTGAATTTTTGCCACCAATTTTTCTGCTTCTGAGAATGCTTTTTCATTGTAAAAAAAAAAAAAAAAAAAAAAAAAAAATCGATTCAGGAAGTTAAGGATAAGCTGACGACTCGTGTCTCAAAATTTCTCGATATGTTCTTGCCCACTCATAGAAGTCACTCTGAAATTCTGGTACATATTTTCACTGAATTCAAGATTTTATAAGTAGGTCGATCAATTCAGGATGTTAAGGATAAGCAGGCAACTCGTGTCTCAAAATGTCTCGATATGTTCTTGCCCACTCATAGAAGTCACTCTAAAATTTTGGCATATATTTTCACTGAATTTAAGATTTTATACGTAGGTACCAGAGTTGGGCAAATGGGGGTGGTAATCGATTACCCGATTACGGGTAATCGCAATCGTCGTTTTTCGGAGGGTGATTTTATGGTATCAGGGCTGATTTTTTACAAGCCACCCAACACATTAGTTGCAGAAGAATTAGATCTAATCGAACAGATCCTAAAGTTTACTATTTATCTGAGAGGAATACATTCAATTACTACCCGGCAAAAAATGAATCACCCAGTTTGGTCCTAAAAACGTCCAGGACACGCTCTTAGGACCAAAAACCGGGCGATTCATTTTTTGCCGGGTATCCAAAGGTTTGACGATTACCGACCACCGAGTAATCGTGTAATTGATTACACTACAATTTGCCCAACTCTTTTGGGTACTAGTCGTGACAGAAAGGGTAAAGGGTGAAGCCACATTAGACTTAATGAACGGCAATCCAGAGGATCAGTGGACCTTACTATTAACTGTCGCAACATTAACTCGACACTGATCAAATTTCTAGATACCATCACCATATATAATACGGGATGCAAAACATCAAACCTGTATAACTAATAATGTAATCATTTGATCATGGCCCGATTAAATCAATCACCACCAATTACACAGCTGAGTTCATGATCCGCGCTGAAAAAAAAAAAAAAAAAAGATTACCAGAAGCATGACAGCATTTGAACCTATGTAAGGGATCGTGCAATTAGCAGAATTCTAGTGTTTGTACCATAGTTCTTGAAATTTTTTTAGGAAATTCTAGTTCTATGACCATATTCATATTCTGGTATGAACACTTGAATATTTTAGTCAAAGTACCAGACTTTCTGTCGTGTGTGCTTCAGGTAATATTACTAGAATTTGGTATTATGACTATCGATTTTTTTCAGTGCGCTCAGACCATACATAATTATAATAAGAAATAAGGTGGTGGCGTGAGTGCTTTTGGTTTAGAGGAAGAAATGAAAAATAATTGAGTTCGGATTACAAACAATCTATTTGATCTATATATTCATGTCTCCTCCGTAGTTTTAATTTTTCAAACAGAAAAAAAAAATAATAATGAAAAAAATAAACAATTTGAAAAAAAAAAGTTTTACGAGAAAAAGAAATGGAGAAAGATGAGCGGAAAGAAACGGAGGGGGGATGTGCGTGGACTAATGAATGAAACAAATACGGCTAGGCGGATCGACTTTGTTCCAGTGAATTAATGTAAGGTGTGGTGTATTAAGGAAGAGGCGTTACCGGAAGTAACACGTGCTGGCCGGAAACGGGAACAATAACAATGGGCGTGAGACTTGAAACAATGATCGCGTGCTACTGGTTAAACGGCGCTAAGGATGCGTAGCGGGGCCGAGAAACAATGGCAAGAAAATGAGTAATCAAGGCGAGTTTAATCAGTCAGACAATTTGGTGGCCTTATACAGCGAGCCATACGGCACGGGACTTGATAGCAAAAGGTAAAAAAAAAAAAAAAAAAAAAAAAAAAAAAGGAACGAAAGAAGAAGGCGCGGAGGACCTAGATAGTAGTGGTCGGCGACCACCTGACATGATCTCAGGATGGGTCATACGCGCTCTCACTTGGCAATCGAGGGTTCCTCTCCAAAGGGTTGGAATGTTTCACACGGTGCGAATAAGTATACAATCAGAAAGGGTTAGCTCTAAACGATGCGCGCAGGGACAGACACGGGGGGATTCGATCGCCAGCCGTCAATTGACCCTTCTTCATATCGCGTTCGAGGGTGCACCGAATTTCGAATTCGAGAAACCTGTCTGTCCACTGTCCAGGGCCGTAACGCGTCACCGCCAAGATCGCGAGTATATATGATGTATACGCGCACACAAAAGGGACTGGTCACTCTCACAGGCGCGTCCTGCAAATAAATTCCAGTTATTTTTATGATAATCCTTTAACCCCTCGTCGACGGACGACTTGTTGGATGAGTTTCGGATCGATTTGCATCGGGAATGACCAGTCAAGCTAGTCCAAATGATGAGCTCATACCTCTATACCTATACCATTCACAATATACGTACAGTGTAATAAATTCCTACACACGGCTTACATTCATTCTCTTCACACGGAGCAGCGTTAAAGTCTCTCTCCTGGCTTCCTATGCAAATTGATCTTTATTTTTTGAAACGCCCGATTCTCGAACGGGACATCTCATATAGCTTTATCCACCCGAGTCGCGCGATGCGACGTGTCCGCTTTTTCGCACATGCGTTTGTCCATCCGATATATTATTTTCTCACGGCTACAACAAAATAATATCGACTCCTCATCCCTAAATTCTTATCCTCAAGTTTCTTCTCTTCCTCTTTCTTTCCCTGTTCCGCGTCGGACTCTCTCCTTATCCTTAAGCTACATCCTGATCCTGATCTTAATCAAATCCGCCGCACTACCGATTATTTGGCGTTCTTCAAGTCTCAACCCTTTTCCTCTCGGCGGATCCCTCGAAACTTCCTAGTTTTATATATCCCTTTCCATGAAGCGTAGACCCATCATTCATCAACCCACTCGTCCCATTCATCTTTGCTTTTGGTCTCCTTCGCACCACTGACCACCGTCAACGGTCCCGCACCAACTCTCATGCACTAGTCACTTCCGAGAAAAGTAATAACGGAAATATTCTCCTCCGTTTGGAAATAAATTACTTGCATATGATTTCAAGACTTGGCTTGAATCTCCATTCAGTCCGACCGAAGGAAGGAGAAAATAAATAAATAGATTTTAGGCGCGGTTGAAGAAACATATTTCTGTGTGCTCGAAAAGGAGGGGTCTGAACAAAGAAAGGGGTACAGAACTTTTTTTTGGTTATAACGGTATTTTTTTAAAATAACGGCCGAATTGAACGATTTTCTTTTGTCTTGGGCAAGGGGGAAAAAACAAAATACTAAAGAGTTCTTCCATTTAGAACTTGATGCTGATTTGGGCTCAGATTTGTCTGAGACAAATCTATGCGGATAAAGCTTAGGAGCCGTTTTTCACTTAAGGAAATAGCGCTTGGGAACCGAGTGAAGGGCCATAGAACCATGGCAAATTATTGTCATGTAGATAGTTCGATTGGTGTGTGCTGTCATGGGATGGTTTATGTAACCAACGTATGGTGCCAAGGGGGATATGAAAATATCCCTAACGGTTTTCATCGTGGAAGCTTATTTACTTTTTCGTTTTTGTCCCCCCCCCCCCCCCGTTGGTTTTTGTTTCTTTAACTCTAAGTATTTTAAGAAATGGAACTCTTGCAAACTTTGGCTACTTAGGATTGAAGAGTTGATTCTCGCATAAAAACATGTAAAAATGACGATGAGTATACTAAAAAATCACGAACTTTACTCTCAGAAATTCTGGCCCGATTCTGAGTCAGAATCGGGTTTGATGCCGGAGAGACGCAGGTTTCGTGGGAGATTCCTATCTAAATTGAGACATACCTCTGTGTTTCCGTAGAGAAAGTGACAAATTAGACAGGGCAAATTAGACATATCATGAGTCGGCGCACCTAGACTGATATGTTCTTTGGAATTTTTCAACATTATTTTTCAATTTACAAAATGAAAATCAATTAAAATGGATTTGATCGTTGGCTTATCAATAAAGAACCTTTTAAACTCAAAATTTTAAAATTGGAGGCAAGTTTTGTTTTGATTTGAAGGAATGTGAAATGCAAATCCGCCAAAGAATATGGTCTTGGCGCGCATACACTTCTGAAACGAACTTTATAACACGATT
This sequence comes from Trialeurodes vaporariorum, assembly GCA_011764245.1. Lineage (NCBI taxonomy): Eukaryota > Metazoa > Arthropoda > Insecta > Hemiptera > Aleyrodidae > Trialeurodes > Trialeurodes vaporariorum. Next base: position 38,284,654 of record VMOF01000024.1, read on the forward strand.
CCTCTTTCTTCTCGGTGTTCCCAAACTTTCGCTGAGAATCAAAAAGTATTCATATTTCCATTCTTTGCTTGATCTGATCTCAAAATGATAATCGGTTAAGTGTCATGGTTCGCGTGTTCCAAATCATCGCATTGTTTGCATAACAGCGAATGCCGAGTGGTTATCGAGTGATTCAACAAATTTGGAACAGGAAAACGTGTTTCCTTGTCCTGTAATTTCCTTTGTTACATTACGGTGCCTGCGTGTCGCTCGGTTTTACTTTCATCTACATACTCTCATTCTGCACGGAAATGAATTACTTTTCCATTGCGTCACTTAAATCGCGTGCTTTTGAAGATGAATTTTACACATATTTTCAATTCAGACGATGGAAATACTTTTGTCAGATTTCCATTATCTGCTTATAAGGACAATCAAAAATGAACCTACTCACATTTTCAGAGAGCAAGAGGTCTATACAACAATTTTAATTTGATTTTTTTCATACTTTTATAACAATTTTTTTTTTCTCCCAGAGAAACGCGGTGACGCGTTGGTGCCCATAAAAAGTTCCGCGTTGCATATTTACCGTCGTAATGCAGTTAAGATAATCATGGAAATGACTTCATCCACCTTACTTTGTAGGTTTACTCAATCAGTATGATAAAATTGCAATAATGCAAACACTTAAAGGAGCGCGCCTGTAAACACCAGGGGCGTCACTTCGAGTTCGGCTTGGGAGGGGGGGAAGGGGGCGGCAAAAATCTGATATGACCCCCTTTTTTTTGCTCCTTAATATATTTCTTTCCCGTTTTTGAGCCTGACTTCAAATCCTTGGTGGGGGCGGGGGGGGGGGGGGTTGCCTTCCTGCCCCCCCCCATATGACGCCATTGGTAAACATTAGAACCTGTCGACCCTGTCGTACATGAGTGCTGATAAGCATCCGAACGTAGTGGACCGCAGTAGCAGCTCGCGTGGGATTTGGCAACAGTGATTTTCCTCCATTGAAACCAAGTAAAATTAAATCGATTGCTGGTAAAGCGCTGCTTCCCGTTCAAATCGATTGTTTTACGTAGAATCAAATTAAGGAAAAACATTGTCGACAAATTGCAAGATCCGTAGATAAAACTACCGTAAAACATTCAGGGCTGCCGGCCGTTCCGTGGATCTTAAGCGCACCATAGTCTGAGATCGTCGAAAAGTTGCCCAAAATTAGAGAGTAAATTTCTTATCGATGTATTATTTATTAACTTTCAAGACCAATTTCAACAGTAATCGAAACACCAATTCAACCAATTCGACCATCGAGACCAATTTCAACAGTATTCGAAACATACAAATGTTACTGATAAGTTCTAAATGGGACTGTTGCACACTTTTGCTATAAGCGACTTAATAGTCGATTCCATTGAAAAAAACTTCAAAAATAACGATGGCAGCACTAAAAACTTCCGAAATCCACTCCTAAACTCAATAAACGCTTTTATTTGCGCGGGCGTAATGGTGGTTGAGGGCAGTAATAATCCGAGATTCCCATCTAACAATACTGTAACTCGCCATCAAAAAGTGACCAATAAGAGACGACTTTCATTAGACATCGCGGTGTTACTAGATGTCACCGCACCATTCATCGGATGTGGATCTCTACTCCGATGACTAATTACTCTGTGAATCATTCTTGTCAGCATAGAGAGAGTGGCGAAATTAAGATAGGAGTCTCCCGCATTGTTACTGCCTTCAGCCACCGTTACGCCCTCGAAAATAAAAGCGTTTTTTTGAGTTTAGGAGTAGATTTCGGAAGATTTTAGTGCTGCCATCGTTAGTTTTGGAGGTTATTACACCAGAATTGACTATTAAATCACTTAAAGCAAAAGTGTGAAACAACCCCATTAGGCCATTAAGCTTAAATGGTCGAAAACGATGATTTTTGATGACTTTTACCACTGACTTTCGGCCACATTATTTAGGTCTTGCACCATTAAGCAGCGGCAGGGTTGAATTTACCGCTATTCCACCGATTTACGCAGTCCAGTTCAGCAATATGACTATACCGCATAAAAATGCCTGCTATGGTAATGCAGTAATATTTTTTCAACAGACGGAAACACCCTTCACCTAAACATTCGGTGGAATTTCATCAATAGTCGCAGATGATTCCATCGTTTGAAAAAATATTACAGATCACATAATTTTCGTGCGTTACAGTCATACTGCAGTAAACTGGATAGTGTAATGTTTTAGTTAACCGATGGAAATATCGGTGAATTGAAAGAAACTCGCCGTCATAATAGTCCAGTCAAATGGTCGAAAATAATTAATGGCTTCACCTGGAAAAAAAATTCAAAAAAAAAAAATGAAACGGGGTTGGTATAGTTTATTAAAGAATAATGATAAGTTTACAAAAATGGCGAAAAGTTCTGAATGTATACTTTGCACGGTTGTTTTCAAGTAACATTAAAAAATTATGCATTATTGGGTAAAAATATTATCGTTTTACATTTAAACACATGTAGGTCAAAGTGTAAAGTAGTATTATGCTGATGCTATGATCTTTACACCGTTGCATGGACAATTTTATATATGCAGTTTCTTTATTGGAACAAGAATAATACAACGAGAAAAATTTTCCTGTTAATTCAACCGGACGTCTGTTTAATACTTGTATTTAACTGGAATTCCTGCTGTTCCAACAGAAACCACTATTATTTCAAAAGGATTTCCTGTTACTTGACCAGAATTCTTGGTGTAGTAACAGGGGTTCCTGTTGAACTAAAAGGAATTCCTTGTTAAAATAATAGGAATTCTGATTAAGTAAGTATTAAAAGGACGTCCGGTTACAGCAACAAGAAATTTTTCTCAGTGTATAGTTCTAAATGAGGGCAAGTCTGGTAAGAAAATCAATCTCATTAAACCAAAAATCAGTGACGGCTCGTGCCATGAGGCAGTAACAGAGTCGCTCCATTTGAACCTACGTAAAATAATCGTTTTGCATCCCAGAGAAATCGATTCTTTTACATAGATTCAAATGGCAAACGACACGGTTGCCGAATGTCACGAGCCGCCAATGTATAAAATTATGCTTCATTTACACAACTAGGAAAGAAAATAAAATACGCGCCAAATACAAATCAAACGGCTTTTGATACTTGATATTGTAAACATTTTGACTTTCGATCGTGTTTAAATTAAGAGCAAAAACATTCAGACAGTTCTGAGTTTCCTTATACATATAATATTTGAAGAGAGTTTTTCTCACAGAAAATTCTTTATATATTCTAAACTTAAAAGAAATGTTTGATAAATAAAGTTGATCCCCTCCATCCCTCAGTATCTACGCAGTAATATATATCTTACTCAAAAAGAGGAACTGCATAACTTTGTCATTATATTTGCCTCTATGCTAAGGGGGGAAAAAAAGTTTCCAAAGGGGAAAAAACACAAACAAAACAAAACGGTTCCAATTCTTTCTATAACCGATATCAAAACGATGATAACGCGGCAATTATGGGGAGAGGGGGGTGTTTTGGGAAGGAGCGTGGGTGGGAGGAAGGGGGGGGGGTAATTTAGTTGGTCTACAATTTGGAATTCGGCATGAAATTTCATATCTTAAGCGGGAAAGCAAAAAGTTTCGTCGAAAATCGGGTAAAAAAGTGGGAAAATGGACCCCTCAATTCCCGTGCGCACATAGGCTGTTTTAACTCTCAACGGAGGGGAGGGGACTCAGGGGGGCACTAGAGGGTGCTTTAGGGACACCCTGGGGTGCCAATGTCACCCCCTCTTCCCTAAATAAAGCATGCGGTGCGTTGAGATAGAGAGGAGACAAGCGCGGTGTGATGCACCGAGTGCCTAGGGCGCGTTTCGCAGCTCGCGCGGGGGTACCGAAAAAAGGGTAAATCTACTTACGCTCCTAGCTCCTAAACTATGCGCTGTACGTAAAAAGTGTAAAGAATCTTTTTTGTGGGAAATTTTGCGTACAACATTTTAGTACTGAAGTATTTTTCTCGTAAAATGCATAGAAATCGAGATATTTGCAAAAAACAGTTTTTAGGCTTCTTATTTTCAAGATGGCGGCTTTAGCACAGGCCTCACAGGGGTGAAAAATCAGTATGTTAAAAAGGACACCTAACTGCACCGAAAAACGTCAACTCCCGCTTTCCACCATTTTTTTCCAGGTGAAACTACCATTTGACTGGACTATAAGGTCCTCAAAACGGCTTATAGGAGGGTCGCTAAAAACTAGCAGTAAAATTATCCAACACACCCCCCATCCATTCTACGCTTACGAGCTGCGTATGGTTATATGTATAGATCTGCATTCTCGTTACAATCTTGGTGAAAAAGGGAATAAAATAGGATGAAAAGATTCACGTATCGCAGCTGTGACGCGACCTTAACCCAGTGAGCCTTTGCGACATAATTATCCAAAATTTTAATTTGCTTATACCACGTCTCCTGATATTGAGGTCATCTCATTGCGCGATGCTATAAACGCTTTGCTTTCAGCGATGGAGCATCAAATTATGTAAAGTGTATTTATAACTCAGTTTTATTTATAACCCAACAATTCAACATACCAGATTCATATTTAGAATTTCCCTCGAAAAAAAAAAGAAAAAAAAAGAGACAATAAATAAATTTTAAACAGATATACTTTAAAACCAGTTCAAAAACGATCAGAATTCGTCAGAATGGCAAATTTGTGGGTGATGATAGCGGCAAGTGGCTCTTAATGAAATCTCGATTTAATAGCGCGACTAAAACGGCGCGCACAAGAAAATGAGATTCTTCAAAGCGAGGCGAGAAAATGCGTAGAGGGAGGAACGGAAGAGGGTGCAGGGGCGGGGAGGGGGAGGAGATGGGAGGGGAGGGGGAGGAGTAAAAATGGGAGAAAAGAGAAACCCCGAGCTGCGACTTTGAAGCGGAAGAATTCGCTAAAGTTGAACGAAAAAGTAATTTATTAGCTCGCGAAATTGAGGTCGGTCGTTTCGGCAAGTCGGATCAAAACTGCCATAAATCAAAACTCTAAAATCCGCACTCCTATGGCTCGGTCCGAAAAATTAAAAATTTAAAAAAAGAAACAAAAGGTGAGCAACAGGCTAATAGCCAAAAAGACAGTGCGAAAACCGAGAGTGCGCGTATTAGCGCGACAATTTCTGACCTGGATGTTACAGCAGACGTTGTAAAGGCGAACATTACGTAACTTGCAATTCATGAAATGCTCGAAATTAAGACGAAAATCATAAAATCCGGTGAGAACTCTTATCTATCTGATATAAGACGCCAACTGGGTAGAAGCGGCAGAGTGGCTGAATAATTTTAATCTTAAGAAATTATATAGCCGCTTGTATGATAATGGTAGCGTTCTAGAATTCAACCATTTACTGCATCCGTGCAAAAAAGATTACATTATCCTGTGATACTGTATATCTATGTGCATTGGAAAGTGCTGCTATTCATAATCTTTTCTGCATCGAAACAATAAAGGGATGAATTCTAGAACGGTACCAATATAATCTAAGTAACGTTTAAAGGAGCGTCGTTTCGTGAAATGCAGTAAATCGATGTATAACTTCCATGCAATATACTCTTAAGGAAAAAACTTAATCTTCCGAGCATTCAATAGAGCTCTCAAGAAATCGATACATTTGCAAAGGTTCAAATGAAAAAGAAAAGATAACCGGTTCTTCACGAATCGCATTTATTATAGAAGCGACACTACTTGAACAACCAGCGCGATTTGTACTTCCTCTTTTACAATTTCCTTAAGATAGAGACATTGGGTTCTTCAAGGCATCGTTTTGGAAAACTTATCAAAGTAGCACAGAGTCGTATAGCGAGGAATGTGCCTTTTTTCTCTTTGCTCATTCGAATGCAAGTATTAGAAAGGGATGAAGATATGCAGTGAGATGGGGCAAAGAGAAAGAAAGACAAAATCCTAACTTCGGTTATCCACAGTAGTTTAATCTTTCCAAATATCAGATGAAAATTCACAACGATTTTCATCCTAAGCTGCGATTCCTTTTTTTTTTTTTTTTTTTTTTTTTTTTACGTTTATCGAGTCGAAGACGATGAAAATTTTGAAAATAAATTGGGAGTTTCATCGGTAAAAATCGAAATTGGACCATTCACAATGTTTATATGCATGCACTGCGCACTGGAGCCGTTGACCAAGAACCGGAAGGGGTGGTTTGCAAATCGCGAGATGCATCAATATCCTCTCCAGTAAAAAAAAAAAAAACAAAAACAAAAACTTGATGGTGATACGAAACATAAGGTCGTTACAGAAGTATAAGCGCATCACCTAGACAGATAATCTTTGGAATTTTTCAGCATTAATTCTCATACTAGGAAATAAAAATTAAAATGAACATGAGAGTTACCTTTTCACTATATGGAAGGCTGTAAAATCAAAAGTTTCAAGTCGGAAGCAAGTTTTGTTTTGATTTCAAGGGAAAAAATTGAAAATTCGCCATAGATGATTCCTTTTTGGAATCATCGTTGATCATAGAAAAACCATTAAAAGTTCCGTAAACCGGCAGCGCTACTTTTCCCACTCTTATTTTATGAGTGTTTGAGCATTCAATATGTAGTCTCAATTTCATTGAAAGTGCGCATACATTCTAAGAGTCCGATGATCCGTAATATCGACAAAAATAAGACAGAAATTCATTAAAAACTAAGCATACGACTGGAAGTTCTGATAAGCTAAAGCTGCTGGTTTGCAGATCTTGGAAGAATTTTACTAACGCATCGATGATTTCACCGGTTAATAAAAATACTACACAGCCCAATTCAGCCAGCAGTATGATCGTATACCGTAACGCACAAAAAAAAATAATAATATTAAGAATAATAATAACTCTGATCCATAATCGTTTTTTAACCGATGAAATCATCGGTGAATATCCAAATTACATCATAATTTGAAGCAGAACTGGGCAAAAAAAAGCGAGTGAAATCGATTACACGATAACTGGACAATCGGTAACCGTCAAACCTTTGGATGGTAATTAGATGTATTCTTCACAGATAAATAGTAAACTTTGGGATCTTTTCGATTAGATCTAATTCTTTGGAAACTAATGTAATGGGTGGCTTGTAAAAAATCAGTCCTGATAACCATAAAATCACCTTCGAAAAAACGACGATTACGATTACTCGGTAATTGTGTAATCGATTACCAAACCCATTTTTCCAACTCTGCATGTTTAAAAGTCAGCAGCGTGTCAATCGCATCGGTGGCCGAAAAGATTACACAGATCAGAGTGTTTTCGTGGATTATAGAGACACTGCTGAATTGGACTACGCGTAATCTTTTCGACAGTCGGAATCATCCGCGGTGAATTCAAAACTTTCCACTTCAGATCCGCAAAACAGCAGTTCTGCTGTAAAAGCTTTCAGCAGAGCCATATACGCGATACGCCAAAGTGCCCAACGTACGATACAAAGTCAACACTGGAGTGCGCAGGCGCTCAAAGTGTGTGAGATAAGTACACACACTAAAAGACGCCCCGCGGAGACCCGATATAAAATACGAGTCATAACTGTCAATTGATGACCCTAGTATCAAATCCGAATCGTACAACGATTATGAACTTTGACCCCGACGATACTGAGATGAGGAGCTTCGCTTCAATGGCCTATCGCACTGAAAACGTGTGCTACGCGACCCAACAGCACAAAACAATGGCCCCGGACAGTTCTAATGGCGATGGCCTAAATTATAAATTAACCATGGCAAATAAATCGCTGGCCGTAGCTGTAGGTCTGACCCGAGGGTTAATTAAAAAGTCTATGGTTTCCGCGAGGAGTTCTGATGCGACCATAACCAATGCGACCACGCGAGAATATTATAAAATCGCGGTGAGATTTTTAGAGTCGCAACCCAAAACAATCGTCAGAAAGATTGTAATTAACCAATCAGATTGTAGGCACAAGGGGGCTTCAAAGACGAGATCAGCCATTTTGAATGAGGAGGGTATTGTTTTGAGTGAGCCGCACGCACACCCAGTCATATATGCACGCACACACACACACCACACACACAAGAGCGCGCGAAGTGGCTGTTTAATTAGCTGGGATCCTCATCTATTATTCCCGGACTCATAGAGCGCACCCTCTCGAAAGGGAATAAATAATGGAGGCGCTAGCGCATTCATTTGTAGTCTCAACTCGTCTTTGTTTTATAGATGAACAATATTTGTTTCCCCTCCCTTGAGTGTAACATTTCTATCGAGAAACGCCCCTAAAACAAATATGGTTATAATGTGTATGTACATTTGAATTAAATTCAATGCATAATGAGTCTGTTGCGTACTTTTGCTTACAACAATAAATGTATGAACCTTGACTATTTCGTAAAATTCGGTGAAAATAACGATTCGCACATTACAAATGTTCAAAAACCACTCATAAACTCAGTAAATCACTTCAATTTCAAACAGCCCGCGCTACTACACATTGAAAAAAAAGGTCACCAGATGCATGACAGTATATGGAACCTGTGTAAGGGATTGTACAATTACCAAAATTCTAGTGTTTGTACCACAGTTCTTGAAAATTTAGAGGAAATTCTAGTGCAGTGACCATGTTGTGGTACTTACACCAGAATTTTCTGGTCAAGGTACTACACTTACTGTGGTTCACATATCGTTGTGCTTCTGGTAATATGACTAGAATCTGGTATTATGATTGCATGTCGCTTTGTTTTTAGTGCACTAGACACTATTTGCAGGCATACAACTACCTACAAAGACAGAGCCACCGTGTAAATTGAAAAAACAGTATCCTAACTACAAAATGCTGGAATCTAATTACACGTAATATTAGCTGACTCCGAAAGTAATGGTCAGGTGAGGAAGGGGGGTTGCCCATATACAAAAGAGGCTCGGATGATCCCCAATTGTCTACTTCCACCAGCCCCATATCCGGGTATGTATATGTTTATCGTTTAACCCCCCGACATAACATTTTCAAGAATGCAGTAATGTACGACCGGGGCCGTTCATTTTGACCGACAAACTCAGTCCCACGACCCACGACTCTCTGCTTTGCTTGAAATATCATGATAGATGACTACAGTGAGGTTATCACTAGTCGAGAGAGAAAAAAAAATGAAGAATTGGTCGGGTAGGATATTTTCCTTGCCGAAGCGGCCACGAATCACTTGACATGAATTATGGGTAACTGTGTAAAACGGTTCTTATCTCTGAGCCCCGAGTGGAGTTCTCTTGGATGTTGGCAGTCGTTGCGACGCGTCATCGTGGTAACCAAGGGGATGCTGAGTCCAACGCGACGCGACGTTGGGTGTTGCTCGAAACTGGCACGAGACAAGTGCACGCTCACTCGCAGCTCGCACGCTTGTGTGCTTGTATAGAGGCGGAAATTTTTGATAAAATGCTCGAGATGAACTCGGATTTAGATAGTGATAAGACCGGAACGCAAGACGCTGGACATTGCGCCGCGCTGGTCGTGCTTATGCTACGCCACCGTTGCGTTGCGTTGCTTGCCGCGATGCGACGCGACGCCGGAAATGGCGGAAAAAATCCGGCCGCGTAGAGGACCAACAACGCGCTGCGCCGCGGCCGCCGCGCTTTGGTCTGAGATCCAAAAACAATGGGCCAAAATCAGAATGTAAATTTCTCTTCAATTCATCATTTATTTAAGACCAACTTTAATTACCAACACTTTCAACAAGTAATTTAAACCTAGAAGTGAAACTGGAAAGTTTAAAATGCAGGTTTTAACAACGAGCTACAGTGATAGAGAGGATTTGTGGGACGTGATGTTGAAACTTCAAGGAGGTAGCCATGATGGAAATCTCTTATGGACGTGATATTGAAACTTTAAGGAGGTAGCCATAATGGAAATCTCTTATGGACATTTTCACACAGGTTCAGTTTGTTTGCCTCACTTTTTTTAACATTTGAATTTAAAAAAAAAAAAAAAAAAAAAAAAAAAAAAAAAAAAAAAAAAAAAAAAAAAAAAATTGTGACAAATACATTTGAAATTGGTTATAAGTAAACGGAAGTGCAAGTGCTTTAAAGTGGCTATCTGGACACAGAAATCGATATAAATTTTTCTTCTGGAAGGATTTGCAAAAAAACTGACAGATAACAGAAATATGCAAAATTGTCTCACCTAGATAGTTGTATTAAAATTTCTGTGGTTAGATAGCCGCACTCTTTTAAACTTCCACTTTCGTTTAAAACCAATTTCCACTAGATTAATTACAATTTTTGATTTAAGGTTTAAAAAAGTGAGGCAATTAAACCAGATTCAGATCGCCCATGCTGTCACACTTTGAAATAGGACTTGTAAAACGTACGGCCACAGTATAGTTATCTTACACAGTAGAGAAACTCAATGTTAGAAAAACAGCAAATGCCCCCTGGTGGTCGGATGATAGAACTAACATCTTCCATTAGATATTTTGAATTAGACGCGACTGTGGCGCCCCCAAGTAGTCGGAGGATAACAACTCAATTTTCCCATTTGATTACATTGAAAAACGACATTCGCCAAAGCGCTCCTATAGAGTTTCGCTACTGTATAGGATGAGTATACTGTGTGTACGGCCCCTTCTTTCGCAATAGCTCGTTGCTTACAACAGGCAATTTAACCTAGAAATGACAATGGGAAGTTATTAATGCAATTTTTAAGGTCGAAAAAGATGATTTGTCATGACTTCTTCTTGCTGATGTTTTGCCAATTTTTTTCGACCTCAGACCACAGTGCGCCGAGCTGCGCGCTGCTGGCCGACGACATCACCATCGATCCTCTCGGACTCAAAGGCAATCAGCAAAGATTGTTATGTTGTAGCTCGGTTAAACTTCGCGGCCAAGAGAGCAGTGTTGCCGGAAGCGAAAAGTGAAGATTCCAAAGAAAATGCCTGTAAAGCCTTAAATTAAAAAAGAAAAAAAAGAAAAAAAAAAAAAAAAACCCAGAGCTGCCGTTTTGCGTATTATTAATCACATTTTTTCAATTCACCGATGAGTCCACCGGTTAAGAAAACATTACACTGCTCAATAGGGCTATTGAAAAATTTTACTGTAAGTGCCTTAATAGTAGATTAGTGTAAACACCTCCAAAAATAATGATAGCAGCACTGAAAACTTCCGAATTTCACTCCTAAACTTAAGTAACTCTTGTATTAGCGCGAGCGTAATGGTGACGCAGGGCAGTAATAATAGGAGATTCCTATCTTAATTTCGTCACTCTCTCTGTGCTGACAAGGAAAATTCACAATATAATTAGACGCGTGATCCACATCCGATTAATGTTATCGCGACACTTGGTGACACTGGTGTCAAAGGAAAGTCGTCTCTTATTGGTCACTTCTTGAGGGAGTTATACAGTAGGTATTATTAGAGGGGAATCTCCCATTATTACTGCCCAACGCAACCATTATACTCGCTCAAATAAGCGCGTTTATTGAGTTTAGGGGTGGATATCGGAAGTTTTAAGTGCTGCCTTTATTATTTTTGGAGGTTTCGACATCAGAATCAACTATTTAATAGCTTACAGCAAAAGTATGAAACAGTCCCATTCAGTATATGACTGTAATGCACGAAAATACTCGCATCTGTAATCTTTTCTCGCGATCGTTCGAGTCGTCGATGACTTCATAAAAAACTTGCGGATATTTTAATAGTTTAAAGGCAATGAGGCTCTCTTGCAAACTTTTGCTATGGGGGATTGAAGAGTTGATTCTTGCATAAAAACGTGTAAAAATAACGATCAGTACCTACACTGAAAAGTAACGAAATTCACTCTCAAAATCGGGCATAATGGCGGTTCAAAGCAGGTATCATGGGAGATTCCTATCTAAATTGAGGCATATCTCTGTGTTTCCGTAGAGAAAGTGACAGATGGGAGATTCCTATCTAAATTGAGACATATCTCTGTGTTCCCGTAGAGAAAGTGGCAGATTAAGGGTTGTCTCCACCTGCGAATTTAAAAGCGCGAATAAACTGACTGAGCCAATGAGCTTCTTTGTTGTCGATACATCGGACTCGATCTATCGACTTCAAGGCAGCTCATTGGCTTAATCAGTTTATTCGCGCTTTTACATTCGCAGGTGGAGACACCCCTATAGACAGGAATCTCCCATGATGATACCTGCGATCTGCGTTGAAGCGCCGCATTACGGTCTTACCATTAAAGCAGTTTTGTGAGTTTATTACTGAATTTTAGACTTTCGGTATAATTTTCTTAATTTTCGCTAGTTATCACATCAGAATGGACCATTTATTTGCTTATACTTAGTAAAAGTTTGCAAGAGCCCCAATGCACTGAATGAGAAAATATTATACATAGTCTGAGTCTCGACCAAAATTGAGTTGGGAATTGGAAGACCTGTCGCACCAAAGCTTTGCGCTCGGTCTTTAACAGTCTCTGTTAAATATGCTTCTGAAAACAATGTATGCCGTGTTGGAGATTAAAAATTAATCACACTAACTACATTTTACTCAACAGTAGACGACTATTCCATTACTCAACAGTATAGACGAATGTCGGCAATTTGCGACTCGACCCTGGAGCTAGAAAATTGGACGTACGTCGAATCGAAAGCAACGAGCTATAGGTACCTGTAGAGGGGGCTAGTGCATGTTCTGAGTCCTATCTAAAAGTGAGACAGCATATAGGTGATCTTATTCTCTGCATTAATTCAGTGGAAATTGGTTTTAAATGAAAATTTAAAATACCAAGTATTTTGGGGTGGCTATCAGGAGCTGGACCCAGACTTTCAATACAACGATCCAGGTGAGAAAATTTTGCTTGTTTCTGTCATATTGCGTGTCCGTTTATTTAACAAGCAAATCTTCATAAAAGGAATAGTTGAATTGATTTCTGTGTCCAGCTATAGCCACCCTCAAACACTTGCGCTTTCGTTTAAAACTGATTTAAAACGAATTTGTCACAATTTTCATTTTTTTTTTAAATTTAAAGGTTAAAACGTACATAGCAAACAAATCGAGACTAAACAGAAAAAAAGCACGTGCTCCAGACACGATCCATACACACACCAGTACGGAACGTGTTCAGAGCACAAACTTTTCAGGTTCTGGACACGACGGAATGCGTTTCAGACACAAACTCAACCTAAATAGATCGCGCTCAGAACGCGTTCCGGTACTGGTGTGTAAATTTCGTGTCTAGAACACGAAAAGTTCGTGTCTGAAGCACGACCATTTTTTTTCTGTGTGAGAGAAAACGTCCATCATAGATTTTCATCATGGCTGCCTCCGTGCTTCCTCAAAAGCATGTCCCAAAAATCCTCTCTATTGGTACAGCTCGTCGCAAGCTTCGCGCTTAGGTCTGTACTTGTCTCTGCTTTTGCCAACAGTAGCATATGCAGGATTTTTCTTGGGAGGGCTTGCACTGATAAGCGTTTGACTAAAAATGATTCCCTCCTTCCCCTCCACCCCCAAAAATCCGTGGTCTGGGAGGGCTTTAGCCCCCTAAGACCCCCCCCCCCCTCGCGTACGCTACTGTTTGCCAAGAATGGTACTTGTCTCCAGCTGAGGAATGTCAACATAATAACCAAAGTTAGAAAGACAGTGTTGTTGTAAGCAAATTTTTGCGATCAAACATGAATATATACATATTTTTTTTAACAGAATCGTAGCCATAACCTTGCACGAGAACAACCGGTAACGCCATATTCGAGGAAACTCAATTGTGTTTTTAGGTGTTTTTGGGGGCATCGATGGCATCAATTCGATTTTGAATTTACCTCCGGACTTGAAGTCAAAATTGAATTGATGCCATCGATGCCCCCAACAACTTGATAAACTGAAAGTTGTAACCGGAGGAAAAGTTCTGTTATATAGGTTAGATTGGTTTTGTTAATCATACATATTCGATCGCGAAAATGCGCCTTATGTGTCTCTCCCGCAACCTTCAACACTGTAGGAGAGGCCCGTGCCTACAGCGCAGCGTCTCGTCGTGTAGAGTAGTTGGAGCCTCAACTCTGATCCGGCCGGAGAACCAAAGCGACCAAAGCTCAAAAGACCAGCCACAAATCCTAGGCCTTTTCGAGTCTCAGAGTGCGGCATGCGTGGCGTTTTCGCCGCGCGATAAGATCGACTCTCGCGCACTGTGTTTTTTTCATCATCCGTGTCCACCTTCCACTGTCCACCGTCCATCGCTAAGACCGATGTCATCGCTGTCCCGCAACGCACCGCATCGCGCGCGGCGACTGCGCAGTGCGCCCGCCGCGCGCCGCGCCGCGGCCGTACCACCATTTAAGGTATACCAGATAAGACATAAGAGACGGACGCAGTACTGACACAAAACGTTCACGTCTCGTCATAATCTCAAAAATTATTCTTCTTCCCTCGCCTCCTTTTGATTTTTATTTTATTATATGGGTTCATTTTTATTATTTATTTCCATTCTTTGACATTCATTCTCTCGATATCCATCTTACGTGCTGAGAGATACTTGCGATCGGACCCTGAGCGCCGCGCCGCTCGCACACAGAAACACACACACACTTACACACATAGTCTGAGCCAGGAATTTGTCTTCCTCTCTCTTTTCCCGTCTGACTACATGTGTTAGAAAAGAGCAGAATCAATGGCTGAAGTCACGTGACGCCCTACATCCATCCTTTTCTAACACATGCGGTCTAAGGGGCTACGAGAGAGAAAGACAATATCTATGGCTACGGCTACGCTCTCATACACACACTGGCCGCCGATTCACGGCGCAATCAACAACCCATTCTAGACAATCGGATCGGTTGGGTCGTTTTTCTTAGAAAACATGACAGTTCAAACCAGAATTAATTTTCGTAAGATCCCGAAGCGTGGGGACAGAGAAAATGAGCAGTAGAATAACAGCGAAAAGAAGAAACGAAAAGATACGATAGTTAAAAGTGATTAATTAAACAAACAATGGCATCGAGGAATACGACTATTTCGGGCTGAGGTAAATCAACGCCGCAGCTCTTATTTCAGATAAGCTTCAACGCTTTGCTATAAGGTTTCTCTCTGATTCGGTTTTGTTTCAAAAGTTGCAACAGATAGAGAGCGGGGTGTCCCGTCCCTGACAGCTGGACCGACCCTCTTTTCCGCTATGACTTTGGCGTCATGTTTTGTTTTTTTTTAAAACTCTTTCGTTGAATTGTTGTTTCTAACGTAGAAATCGGCTAGATTTCGTGGTCTATTATGTTTTCTTTTCGCCGAGTAGGTTGTTTGATTCATGGCTGTGGAAAATATCCCATATTTGGAGGAGAGATAGTGAGGTTTGGTAGGTGATAACAATGTGACAATAAATTCTTGAAAGTATAAAAAAAGGAAGTAGAAAACCAGAATTAGAATAGCCATTGTTTGCACCCACCAATCAATCGAATAACCCGACAGCCTGCAGGCTGATTATGAATGATCGTATCGTAATGCTATCGAGTCGATGATCGAGTAGGTAAGCGTTATCTTATGAGTGGTGTCATTCCGATAGGTTGTATTCCGATAGAAATTAATCGCATTATTTTATCACAAAGAAGAGGTTCTTTTACTGGTCTCCAAGATTTTTTCTCTCTTTTTTTTCTAGCTCCCATTTTAACAAATGCTCTACAAACAATAGCAGATTTTTCTAAAAAGCGTCTCCCGTCTTCTATCCCTCTCTAATGAGTTCGGCGCTTTGGGCCCTTTGGCCCTTTAATCCCCCCTTCCCCAATTAAAGAGGAGATGAAAGAGACAACGTTTCAGGGATAAGAGAAAAGTGCTACTTGAGCCGGATGAAGGAGAAGATTGAGCCAAGCTTGCAACGGTTCATGCCAAAGTTTCAGAACGATTCTAATTACAGGGAGGCTCCCAAGACGTAAAAATTGATATTAAAGGGTCCAGAACCCGGTTTTGGATGGACAATCCTGAAAACCGGTTCTCTTCACCAACTATGCAAGAGAGAGAGAGAGAGAGAGAGAGAGAGAGAGAGAGAGAGAGAGAGAGAGAGAGAGAGAGAGAGAGAGAGAGAGAGACAGAGAGAGAGAGAAGACAGAGAGAGAGAGAGAGAGAGAGAGAAGACAGAGAGGAAGACACAGAGAGAGAAGACAGAGAGAGAGAGAGAGAGAGAAGACAGAGAGGAAGACACAGAGAGAGATAGAGTGAGAGAGAAAGAGTGAGAGGAGGGAGAAATTGATTTATAATGTGAATTGGCTGGACGCATAGGGTTGAAAGGGTTGCAAGCGTCCGCTGCTGAAGGTGAGGAGAAGGATCCGGCAAAATGAAGGGGGGGAAGAGGTGACAGTGACTTCAAGAAGAGCCCGGGTCTATTCCGTGCTCGCACTGTTAAGGGGAGGAAAGTTCCATCGGAATACATATACTGAACGATACGAATGACCAGCTACTGGGCGATATAAGCTGAGTCCGAGATGAGGGGTTTGCGGCCCTTCTTCGCAAATTGGCGCCCGTGAGAAAAATTCCTATGATCGTTTATGCAAATGTAGATCCCCTCGAACACTTCACCACTTGTTATCTCTACCCTCCTCTTTCTACCCTTCCCCGAAAAAAACCCTTCTTTACCGCTCCTTTCTCTCTCTCTCTCTCTCCCTCTCTCCCCCTCTCTCTCTTTTATTTTTATATTTCATCGGTTCGCTCTGCTGTCTCGGAGAAAGATGCAATCACAGAATAAGTTAAATAGAGTCGACAATATATTTAAGCAATATTCTTCACAATTTTTCGCAATTAGATTTAAGACATTTTCTTTTTTAAACGTTCTTATGAAAGAAAATGGTGAAAAACCTACAGATGAATTTTGATACGAAACTAATAGGGCTCTTGCAAACTTTTGCTACGGGTAATCGAAGAGATGATTCTTGCAAAAAAAAACCTGTTAGAATGACGATGAGTACACTAAAAAATCACAAAATTCACTCTCATAATCAGGCTTAATGGCAAAGCTAGGCAATACGCAGGTATCATGGGAGACTCCTACCAAATTTGAGACATATATCGCTGGTGTTTCCGTAGAGAAAGTGACAAATTAGATAGGAATCTCCCATGATACCTGCGTAGCTCCGGCATTCCGATATTGCCGTTACAGCTGTTTTCCGAGTTTATTATTGAATTTTAGAATTTCTTACAATTAGTGCGTGACTTTCGTGATTTTCGCTGGTTTGCTGGTTTTCACATCCGAGTTTTTTATTGGTTTACTTAACCCTCTAAAGGCCAGGTTTGTTCAAGAGAACGCCACTCTTCTGTTTATATAGAGAAGGTAGTTAACTGTTCGTACTCCGGGGAGTTGGAATTGCCTATACTACGAATTGAAGGCGCCCGAAAAATCTTATCTTGTAAGTGTTTTCATCGATAGTCGGGTTTTTCCGGAATGAAGAAGAAAAAATATGTGAAATAGACTAGCGGATAAAAACGAGTATACATTCGGGCCTGGTCTCTAAAGTGTTAAGAAGGCCAAAAGTTTGCAAGAGCCCCATTCTTCGATATTAGTGGAGAGAAATTTTCTTTTTTAAATAAACGATAAGTTTAATAGGATTCTATCAAAATAAAATAATGAAAAATCCTACGGGTGAATTTTGATATGAAAGGAATTTTAAGAAAAAACGAGAAGGTGAAGTAAGTCGAAGTCACATGTAGCTCGGTACTCCTGCTGTTGCCAGAATGTTGTCTTCCTCTCTCTCTCAGCCCATTTGAACTCATGTGTCAGAAAAGGATGGATATAGGGGTTGTCACGTGACTTAAGCCCCTATTTCGGTCATTTTCTAACACATGCAGTTAAAGGGGCTAAGAGAGAGAAATACAATGTCCTGGCTACAGCTACGCCTGTCATCATGATATTAATTTCCCCCAAAAAGGCGTAATCATCACATCGTGCGGGAAGGCTCTTCATTTTTTACAAGTTATACAGACCCTTCAAGAAGTATCTATCTGGAAATGCATCAAAGAATTGGCAGTGCCTCTGTGCCTAAAATTTATTTTTAACGCTCGCTCGGAGGTCATTCAAGAGAGTAGTTTCGTCTTTTACGAACTGGTTTAAATCTTGCTGTACGCATCTTTTCCCCAATATTCTCTTCTCATTTTACGGCTTCAGATTTGCTAGGAGGCATATTTTATTTGAGAGCTCCGGGTTTTCTAAAAATATGTTAAATCTGACGTTTGAACTTGAATATACCTTTATCAAGAACTGAAAGGGTGAATAGATCTTTGACTGAAAACGAAAATTTCTCTCTTCATAAGTGCCGTTTTATTGGGGGCGCGCCACTGAATTTGTGGCGCAAAGTCAGATGTTCATACCTGTATAATCTATAACCTTGGGCAAGGTACAGTACTATTCGCGTTATTGTGAAATCATCCTAATCAAAAAATTACAAAGAAAACGGAAAAATATGTTTTTTTTTTTTTTTTTTTTTTTTTTTTTTTTTTTTTTTGAGCTGAGCAACGACCACATAGAAGCTTCACTCTGATCGCGTGTTCCCCGCATTACAGTGCGACAGAGAACAGTCAACTGCAACAACAACAACAACAACTCGACAGCTGACAATCACGGATTTACGGCGGTATCACGGCGGCTGCATGCAAGGAGAGAGAGAGAGAGAGAGAGAGAGAGAGAGAGAGAGAGAGAGAGAGAGAGAGAGAGAGAGAGAGAGAGAGAGAGAGAGAGAGAGAGAGAGAGAGAGAGAGAGGAGAGAGAGAGAGAGAGAGAGAGAGAGAGAGAGAGAGAGGGGAGAGAGAGAGAGAGAGAGAGAGAGAGAGAGAGAGAGAGATAGAGAGAGTGTGTGAGAGAGAGAGAGAGAGAGAGAGAGAGAGAGAGAGAGAGAATAAAGAGAAAGAGAGCGAGAGGCATTCGCCATACTCGTACGTGAGGCTATGACTGGAAGCTGGTTCCTTAACAGGAGCTGATTGGCGCTCCACACGGTCCACGGAAAAACAATTTTTGCCGCGCTTCGCAATTACTAACATTATATTGGCCCATTATCTCCTTCCATTCAAAAACGCGCTCAAGAGAGAGAAAAGGAGAAAAGGAAGAGAAAGGAAAAGGATAGAAGAATATTTGAGCTGAGAGAGATAACAATTATCCTGGTCGATCGATCCTATGATTGGCCGTCCGAATGATGCGGCAAAAGATCGATAAATTGATTGAAGGACTGAGGAGGGGTGCGGAAAGAAATGGATTCGGAAAGAGCGGGGAGGCAGGGGAGGTGGTGGAAAGGGGAAAGGGATGGTGGGGAGGGAGAAGGGGACGGTGAGGGGGGACGGGCAACGCGTCTCGATAGACGCAGTCAGAGGAATGGCTCAAGCTCAAGCTCTTGCACGATGAGTATAAATCAAAGCCGGACAAAAATAACAATAAGAACAATAACGACAATAACAATACATATAAAAGGAAGCTGCGAGAGCACTGCCGGGATAATTGGGATTGTTCTTATATCGATCAATTGCCGATTGACGACGATTCCGATCCCGCGGTCAGCGGTGTTTGTCGGAACTGAGGATCACGAATTCTGCTACCATTTGTTTTGTTACGAGACGATGAGAAAATGGGGTGGGGGGGGGGTGCTGAAGATTCCTCCAACCGTTGTTATGCCCCCCCCCCGCCCTCGTCCCTTTCCACACTAAATCACAAAGCTTTTAAAACAGAAAAATGTAAAAAAAAAAAGAAGTTTTGAAATACTGTTGTTCAAAATTCCCTGGAGAGTTAAAGCTAGAAATCTCAAGCTCAACAGATAGTTTTAGAGATAAGTATAGCGTCATAGAATATCACCGCCTATCATTGGTTAAACGTCAGTTACGCTTCAGTCAATCAGATTTTAGGTTATACAGCGATCCAATTATGTCACACTATAGAAGCCGTCTTTTTTATGTCCACAACGTTTTTGTGAATGTATTTTGGACTCCACCTACAAAGTCACGTGGTTGCAGGCGACCAGTGAAAATCATTCGAGACATCAGAGTGTCGATTGCATACTGCGCATGACATCCTATCCCTCCATGATGGTTCGCGTCCAAAACCATGTGTACATGGTAAACGTAATTAACGATTAATTATTATTAACTACCTACACAGTAGACGAAATTTCGTTAGGTTCGCCTTCAATTTCATGGGCAGGCAAATTGTCTACGAGCCAGACGGAAAGACAGTTACCGAGTAATGAATCAACACTAGCTTAGGTGTTTATTAAACGGTAGTGAAAAACGAAGTCGTCGAGATAGTGACCATAATATGATACGTTTACGAACAATAAACTGTTTTAGAGGTTTTTGTGTCAATTTTTAGACCGTGCCTGGGTACTCTAATAACTATCGTATACGAGTCGTCGGCAACTGTATACATATGTTCAATTAAGTCACAAAGCCACATGGATCCATAGGGAATAGATTAGACAGGATTAAATCATGGGGCTACTGAGAAAATATCTGTGACATTGACTACGAGCGAATCGTCGAAAATGCTCCTTCGATTTTTGGGGAGGGTAAAATCGTTACTGCTGGACACACGTACAAGGTGGCCTAAAAGTAACTTTAAAAGGGTCGTAACTTTTCTTGACTACCTTGACATGCGATATCTCGAATTCAAAAAGAGATACAGGGTGGCCTAAAAGTAACTTTAAAATGGTCGTAACTTTTCTTGACTACCTTGACATGCGATATCTCGAATTCAAAAAGAGATATTGGCCTCCGGTTTGCGCTGAAATGCTCAGTTTGTTATGTCATTTCGACTCAATAGGAATCGCGGCCCTCGCATTTTTTTAGCTAGCCCCCCTGGGGGGCAAAAACGTAACAAATGTTTGGGGTCTTCAAAACCAAATTTTGACAACATTTTTGTTAATATTTTATTTTTTTCTGAAAAGAACGAACTTTTTAGAGCATTTTAGACTCCTACATAAACAATGGATGATGAAGAATGGCGCAAACCTATCTCAAAAAACCTTCATTTGCTAAAAAGTTATGACCATTTTGAAGTTGCTTTTCGGCCACCCTGTATAGTCATCGCTAAAAACGGCCAAATTAATAATAGAGCCTTTAAGCCTATTACGACCCCCCCCCCCCGCCGCCGCCCCCAACAGCCTAAAAAGATAGAAAAGTGGGGGAAGGAATAGGGAAAGAAATAGATCAAAAAGAAAATGGGGGTCAGCGGTGGGAGGCGAGAATCCAAAGTTCCCCCCCCCCCCCCCCGGTTCATGAAGGGCGAGATTTGCCAATGTCTAGACGGCGCACATAAGCATGTAAGTAACCCTAAGCTTCGTGAACGGTTTTTAAGAATGTCATAATAATTTTGGTATTTTGAAACAGCAATTTTTATTCTTACTTGATTTGACGAGTCGAGGCGGTTGCAGATTTTTTAGTGGGATACGCCGTATAGGTACATTGAATCGTTACTTCAAAAACCGGATACTTAGGTACTTCATTACGCGCGACACTTGTTTGCTCGCGTAAACTGGGCTGAAATATTAGCTTTCATAAATGAGCAAATCCATTTCAACGTTCTGGAAGTGAAAGTTAAAGCTCAATATGTTTCTAATTTACTGTCACAACTTTGTTTCAAAGATTTCTTACACGACGTCAAAATTGTTAAAACCGTAAAATCAGGTGTAAAGTTTTGCCATTCGGGTGTCCGACTGTCCACACACGACACACGACTAACGGATAAATAATGTTTACTTGGGGTCAAGTCTCTGAAAGGAATTCTTCGTAGTGAAACGAGCGACTGATCATAGCAAAACTGGCAGTTTTGCCGGTTTTGCGTAAAAAGATACGCATTTTCTCATATAACTCAATGTAAAATTTTTGAATTTCTCAGCCACTTTGACAACACTGCTTCATAGAGAGATACTTCGCGTTCGTTTATCAAAATGCGCAAAGATGCTTTCGATTCGCTTCGTTACACCACTCGCCAGATTAATCGTTATCAATTTTCACGCGTGGTGGGTTTGTTATTGTTTACTATAAGGTTTGAAGAAGCTGGTAGAGTAACTAACTTAGAGGTCACGGGTTCGAATCCCGGCTGAGGTGACAAGATTTGACAGTTTCAAATCTATTTATATCGGAGGAATATGCATGTACTTCTTCGCTCAATCATCTTTCCTTCCACTTCTCTTTTTAACTTCACTGAAAAAACAAAGTTTAAGTAGAACCCAAGCAGCTTTTTAAAATAGATTCGCAGAGCAAAAGTCCTAGCTCTACCGGAAAAAGTTGCAGTTGTCCTGAAGCACTACTTCGGTAGAGCCGAAGCAAGAAAAGAGGTTGTCACTCTAAAGAAGTTGTGCTTTGGTAGACCTGCAACTTTCTCCGGTACAGCTTGAACTTTTGCTCTGCGAAGCTATTTTAAAAAGCTGCTTCGGCTGTACATAAACTTTCTTTTTTCAGTGTTCAAGGGGGGAGGGGGTTACATACAAACTACTTATTGTACTGGGAGAGATTAGAAAATTCAATATATGAAACATAACGAATAATGTCCAGTTGTTCGTGGGTGACCCCATGACCCCACGTCCAACACCTCAAATGTCACGAATTTTCTGGGCATTTTGGCCTTAAATACAGTTAAAATATCATTACAGGATATTCTCTTATCTCTCTTTCAGCTTGATCGAAACATTTCCAAATTTCAAACTTATAGAGTTTTAACCCTTATGTCAGCAAGTTTCGAAAGGGGGGGGGGCTAAATTCAAAACATTGATGGGCCACAAAAAGGATAAATTGAAAGGCTGAATCATGAGAATTCCTCAAGAAATAATAATGACTATTTATTTATTGATCATAATCCAAGCACTATACATAAAATCTAAAGCTGCGACGTTGGATTATTTTTCGAGATAGCTCATTAAATATGGAGACCAATATGGATCGAAAATTACTTTGAAGCTTACATTCTATTAAATACTGAACTTAACACTTGCTTTGGTGAAAATCAAAAAGTATGCGTTTAGTTAAAAAGGACATGCACAGGGAAAAATTGTCATGGTAAAAAATGCCTTATGTGAAAATCAGGGTTGACTGAAGAAAACTTTTAAAAAGTCGTTGTGTACAGTATCAGATTTAATTTTGACTTCACGCATCAAAGCGCGTCCCATACAGCGTATCCCTACTTCAGATGTATACCTATTCTTCAAATCAGTTAGCTTCCTTACTTACAGTTAGCTTAATTGAAATATAAAGAGAGGGAGAAGGGAAGACTTATCAAAAATATAGGTTAAGTTTGGTTTTCGTATATTGAGCAGAAGTTCTAAAGAGCCAGGATCATCCACAAGTTATGAGGAAGCTGATCGCACCAGCAATCTTTAAATAATGCAAGGAAAAAATTAAACGCATTAAAATATAAGTGAAGGGGGATTATGAATAAAAAGATAAATAAACGAATAAACTGATAAATAGATAGATGAATAGATAAATAAATAGATAAATAAAAAACAAAAAACAAAAATTAGATTGAACATATCTAAAAAGTTTTTAACAATAATGCTTTTTAAATAAACTGCCTTCAGTCTGGAGAGTAATTTTGTGTTCTTGAGGAAGACAACATTCAATGAATGCCAAAGATTAAAGGTCGAGCCGGAATCCATCTTTGAAATGTGCCCACCTAGTGCTACACCACTGTATACAAGTTCGAAATTGCGGTTTTCTGCGAATAGACTCGTTAGAATTTTATTCATAGATCAATAACTGTGTGGGAGAAAAAAAAAAGTTAATCTGATTTTTTTTTAAAAAAAACAAAACAAAACAAAAACAAAATCTTTCCCGCAGAAGGCGGGACTGGGGGGATAGATCGATTCTCCCGTCTAAAAATAAAAAAAAATGAGAGGGAAAAAAACAGTCGATCAAAAGCCTGAGAATATGATCGCGGTGTCATTACCCCCTGAGAAAATACCTCAATTTGCCGAGTCGACCTTGCCAATAATCAAACCCATAGCCGTAGCTAGGAATTCGTCTTTATCTCTCTCAATCCCCATTTGAACACATGTATTAGAAAAAGATGCAGTGAGGGGCTGTCACGTGATTTCAGCCCCCGTTTCTGTCCTTTTCGAACTTGAGCAATCAAATGTACAAAGAGAGAGAGAGAGAGACAGATAGACAGACAAACTCCTGGCAACGGTTATGATCAAACCCAATGGTACTAAAAATACGACTTGGAGTACTTTACGATTTTCCTTGACTCCGTTGCGAGAGAAGTTGCTCTCAAAGTATTGGAAATCGTTTACCCGTGCTTTTACCACGATAATCGCGATCAGTATGATTTTGGAAAATTATTTTGTCAGTTCATTCGCTTTGATCGATACATTATTCAAATCTATGATTAGTGATCAGATTAAAGAAGGAGGAAATACGCTCAGTAATAGTGAGGGGGGGGGGGGGGGGGTTGAAGGGAGGACAGTAATTTTGTGACTCGAAATGTTGACGCTGATTCGTTTTCCTTGCCTGATTTATGCTTTATTTTCGAGGATGATGGTCCGAGGATCACGAGGATATAATTTGAAAAAAAAAAAAAAAAAAAAAAAAAAAAAATAATATGAAAAAAAATTAAGCCTCTTAACAAATCAGACTTTGTTAGTTGTTTTGATGCCGTTTGAAGAACATAAATGTATACGACGTATACGTATAGATCTCAATGTCTATTTAAATATTCGCAGTTGTGACCTTCAAGAGCTCTATGTCATCAAATAACGATCGCAATGGGCGACATTGCCACTCATTTTGAATCAATGAAGCATATAAAGTTTATTGCATCGTTTAATGAGAGAGACGGGTATGAATGCTGAATAGTCCCTAATCAGCGCTCGTAAACCCTTTAGTCGAAGAAAAAGGCAAAGTTTGTACTGACATGACAGTGGTATAAGAGCAGGATGAAGAATTGATTGAATTCCGTTTAAATAGGATTGATTGTGAGCAATTTCCGAATCTTTGGCATCATTATAGGGTTAATAACAATTATCATAAAAGTCGAAGCAACAAATGTCCCAAAAATTGAAATTACGGTTTTTATAGCCATCTATAACAGAGTAAAGAATCGAAATCTGTACGGACACGAGACAAAAGTTTTGGTGAGATGGAAATACGTGGTAAGTATAAGTACACATACATCACGGAGAAAAATTGTCTACTAAAAATGGCGAAAATTCTAATCCAAAGTTCCCAAAAAGAAATTCTGGCAGTTTTCAGGAGAATAATCGTCTTTTTAAGTACAATAATGGTCACTTTGGCCAGAACGTTCCGACATTTTTCACCAGATTACTCCAGTCAAAAATGCCGGTTGTTCTGGTCAAAATAATGGCCACAATTTTTCTTGAAGATACTAGAATTCTTCCGGAAACTGCGGGAATTTCTTTCCGGGGTTTTTTGGTCGCGTTATGGACATTTTTAGTACACTTAAAAAATAATTGGTTCACATGACCAAGTATATTAGTGCCATTTTCCGCAATTAAAATTATTGGTTGTACTTACACCTAAAATATTAGGTACTGTAACCAATTATATTGGGTAAGTACTTACAACCAATAAAATTGGGGCAGTGCCAATCTGAGTTGGTAGATGGTAATAATTTATTGATACCGAGTACCAATTTATCGGTTGGAGAATATTTAATTTCTTGGGTAAGTACAACCGACAAATTTGAATGCGCAAGTTTCACTAATAATTAGTGGGGCGAACAATTTTTTTTTTTTTTTTTTTTTTTTTTTTTTTTTTTTTTTTTTTTTTTTTTCAGTGTGGAACACTTTTTTCCTTGATTGAATCTTCTGGAAAGAAAGAATGACCTTTAAACCGTATTTCCCTAATTTTCCTCAGCTTCATAACGAAAATAAGTTTCTGGGACAGTTAAAATTCCTTTCCCCAGACTCGTCATAATGTTTTGGCTGAATTGAAAAAAAAATTGACGAAAAATTGCAACGAGAAACTGAGAGAAGTAGACGTAAAAATTGGGTTCAGCGAAGGAAAAAAAAACATGAATAGTGACACACACTAAAAAAGTTAAAAACATTGAACAACACGACGGACGAGACGCAACGAAAGTCAGATTGACCGCCTCGAGATCGAGAGACAAATAGATTTAACGAGATGATAAAACGCCTTCATTGCTTTGCGTATGCAATTTCATCTTTTTTAGGTAGGTAAAGTTGCTTCGTTTTTATTTTAAGGAACTCAGAGGTTGTTTCGATTCATGGAAACTTATGAAAACTTTAAATGGCAGAGGACTACTCACATCTGAACTTGATAATTTTTATTTGGAGAGTATAAACCGGAAATATTTTCAAACGCTTCAAGACTTCAAGTTTTCTTCTTCTTTATTATTTATTTATTTTTTTTTTTACTTTTCTCCCGCAAGAAAAACTTCACAAGACATGAAAGCGGTTGATTTCTTTATTCTTCTCCTCCTTTCTTCTTTCCTCCCTTTTTCCCTCCCTCCAAAAGCAATTAAAGAGAAATAGTTTGAGAAACTTTTAAACTTCCTTGAGAAAAAAAAAGTCAAAGTGTCTCGGAAGGTGCTAAATGACGTTGTTCCTCCCACGGTCGATTCAAAATGTACCGACATTAAAATAAAATATCGATCCTTTTAAGGATTGGTATTCAATATTTGATCGCTTTACCCAAATTAGGAGAGCTGGCACGCCTCGAAAATACATACACTGAAATGCATCAATGGTGATAAAACTTCTAATCCGCGAGATTATCCCTTTGTTGCATTGCGTGTCAGCCATTGATGTGGACGGTTCTAGTATCGTAAAGATGACTACAAAAGGTCTTTCCGCCAATCTGTTAAGTAACTCAGGTAATCTGCATGCAGTTTGACAACATATTACAACCGTCTGATAAGACCTGATCATTGGCACAATGGCGTAGCGTAAAAATGTCGTTTAAAGTCGGTAACGACATGTCGACATCTTCGGATGAGATATTATCACAGATTATACAGCCGTGCAATTTGGCAACAATATTTTTCCTCCATTTTAATCAATGTACAATAATCGAATGCTGGTAAAGCGCTGATTAACTGTAGAATCCATTATTTTACCTGCAACTAAATGGAGGAGAGCCATTGTTGCCAAATTGCACGAGCCGCCACTATGATTGTGAGTTATACAATGAAATGAACAGTGTAATCGTTTTGTCAACCGGTGGAATCATCGGTGGATTAAATATGGCATTAAATTTAAAAACAAAAACAAAACGGCAACTCTTATGTACGGCTTGGAGCAGTGGATCTGACATTACTGATGCATTGCACCTCCGCATCGACATCATAAAACAAAGAATTTTAAAATTGAAAGACATTTTAACTAAATTTCTTTTCCAACACCAATAAATCCGCGGCGCGGCGCGAGCGTCTTCCTCGACGGCGTTAATCGGCAGTATATATTTAGATGCATTAACTGATGATGTCACAGGGTCGATGTTTCGCTTCGATGCGTCGATTTTGACCTCGCAAAAGAACATAACCTCCAAAATGGCGATGCGGTAAAGAGCGAAAAGCCAATTTTCACGCTTGTGCGACATAGATGTCAAATTGTCCGCCCCCATAGTGACTAGTGAGCACAAAACAAGGGTCCCTAGGTACAAAAATGGGATTTTTTTCGAAAACAATGACGAGACCCATATTCGCGTGTTCAGCAGAAATCTAACGTATGAATTAATCTGCCAAATTTGAATTTGACCTTAGATTTGATCGAAATATCCTTGTCTTTTCACAATTTAAACTTTGTCGTGAAACATGTAAAAAAGTAGAATATGATGCGTAAAAACGAGACGACTTTTTAAAGAAAAAAATTATATAATTTTTTAAATCAGCGTCCCTGCACTGCCATGCCTAGGAGGAACACAATTTAAATTAAATTAATCAGAAAAATCATTTGAAATACTTGAAAATTTGATTTTAAAGAACGCCGATGCTTGGTGCTTTTCGCGGACAGTTATACGTTGCCACGGAGGCATACTTAAAAAAAATAGAGAAAAATAGAGACTGAGCAAAAAAATTGCGACAGGTGTCCACATTTTCAGCTCCACTTTGGTCATCAGTAGAACAGCCAACAGTCACCTGCTGTTGACTGAAGAGCAAAGAGAGAAGGCTCTGATTGATCCACGGTTATGCGAAGCGCGTGGTTTGAATTCGTCAAGCAAAACCAAAACAAAATCAGGCAAACCAGTTGCAAACTTTTGCTACACGCTTTATCAATAGTCGATTCAGATGTGAAACCCTGTAAAAATGATGACAAGTTTACTAAAAAGTCACGAAATCCACTCCCAAATTCATATAATGCTTTCAAACGCGAGATCGTAATGGCGGTGAGAGCCGCCTAAATCTTACGGCAATTGTGCGCTTCTTCTTCTTCTTCTTGTGTGGTGTCGCGAGAACACCTCGTAAGGATGAAGATTAATGAGATAGACAAACCCAATGTAGAAGGCGGCTACCTCCAATACGATCTCGCGTTTGAAAGCATGAAATCATGAGTTTGAGAGCGGATTTCGTGATTTTATAATGTAGGTACTTATCATCATTTTTACAGGGTTTTAAGTACATCCGAATCGACTATTGATAAGCCTGTAGCAAAAGTTTGCAACAGCTCCATTACCCAAGCAAGTGCCTGATACCAGTGAAAAAATGCATCAATGCCAGATCAGGTTTGTTTACTTTTTCCAAGAGGTTAATTTTCGTTGATAAAGCAACAAAAATTAAGTAGGAACAGGTGATTTTTTATAACATTACACACAGAATCAACACACTTTTCACAACGTTCACTTCCAATCACAATAAAAGTGTTTATCTTCATTTTATTTGTACTCCATATAAAAACACTGCATCACTTTAATGGGGTCTTTATGATTGGGACGCTTTGGCATTATTAATCACAGAGGCATCGAACAGACCCATTGCCCCATGATTTTTACTTTTTCAAAACTAAGAGGCGCAGCACACTGGACGAAAAGGCCCTTATGCTCGGACATGGGGGGTCAAGTCAATCTGCAGAAAACCTCAACTTTTTGACAAAAAGTAGTATTTTAGAACCCAAATGTAACTTTTCTGACATTGTTTTTTTTTTCCTCGAGCCAGCACTATACCTCACCATTGTCGAATAACGGGTTCCTGGTGCGGTTTGAAATTTTGACGCTAAAATTTCGTGTTTTATTTTGCCTTAAAAAGATGTGTTAATCTTTTTTTCAACAAACGCCGATACAATAGTCATTTTCACCATTGCATGGAGATAATTTTCGACCTATAGTTTTTTAAAATCATGCAAATATAGATGTATGTAGTGATGGTTTTTGTTCAAATTTAACATTTGAAGGTTTAAAAAAATTAGAATACAGTTTCAACAGGCCATTTAATCGCATTTAATGTGAACTTTGAGCTAGCAGTGTTTATTACAACTTGGAAAAACCACCTCAATGATTTTTAGCTGCGATAAACTGCGAATACGAAAAATAATCGTGTAATAACACGACGCGGCGCACATTCGAGCGAGTCAATAGGTGAGGGTCGGACACGAAATACATTACTGAAAATAAAAATGCGATTGTTTTTACCGTCGAAAAACAAATTATGTAGGGTGATTCTTGTGGGAAATTTTACGATGAAACCACTGAAAACACTTTCATACTTCTACGTTGCGTATTAACAAAGATATACGCATTTCAAGTTGCAAATCCACGTTCGGTCTTTCCCATTGAATCGCTCCACTGTGGCGGCCGCGGCTGCGCAGCGCGGCTCAGGAAATGCACATCTGATGCGCAGATTTTGTGATAAGACTGTACATCTTGTCTCTTATCTCCAATGCACGACAGGTAAGTAAATGAACTTTGATCCGTAGCTATGATGGAAAAGAGGGATTGATGTTTACCTTTTGAAAGATCTTCAGTTTGTTTCTAACCTGGTTTTGAATCCACGTAATCATACTGCGCTCGTGGTATTATTATACAGTAATTTTTGTGTGAATTTTTGTTTTCTGTAATTTCTTCTACTTTAACAATGTCGAATACAGTGAAAGTGTCTCGTTTGAAACTTTTTAAATTACTGAGAAATGCTAATCATACAGTGAATGATTGGGAGTGGTTAGAGTCATTAATAGTGTCTGAATACGGAGTTCTGGATTCAGCCGATTCGCGGAGTAAGTGCTCACAATTTTGTTACCATGCTATGTTGAAATGGCAAAAGGCTACCAGGAGGGAGCATACTTTTTTAGCACAGAATACCAGCTGGCTCGAATATGAAGTAGAATTTTTTAAGGCTAACACCGATGAAAATAATGAAGAACCCCCAGCAAACTCTGATTTACAACCTTTTGCCGAGTTAAGTGATAGACATAAACGTCGACGAACTGAGTGTTTAAGGCAGAATCATTCAGCTGAGGAGCTTCTTTTTGCAGGAAAAACAATGCTCAATGCTTCCAATGATATTAATAGTGCTAAAGTTGTTTCAATTGTGTTGAATAATCCGGAAAAATCAAAAGAAGTGGTTCGTTTTTTCGAAGGTAAACTTGATCAAGAGAGAACTGTCTTTTCTAAAGAGAAGGCTCTTTCTATATATGTTTCTCTCAATCTATCCAAAGCTAAGTACAAAAGTCTAAGGAAGCTGTCACTTGAAGGAGGGTGTTATTTGTACCCTTCTTACGAGAAAATTCAGTTAGCAAAAATGGAATGTTACCCCCCTTCAGATGAAATTTTAATTACTGAAACTACTGCTCAGATTCAACTACAAGCACTCATGAATCATACGGCGGAAAGAATTCTAAAAATTCCTGATATAGATAATCAAAAATTGGCAGGAGAATTAGACCTTATAAGCAAGTGGGGGATGGACGGGTCCAACCAAATAGCGACAAAACAAAAATTCACTTTGAAAGAGGATAATTTGAAAAAACCGATAGACTCATTTGCTTTTTCAACATATCTTGTGCCCTTACAATTATCATTAAATGAAAAAGTTGTTTGGAAAAATCCTCGTCCTAGTTCCAGTTTTTTCTGTCGCCCTGTTCGTTTTGAATTCACGCCAAAAGAGACGGACGAAGTTATCAAAAATGAACATTCTCGGATGACCTCGGAAATTGAGGCGCTTCAGGTCACAAAAAGTGGAGAAATATCTGTGAAACATACATTAGTATGCACCATGGTTGACGGAAAAATTTGTAATACTTTGTCGGATAATAATTGTACCCTCAAATGCTATATATGCGGTGCTTATCATTCAGATAAGAACGACTTAGACAAAATGTATGAGAGACCTGTAAATGTAGACGTTTTACCGTTTGGCATGGCTGGCCTTCATGCAATGATTCGAACGATGGAATGCTTGGTTCATTTGTCATACAAAATTGAGACTGATAGATGGTTGATAGGTGGTGAAGTAAGAGAAGAATGCCGAAAGCCAAAAACCAAAGCAGAAAAAGAAGAAGAGAGAGAGAGAAAAAAAGAAGAAGCCGAGATTTTCAAGACTCAAATGGCAGCAAGGAAGCAAGAAATTCAGAGTAAAATGAGAAATAATTTAGGAATTTTAGTGGACTTCGTGAAACAGGGCTTTGGCTCTACTAATGACGGGAATTGCGCGAGGAAATTTTTTGAAGACCCTTCATTGACGGCAAAAATAACTGGCTTGGATGAAATGCTCATAAAACGATTCAAAATTATTTTACAGGTAAAAAAAAAAAAAAAATGCAAACTCTTTTCCCGCCAAATAAAAATGAACACATAGCGCTCCAGTTACACCAATTAGAAAATTTAGTAACTGTACCGTTACCGGTTAGATTTTCAATGGCTTTAACAATGTTTTGAGAAAGAGCGAGAAAAAAGCTCCGATTAAAACAAAACAAAAAAATTAAGTTGAAGAATTCCCCCCCCCCCATTTTTTTTGGCGTCATGAGTAAAATTTGTATTTTCTGGGTTTTATTTTGAATTTTGGTCACGACATATTTTTATTTTCAAAATATCATGATGCCCTGTTTGTCTTCATAAATTACTCATTGTAACTATGTGCTTGATTTTTTACGTAGGTAATTGTAAGCGGGAAGAAGATAGATCCTGAAAAGTATCATGCATACTCAAAAAAAACTGCAGAACTTTATGTAAATCTTTACGGTCAATGCAAGATGTCTCCAACCGTGCATAAATTATTAATTCATGGTGCAGATATTATCAAGAATGCAGCCTTGCCTATAGGTAAGACCATTTATAATAAAAGACTTCCAGTTGGGGAGGGGAGTTTATTTTTCTTATTTTTATTTATTTTTAATTTTAAAAAAATTTGGGGTTTAAACGGGGAAATCTGTGTTTCTGTTTCAGGTGAACTTTCGGAGGAGGCTCTCGAGGCGAGACACAAAGAGTTTAGAAACATCAGAAGGGATAGATCCAGAGGGATAGGTAGATGCGAGTCAAACCAGGACGTGCTTCACGGATTACTGACATCTTCCGATCCGTATATATCAGAGCTGAGGTATCAGAATTGTAGCAGTAAGCAGAAAAAGAATAAGGCACTTGATCCTGAAGCAGCAGAGTTGCTAGATCAGGATAATTCTCTCGATGACAGCGGTTTTGGTGATTGCATTACTGACAATGAAGAAGAAGAGGAAGAAAGTGAAGAAGAGGACACAGAGACTGATGAATGACGATGATGATTAGTATCTAAATATTTCCACATTTTGACAAATAAAATTTTTCAATTAACCAGTATAATTTCAATTATTTTCATTTGCGCTGTATATCACATGGGCGCGCGTGTGGGTATGTGTGTGTGTGTGTGTGTGTGTGTGTGTCTGTGTGCGCGCGCGCGCGCGCGCGTGTACATATGTGTTATAATTGTTTAAGTACAACAAACTCTCACGTTCCATTAGTAAAAATACTATGTATTTGTAATTATTTTTTTTTTTTTTTTTTTTTTTTTTTTTTAAAATCACCCACTATTTCCCTAATAAGTGCATTTATTAAGTGGAAAAAAATTTAAACAGTCAGAAATGATGAAAATAAGTTAAAAGGATGTCAGTTTTAAAGAAAAATAGCCAAAACAACTCGAGAAAACAAAGAGAGGAGCGCGAAACCAGCCATGTCCGGGCATAAGGCCGTTTTCGTCCAGTGTGCGCAGATGTCTATCTGTCTGTTTGTATCCCAGCATAACTCTTTGAACCAATCGTCCATATGCATCAACATTTTGCAGAGAAGTTGTTTTTACCAAGGGGGCTTTTTTTTTGTTTTGTTTTGTTTTTTTTTTTTTTTCGAAATTTGAAATAGTAGACAAGTTATGGATGATACAAGGTTCCTATTAAAATCAATGGGAAAATGGGTGAAATGGGTGAACGTTGGGAAAAATTGGAATGTTTAAAATATAGCTGTATAAAGTAAAAATTTTGATGACAATTTGCAAAAACATTCTGCAACCCAGCCTACTGTAAAATAATCCCTTAAGGGGAGTCTGGGGGTCGGGGTCTCCCCCAGAATATTAAAAGGGGCTGGGGGTCTTCCTCAAAGTAATCCTGGGGGCTGGGGGTCTTCCTCAGAGTAATACTGGGGGCTGGGGGTCTTCCTCAGAGTAATACTGGGGGCTGGGGGGGGGTCTTCCTCAGAGTAATGCTAGGGATCTGAGATGGTCCCCCCAGAATAAATTTGATGAGAGAAAGTGTTCGTGCCAGTTCGTGGGGTATTTCCAACAGTTTATTTTCCGTGCAATATTGATCGTGTCGACCGCAACGTCATCATTAAATCGATCCTTTGTCATCGCACCCGGAACTTCACGATCAGAATCTCAGAGTGCGTCGATCTTGAATCTAGATTCACAACATGCCATTGAACTGCACTTCCAAAAATGTCCTCGTCCTTGACAGCAGAGATGCAATAATGATTGCATCTCATGCTATGCCCGAATGTCCGTGCCGTATAAGTCACGGGGAGTGTCAAACATTTAACACCGCGTACCGGGTTCCTCTGAAATTCCCAGACGACGAAAAGATATGATACGGAGAGCTGCCGTTTTACGTATAATTAATGACATTTTTCAATTCACCGATGATTCCACTGGTTGAGAAAAGATTACAAAGTTCAGTTCAGTGTATGACTGTAATGCACGAAAATACTCGCATCTGTAATCTTTGCACAACCGTTTGAGTCGTCGATGACTTTAAAAAAAACTTTCGGATATTTTAATAATTTAACGGCGATTGCACCGATTGAGAAAAGATTACAGATCAGAGTATTTTTGTGCATTACAGTCATACACTTAACTGTGTAATCTTTTCTCAACCGGTGGTTTCATCGGTATTGCAGTCTCGCCTGGGCCCTCCTCCCCTCGGCCTTCACCTCGCCAAGCTTTGGATCAGAATAATCTGCCGACGACAACGAAAAGCTCAAGCGAAGTGCACTGTCTGTTGAAAGTGCCGGCATGCGCTGCGGCTGCGCGTCTCATGAGAGATGCGATTAAAATTCGCCGCCGCCGGATTCGGATTTGAAAAGAATATACGATAATGACTAATAACTGCAATATTTTGATACCGTTGTTCTTGGAAAACGAGACACGGATGCACACTGCACACGCGGAAAAAATATCACTGGAAAGAAATTAAAATCAGACAAGTTGGTCAGATAAGATTTTATTTCAAGACGACATAGAAACCATGTTCTACCTACTAATTGTAAGTTTGCAACTTGTCTATAAGCACTTAAAAAAAAAACAAAAAAAAAACAAAAAAAACAAACAAACAAAAAACAAACAAACAAAAACGCGATTTCAAACACGTAAGTACATTGGGGAGCGTTCTAGAATTCTCCGATCCGGTAAACCGGGAAAGTGCATCAGAATTTCCGGGGAATGTTTACGGTAAAGCCGATAGTGTTTTGATGAAGCTAATCGGTTCTCCGATGAATTTAAGAACGATCACTGGCGCAGCGTGTTATTGCTAAAAATGTCTGTTTACATTTCAATAACCTCCAAAACACCCATAAGAATACACAGAAATAGGTTGTTTACTTCCTCCATGTTTGTTTTCATCGGCTTTACCGGAGTTAGAACTCCGGTAAAGCCGGTGTACTCCGGGGAAGAGTTCTGATGGACTTCATCGGTGTTCAAGAACGCTCCGATGAGCTTCCCCAGGTTATCAGAAACGAAATCGGAGAAAAAAAGAACGACTTGGTAATTTAGCGGTTTAGCGGGGAAGCTACTTGGAGAATTCTAGAACGCTCCCTACGTGTTAGAAAACATTCTTAAAAAGCCGTTAGAGTGCACCCACTAAGTAAGGTAGATTTCCCAATGGGGCTATTGCACACTTTTGCTATAAGCGATTTAATAGTCGATTGTGACGTAAAAACCTCAAAAAATAACGATGGCGGCACTAAAAACTTCCAAAATCCACTCCTAAAATCAATAAACGCAGTTATTTGCGCGAGCGTAATGGTGGCCGAAGGCACTAACAATGGAAGATTCCCATCTAATAATTCTGAAACTCCATCAAGAAGTGACCAATGAGAGACTACTTTCATTTGACACCGGTGTCACTAGGTGTTGTGGCACCATTCATCAGATGTGGATCATCACTCTGATGACTAATTACTCTGTGAATCACCCTTGTCAACATAGAAAGAGTGACGACATTAAGATAGGAATCTCCCATTGTTAGTGCCTTCGGCCACCATTACGCTAGCGCAAATAACTACGTTTATTGAGTTTAGGAGTGTATTTTGGAAGTTTTTAGTGCCGCCATCGTTATTTTTTGAGGTTTTTACGCCATAATCGACTATTAAATCGCTTATAGCAAAAGTGTGCAATAGCCCCATTACTGCCACCCTGAAGAAAAAATGTCCGTAAAATACCTGTGAAAATGTCAATTTTTATTTAATCTAGGATCTGTTAGCACTAGGACCCTTCAAATACATTCCAGTATTATTAAAAAAATAAGAAATTGGATTAATCAATCAGGGAAAAAAATTATTGATAAAACTCGAAAAAATGGTCCATGTCCCAATTACCGCCATGTCGTAAGTGGCTTCGTCCCACTTATTGTCATATTAGTTGTCCTAATTATCGCCATACAAATTTTCACTGACTTTTCATTCAAATCATCATGTTTTTTGTCAGGGAATAATGAAATTATAATAATTTAAAGAGCAGAAAGTGAAAAGAACAGATTTTTAATAAGTAACTACTGAACTGAAAGAAATCGGTACAAAGAGGTGGTGCTGAGCAGGTGTCAACTTCTGTGATTTTTTAAGGGCATAGTGCTGCTAAATATCAACTTCAAACTTCTTTCACCTGTTCAGCCAACCTATGAAAAACACTTATCCCATATACTCTTATATTTGTCTGCTAAAGTAGGCTTATTTTAAAGAATAAATGAAAAGGGTGGCGGTAATTGGGACATCTACCTTAATAAGAGAGAAATAGAGAACAAAAACAATAATTTTTTTTTTTTTTTTTTTTTTTTTTTTTTTTTTTTTTTTTTGCAAAACATTCTCAAGTGTCACTAGTCACGTGGAAAAAAGAGAAAAAAACCTGCACTATATGCAAAGTACCCAGCACAACTAAAACCAAAATCAAAAGTTCGAGTGTCAACCTGGGTACGGCGAGTGGGAGGGGGTTAGGACCACTAAGGACGGTCTTGAACCCCAAAATTTTCCACCACCTCAAAAAAAATTTGTCCAGCATAAGTTCGGGTCCGAAACCGAGTGCCTTGTATGAGTGCCAGTGGTTTTTTTAGCTCCATAAGATTTGCCGGGAATTGGAGATGAAAACAAAACATTGATTTTAACAATGTCAAAAAAAAAAAAAAAAAACTGTCGGCACATAGTGGCATAAATGGGGGAGGGGGAAGGGAGGGATACAAACTAACTTCCTTGAATCCGGCCCTGCTTTCAAACTCAAACACTGAACATCACTAACTATGCAGAAGAGCGCAAAACATAGATACGTTACTCACTGTCTGCTCTACAGAGCGCACGAAAGTTAATTCTAACGTATTTTGCGAAAAAAAAATTGATAATCAACATCCATCGCGCTTTAGGTGCATTACCGCAATTAAAAAATGATTTTGTTTCTTTTCAAAGTCCCAACTTGTGAGGTCGAGGAAATTAAAAGTCCCAAAAATGTCGACAGTCTCTGTCAATTTATTGCATAAATTAATTAAAAAGGAATGCATGCAAAATATTTCGGAACTCAACGACGGGACAATCGAACTGATGCTACTTGCAGAAACCAAACTATAGCCCACAAAACTGAATTTCACAAAAGGAGCAAAGAAAACAAAAACACAAAAAAAAACTATTTTATAGCCAAATAAGTTGGTTTGTTTTAAAAATGTCAAAATGTTACTTTTTTTTTTTTTTTTTTTTTTTTTGTGGTCTTACAAAACAGAGAGGGGAAAAAAATAATACATTTTTAAATCCCTCTATTATAGGCTCTAAAACAGTATTTTATTCGCCCTAGGAAATTCAGTTGTAAAACTTTGGTTTCTGCAATTAGCGGCTCAGTTACAAAAAAAGGTTCTATTTTTGTTAATATTGTCAAATTTACTTTCAATAAAACAAACGTCAATAGTTTAGAGAAAATGTGGAAAATGAGGCGCGCAAAATAACATTATGTCATTTCTTTTGTTTTAATTGTTTTATTTTTGGTTTTTTTTTGTTTGACGGAATATTGCAATGAAGTTTTGATATAGAAAGAAGCGGTTAAAGACTTTGGCAGGACATCGCGATAAGTTTGAAATAATTTCAAAATGACATGCAAGTCAGTGCGACGAGGGATCTCGTCATGGTCCCGTCCGTTCACAACCCAACGGTAAGGAAAACTGTATTAGTTTAAAGGGCTATAATAAAGAAAGGAAGAAAGTTATAGTTAAATACGTTTTTATTGAAGGGGCGCCTCCTCAGCATTACAGGCCATTCACACCCCTGTAAATACATGTTAGATATTTCTAGCGCACAAAAGTTATGATAGAAAGAAAGAAAGAGGGGAGAGAGAGAGAGAGAGAGAGAGAGAGAGAGAGAGAGAGAGAGAGAGAGAGAGAGAGAAGACCACTTCGACGCGGCAAACGCCAAAGCTCCCTTGCAGCAGCCACAGTTGTCAGATGCAATAACGGGATTGATGCATTCTGATGCATTGATGACGCTCCTTCAATATAGCAACCGGCGATGCGGAGGAGAAGAATCAGTCCTTAGGGTACAGTGTTTCCAATCGTGGCTAGATTAGTCCACAGGTGGACCATTGGTGGACTAGGCGAATTTTATTTTCCTACTGCTATATGGCAGCCCAGCATCCGACACCGGCAGTCGGCACACTCTTGAAGAGTTTTTACCTCGTCGCCAGCGGCACTGATAAACTCGCAAACACACCATCCCCCCCCCCTCTCTCTCTCTCTCTCTCTCTCTCTCTCTCTCTCTCTCTCTCTCTCTCTCTCTCTCTCTCTCTCTGATACACACACAGTCGTTCATTCACTCACTCGCGCTAAGATAAAGGAAATGAAAGTGTTGCCAGGTGAACAAAAGCGAGCTTCAAAAGTACCTAATGTATGCGCTCGGGTTAATCTGTAAGCTAAAACGTGCAATTTAAGGCCTCCGCTTTATCTTGGGGGACGAAACGTTTTCAGAGCCACGGGTGAAGAAACCGCTCACAGTGACGGATATTTCGAGAATCTTTGGACAATATATCCAGCAAAAGTGGTCCATACAGGTCCATAATTTCCATAACCAATTCCCTATACAGAGTATGGCTATGTATGGATAAGTAGGTATGGATCTGTAAGGATATCAACAAGTACACCCATACGATATCCATAAGGATCCATACGTGCCCATACTCTGTATGTATAGGGAATTGGTCATGGACCTTATGGACCATTTTTACCAGGATCCGAGAGGAAAAAGTAAAGGCCGCCTCTTAAGGGAAGAAAAGGGTGATATCAGTAATTCAGTAATGTGGTCAGGCCTCAAAACGGACCCGCTGGTACATAGAAAGAAAATAAATATTCCTATTGTGGTAGCTGCTAGCTCAAAATTGCACCGATTGCGCAGGAATTTTTTTTAAAAAATGTCGCAAAAAGGCCCCTAGAACGTCAGTTAAAGGTTATTCCAAGTGCCTCCGCCCGCCCCCTAAACTTTGAAAAAAGTACCAATCGGCCTGTAAATTGGTATCAGAAGTCGGAACCTGTAAAAGCGACTTTGAGCCGGGGTAGGAAGACAATGGTCAAAATAGAGTACCTACGAATCTTACGATTTTCGTAATAGAGCAGTTGCAAGGGTCTGAAATGTTGCGTTTTATATGAAGAAAATGAAAGTATTTGATGAGCTGAGTACAAAGATGCCTTTGGTTTCTAATTACGTCCCATTGTTCTGAAGATGCAATTTTGGCCCAAAATACATTGTTTTAAATGGGAATTCCGCGTAGTGACGTCACTACACGCACCATTTTTTCAAACTTTGCGTGTGTGTATCTCCAAAACCCTGGACACTTAGGAAAAAACCAAAGGCACCATTGTTCTCAGCTCATCAAATACTATTATTTTCTTTATAAAAAACGCAACATTTCATACCCTTGCAACTGCCCCATTAGTGCTCACAATCTAACAGTGATGTCCCAAAAAGAAATCGCATGACCATTCAGAAACGAGCGTTCGCCGTCTAGTGTCCTTTCGAAATTAATCCCTGGTACTATCGGTGGACCTTGGTGCTTGGTCAGTCTCAGTACTCTTTTGGGGCCCAGCATAGCTGTTGGTATATATATTACACTAACAATAAGGTCAGAGTTTCAAGCATATAAAAAAAAAAAAAAAAAAAAAAAAAAAAAAAAAAAAAAAAAAGACCCTAAAGACATTGGACTTCAGCCTATGACTTCGAAATTTGATCGAGGAAGCTTCCATGGCTGGAACTCACGCTCACGGAAACAGAAATTAGTCTTTGTCTTTCTCCTTAGGTACATTTGAACATGTGTTAGAAAAGGATAGCAAAGGGGCCATCACGAGACTTTCACCCCTATCTCCGTCCTTTTCTAACGCTCGAGTGCAAGTGGAAGTAGAGAGAGAAAGACGAATTCCTGTATCCATCACCCATGAGCTCACGCCCAGTTCTTCATACACGTATAGGTTGCTCGAATAAATCTCTCACCAGGAAAAGAAAAACTGACACTTTTTTATTTCATACTTATATTTATTTGTTTACATATTTACCTAATTACTTACAAAATGAAACAAACGACGGGATCAAAGCTAGAATAAAATTAAAAATTAAAAAGGACGGGACGTTTCGAGGCTTAAAAGCGCTCATCAGCCAACAAAACACGCACTGTAATGCACACAATGCACACTCATGCAGGGGCGTGACGTGGTTTCCAGAGAGGGGGGGGGGCAAGAATGCAATCTTGCCGCCCTCCGCGAACAAAATTATAAATTTGATGACCTTTTTTTTTTTTTTGCCGCCCTTTGAAATTCATTTTAAAATTTGATAACCCCTTTTTTTTTGGTTGTTCACCCTGATTTTGCCGCCCCCCGAGAGTGCCGTCCGGGGCAAAGGTACCCACATCCCCCCCCCACGGCACGCCCCTGCACTCGTGCTGTATAGAGTCGCTAACTTCTGGCTACTTGGTTTCATTGTTTCTTACTCATACACAGATATAAGTGAAAATAAAGGCAAATTTAGGTGGGTGGGGGGATTCAAGTAGTCTGACTTTTGTGTTTGCTTTTTTTTTCTTTTTTAGCTACACGTAGCATCAAGTTATTGCTGTTCCAAATTACACAATGCAGCACTGCGAACTTGTCCCGATACCATTGGACGGCTCCATGTAAAGAAGAAGGGAACCAACCACAGAAGGACCACAGAGGAAACTCGAGTTGCAGTTGATTCCGTTATGCACTCTGTACACCGAAAAAAGGAGGTTCTTTTCTGCAGGAAGCTGTCCAATTCTGGATTTCGAAGATCCTTACACATCCTTGAACTTGAGAGCATGAGGAACATCGACATTTGAAAATTAAAAATGTTAAGGTGATCACACGCGAAACTTTTCCAGATTTCAATCCGATAAACAGCGCATCTATTGTCGTGTGCTGCTCAAATAGTCAATCGTTTTTTGGCTGATATTAATTAATTCACGCAAAAATCAGCACGTTCGAACATACCTTAGATGGATATCCTGAAAGTTTCAAGCTGAAACACGCAAAACTAAAGCAAAACTAAATACGAAATACGAAAATTCCAATAAGCCTCGGTGAGTGCAAGTGAGGCGGATAGACCTATAAATTATAGTACCACTCTCTCACTGCGCTCAAGGCAAATAGAATTTCATAATTTACGGCTTCAATTCTCAACCAATTTTGATCATATAGGGCTCAAAAATAAAATAAAATAAAAAATAATTTACAGGTGCTGAAGTTCTCGGATTTTGCGGTTTTTTTTTTTTTGGTTTCAGTTTAAAATGCCGAAAACACGACGTTCCTAAAAAGCGACTGCAGTGGGTTGCGCTATCCTTTAGAACAGGGGTGCCCACGTAATAGAAATCATACGAGCAGATCGTATACTACTAAATTGGGGGGTGACAATTTTTTTTTCCTTTTTTGAGAAAATCAGTATTTTCACTTATACCTACCGATGAAGCTTTTCTAGGAAATATTTGTAGCTTCACAAATACTCAGTTTCTATCTCCTTTTCCACCATCTATACTCTCCCCCCTTAAATCCTCCTTCCCTATGTACATAAAATCCCCCCTCCAAGTCCATCTTCTCTATCCACATTCCCCCTCCCAAAACTTTTTCCTCAACCTGATCAATACCTCCCCCCCCCCAATCCATTTCTCATCTCAAAATTACACCCCATCAAATCCTCTTCCTCTCTCTATCAACCCCCCCCCCATCAATTTTCTTCCAGAAATGTGCAACCCCCCCCCCATCTCAACGTAAAAAGCCCTTAAAACGAATTCTGAAAGTTCAAATTTTCAAAACATTTCCATGGGTGCACAAAAAGAAATTCATTTCTTTGGAGACTCAGAAGTGGTTTTCTAAAAAGTCAAAATCCCAAAAATTTTCCGGGAAAGGTCCCACGAACCCCCCTTCTTTGTCAGGGTACCCCATGCTCCCAATACCCCATCCCCACTTAAATATCCTCCAAAACGTATTGTAGAGGGTCAAATTTTCAAAAATTTGCCGAGGGAGGATCCCCGATCCCCCCATTCTCCTGAGGGGATTAACCTCGAACCTTCCGGTGGGGGGAAGTTCCAATCCTCGTGATTAGGGGGGTAGCTCTACGGTGCCTGGGGGGGGGGGGGGGCACCCCTGCTTCGAAATAAGATATGGAAAAGTTTCCCCTGGAATCACCATAAGATTCAAGCGATTATGATCAAGTGACAGTGAATTTCAGCGAGGGATCAACGTCAACGATGACTTCACGACCGCGACCCTCCATCATAGATCTTTATATACAAATCCCACATCAACATAGATCTTCGATCAGGGCAGCAAATACTGTGCATTTACATTTGACACGATAAGGTATCATCAAGCCGCAGCTTTTTTTTACTGCATTTCCGAGACGTTCTGCGAACTTTCAAGCACGTCACACTATTGTGCGAAGCGACGAATCGGAGAGAGGAGGGAGAGAAAAAGAAAGGGTAAGAGATGAAAGAGGGGGGGGAGTTCGCGTACCACCCAACGATTCTGGTCCGCATCAATTCGATCATGTTTGATAGCGATTGCTATTGGCAAAGTTGGCACACCTATTTTCGATCATAAGACATTGATGGATCGCTTAATCACAGGCGGGCACATCTACCCCTACCCCCTCTCTCTCTATATCTCTTTGCTCGGGAAGGACGCGTTCATTCGCGAACGGCGCGCGGCCGACCGCGGCGGTGGACCATAACTTATACAGGCGAAATAATTACTGAGGGTTCATCGAGGCGAGCTTTATAATTATGCCACTATTATAGCTATTAACTTCACATTTTCGACATGAGTAAAATGGATTTTAAATTTCATTTAAAATATAGGCTTTCTAGCTCACTTTAACATAAACACTCACCCAAGTACTTACTCAAGAACGCGCGCGTTGAGAATTATCTTCAGCGGCAAGTGGCGTACGGTATCCAGTGTTGTCAAAATATGCAGCTTTTCCTGGATGGTCTTACAGTAGAATCCGTGATATTTGGCAACACCGCTGGCATGGCAGCAGCAGTAGATGCAGCAACAGCCACTCAGCCAGTCAGCAAACCTAACCTCTAATTAATTATCTGTTTTCTCCTCACAATCAGAGTTACTCGCGTAACCCCTTCGATCCCCCCTGCCCCTCCCCCATCTTCGATCTCTTCTCCCGGAGCTTCAGACCTGACGGGCTGAGCTTCGCTCTGGACGTGTTGAACGGGCATTATAAAGGGGAGTTCCAAAAAAAAAATCTAATTGTAAGTGAACAGCAGAAGAAACTGACTACGAGAGGATCGCTCGTTTCGTGTTACATACATTTATAATACGGAAAAGTATATAAGTGAGTATCAACAAGTATAAAACTAATTGTGAGCGCAAATATACTTATCTGACTCGCGAGAAAGCCTGAATGATAATAATGATATTTAAAAAGACAGCAGAGCAACTTAAATGAAAATGAATAACTCTGCAGCAAAATGGGAGGTGCGACAGATTTGCGGGAATTTCGATTTTTTTGTTTCATTTTCCTTCTTCTCTCCAACAAGCTTTGGAGTCTCAAGAACCTTGCGCGACAGCTTCCAAATCAAATAACCCTCTATTTGCAGATAGTGAAGACAAATGAAATTATGGGCGCCGCCACTGGATGCGATTTTGAACA
The DNA here is from genome assembly GCA_011764245.1 of Trialeurodes vaporariorum. Lineage (NCBI taxonomy): Eukaryota > Metazoa > Arthropoda > Insecta > Hemiptera > Aleyrodidae > Trialeurodes > Trialeurodes vaporariorum. The sequence continues at coordinate 38,328,318 of VMOF01000024.1, forward strand.
TTTTCATTGGTCCACGGGCAAAGATTAGAGTGCCCCCGAGTTTCTAACGGTTTAATCTTTTACTATGCTTTTGCTGAACGTTTACGGTTTTAAAGATTCTTTCGGGCATCATAGACATTCTTGCGGTGCATCATGATTATAATTAACAGGTTTATCGACAATTCAATCCTTCATCCGTAAAACACCGGGACATTTCTATTGAGAATATAAACAAATGTGCAAAATCACATCCAATGGCGGCGCGGCGCCCGTGGACCCTAAAAGTCGCTGGCCAATTAGAGGTTGACTAACCTCTCGCAAGACTCTCTACACATAGAGACTCTATCCAAATCAACGTTCAAAAAATATATTATCATCCTTTTTCCCAGATAGCAGACGGATATCTATAGGATATCCCGAGAATATCCAAACAAATATTTAAGATATCCTATGGATATCCTATGGATATTCGGCGATATCCATAGGATATCCCACGGATATTCATTTGGCACACCTCTGATATCCGTGGAATATCCTATGGATATCCTAACACCCGCAGATATCCAGCGGATATCTCACGAAGATTTTAAAAATTCGGTTAGATATCCTCAGGATATTCTGAGGATATCTGTAGAATAGTCGAATATCCTACAGATATCCTTACGATATTTGCAAATCCTCATGATATTTTCCGGATATCAACAATCAACGCCGAGAGCAATTCAAGCAATATTTTTACCCGATTAGTCACTAACCAAAGACACATCAGTGGTTCTATCCCAATGGATTCTGAAATCCGAGAATGGAACTTCTATTTACTCCAGGAGGTCAACTTCGCCTCGATTCGGTGCCTATGGATTATATTTAGAAGTTTCATATCCCCCATTAGGTAAATCCGTGCAGATTTTACTGCAGGTAAACTAATCTTAATCACGAGGCGTGTAATGCGCTCAGAAGATGAGTAGATAGCGTTACGAAACAGACTAACAATATGAGACGTATTTATTTTGATTGATGAGACAGAAGGCGCGGACGCACTTAAATCAATTCAGTTCCAAACTTTGAGAATTTGAAGTTCAAATGAAAATTTACGTTACAAATCTGAAGATTATCGAAACCCGATTTCTTGACATTATAGTAAACAATTGAACGCACCTTGTAATAAAATTTATTTAAAGAAAAATATTGAAAGAGAAATTAGAAAAGTCAAAAAGGAAAAGATATTAGATTGAAAGGAGGCGAGCGCTATCTAGTGGTAGCGCTTGGAAGTAGAATCATTGAGAGCGTTCTCTGCGGAATAATCGGAGAATATCCCCAGGATATCCTAGTGTGTTTTCAGATTTTTTTCCCCATAAAATTGTCTTTGAAGGTAAATATACCTACCTACTGTAAAGAATATTCTGAGAATATTCTCGGCGGAATATTCTGGCTGGAATATTCTGAGAATATTCTCATTCTGAGTTTGCCTGCAGGGTTACCACAGAACACACATTACCATAATAAATATTGATGATGTGAGATGCCACCAAAAAAAAAAAAAAAAATATCTGTAAATTATTCGAAGACTTTACATTTTACCGAATCATCCCAAGATATTCTGAGGATATCCTGGCAATATCCGAAATAGTCTGATTTTGTGAGGATATCCACAGAATATTCTGACAATACCCGACGATGTCGGATTTTGTCCGGACATTGTCAGGAGATTGAATGCTATCTGGGTTCGCGCGTTAAGTGCAGCTAAAAAGCCACTAAAAGCAAATTTCGAGGATTGCTGCGGCGCAGTCAAGGGGACAACCTTTCGCACCGATTGGATGGAGTTGTTTTGCAGCAAACTGTTCCTACAAGACTGCACAGCTTTTGTAAAAACCGTGAATTGAAGTCGCAAGGAAAGTCCTCTCCACTATCGCCGCAGTCGTTGGGACAACTTTCAGCACCGATTCAATGAAGTTGTTTTGAGATCAGTTCCAACACAGCTGCACTGTTTTTGCATAATCCGCGAATTGAAGGCGCAAGAAGCGACCTCTCCGCGATGCCGCAGTCATTGAGTGGGACAACCTTTCGCACCGAATGACTCTCGAGCTCGACTGAATGGAGTTGATTTGAGCTGTTTTTACTAGACGGTACTGTTTTTGCATACACCGCAAATTGAAGGCGCAAGGAGCAACCTCTCCGCAGATGCCGCAGTCAGTGAAGAACCCTTTAGCACCTATTCAATGATGTTGTTTTGAAATAACAGTTCCTACACGACCGCACTGTTTTTGCATATATCGCTAATTGAAGGCGCAAGGAGCGACCTTACCGCTATCGCCGCAGGCAGTGAACAACCCTTTAGCACCTATTCAATGAAGTTGTTTTGAGATAACAGTTCCTACACAGCTGCACTGTTTCTGCATAAACCAAGAATTGAAGGCGCAAGGAGCGACCTCTCATCTACTACCAGAGTAAGGGGAACAACCTTTTGCACCAATTCAATAGAGATAACTCCTTTAACATTTAGAAGTAGCGATGCTAAACTTTCATTTAAGCCCAGGATCGTGTGATTTGAGTCATTCTGTCAAAAACTGTGCAATTTTCACAAAACATATTTTCCCTCATTTCTTACGATTTCAGGGGCAGCGATGCAACTAGCTTCAGAAACATTTGCAAACCCCTCCCCCTCTAACTACTTTAAGGTCTTAAATTTTCAGACCAACAGCTACATTGAAGAGGGACTGTTCCTTTTTGCAAGATACCTGTGCCCCCTTAATCAGTTTTGCCTGTCTATAACTTGATATAAATGAAGAACTTGTGAAATTATGAACTTGAAACCACTAACTACAGGAAAATCAGAGACAATATATAATAAGAGACAACACAATATCTACCTTGCCCATGTTTGCGCGCAGTGGCAACCATTTTTTTCGGGGTCTCAACAAAACACCGCAAACATGGTTCATATGTTGACTGATGAGCAAAGTTGTTGATGTTTTAGCCTAATGAGACCAAAGCACCAAAACTACATCAGTCAAGGTATTGACCATGTTGGATGGTGCTCCCTCAGGCTTTCTATGTTAATTACTGTTGAGCTTTACAAAACAAGCCAGCCACCGCAAGCACGGCTCGTGCGTGGTTTCTATTATATATTGTCTCTGAGGAAATCTTCAGTTTTGAAACAACCTGAGAAATATTCTTGATGCTGGAGACTTTTTAACTTCAGACGATGAAAAAGAAATAAGAAAAGATCTTTGTGTAAAAAGTTTACAATAGAACGTATTGTATTTCAATGGAAAGTAAAATAATTAACATTTAACAGGAAAAAAAATTGAAGATTGAATATAAAACTCATAGTAATCAGACATCCTTGAGCAAAAATGAGCGTCAAAGTCAAAATTTCGCTTGGCCAGCCTCAGGTGAGGCAATCTGTTGGCCGGTGGTTGAATATGACTAACCTTTCCCTCTCCAAGCAAAATGTGGATGGTTTTACAAAGTCAAGCTGATTCATACCTCCTCATTTTATTTTTTATCAATTCAAATCAACTTAATTAACTTTGGAGATTCATCGATCCTATATGTATACCATCTGTAGACAACGCTGCGGACCTTCTTACCAAGTCCTTACCTGGCTCCAAGATCATGAAACTCATCAAAGATATTGGTGTGATCAGCCGTGACTTCGTACAATTAGTTAAGTAATTTTGTAAATATTGACAGGGTAATTTCAGCAATGATGTTTGTACGAGGTCTGTCCCAAAAGTTCCCGGACTTTTGTTGTATCTCGTAAACTAATCGTCAGATTGACGCGTTCTTGGGCTTATCTGATAGCTGATAAGCTGTCAAATCACCCTGTTTTCACAGAATGTCATTTTTTGAACGGCATAGATTTTACATGACCTCAAAGAGGGCAAAGTCAAAAGTAGTTAGCGATTTTTTATTTGTGGTTTTGGATTTGTTTTTTTGTTTTTTTGTTTTTTTGTTTTTTTGTTTTTTTGTTTTTTTTTTATCAAATAAGCAGGGAACAGACAATTGCTCATAAACAAATATGACATATCATATTTACTGGGCAAAAATAATGATTTACAAGTTATTTCACAAGCTTACGAAAAAAATTATTTATCTCCTTCGAAATATTCTCCTTGTTTCACAACGCACTTGTTCCATCCGTGTTTCCATTGCTCGAAACAGTGTTGGAACTCTTCCGCTTTGATTTTGCGAAGTTCCGCTAGAGAATTTTCTTTATATCTGCGATAGTTTCGAATCTCCGACCTTTTAATCCGTATTTTATCTTAGGGAATAAGAAAAAGTCCGCTGGAGCGAGGTCCGGGGAGTAAGGAGGATGCGGAAGGACACTCATCGCGTTTCTGGCACAAAACTCGCGAATTTCGAGCGACGCGTGCGCAGGGGCATTATCATGATGCAAAAACCAATCGTTCTCGGCCCAAAGTTCGGGCCTTTTTCTCCTAACATTTTCTCGAAGTCTTCGTAGCAGACTTTTATAATATTGCCGATTGACAGTTTCACCTCGCGGCAAAAATTCGGAGTGGACAACATTAAAAAATGACTAAAAATGACTCCATGATACAAATCGCAGACAGCACCTGAGACGATCTCAATCACTCGATCATACAATGAGCACTGATTGAGATAATCAAAATCGGTCAATGTAGGGGGATTTGGCAGCTTATCAGCTCTCAGATAAGCCCAAGAACGCGTCATTTTGACGATTAGTTTATGAGATACAACAAAAGTCCTGGAACTTTTGGGACAGACCTCGTATTGCTTGTAATGATTGGCGCAATGCAATAGAAAAATGTTATCCCTGAACGAGGGGAGGTGTTGAATATTGTAAATATTTTATGTACGTTCAGTGAAAACTCTCTCCTAGGTAGCCACTTTATGCATAGGTTGGCAACAATAACCCGCCCCTCGCTGTAGATATGTAAGGTCTTATGTAACGTACAATGTATTTGTTTTTGTACTTTACACTCATGTTGTTCAATAAAGTCATGTTGCTGCTTGCTTGTCGCCTTTTCAAGCTATTAAAGCGCGTATTTTTGGCCCTTCTTAGCGTTAATCAATACTTTTTCAAACCTACTTAATTAGCTTTGGAGATGGACGATGGATATCAAATATCATCAAAAGCAGAAAAACATTTCATAAGAAGGTTGAGAACATGTTTTTAGCTGTAAGAAAACTTATTGGGTTGAACCGAAAGTTGATGAGCATACATTCAGTTGGTTTACATTTTAAGAATTAGAAAAGTAAGTCATCAAGTATCTAGGTAGAAGTTTTGATCAAATAAATTGCACCAAACTGGAGGCTAAACGAACCTTGCTAACTATCCGAATCATCCTCGGATTTCTCTCCCCAGAGTGTAATATTCGGCCCGACTGCAGAAAGAAATTGCGCTTTAGTCGGGTGAGAAACGACAGAGTGAACCACCTGCCCTTGACCATGGCCAAATTTTTTTTTTACCTCACCACTCACCAAATCCCAACAATATACATTACCGTCAGATGAACCCGAAAGAATATAGGTATCTGTCTGATCCAAGCAACTCTCGATAGAATAATCCTTCGTACTATGTCCGGTGTATCTGAGACAAATTAAAAAAAGAGCGGTAAAAGAAACGATTGTAAATTGAAAAATACCAAACCGAAAGAAAACTTGAGTTTGCGGTTAGTGACAGAAAACAACTGAAAGTGAGCAGGAGCATTTGAGAAATCCTTACGACAATTTGTACTCAAAGAGAGGGAGAAGGGAGGAACATCAACAAGGATAAAAAATACTGAGTATCGTTCAGTAATGGACTGATGGAACAAAAGCAACAGACGCTACAAAAAATCTAAAAACACCAAAGCCAGAAAGTTTACTTAATAAAAAATTTGGAGAAAGATTCAACATTCAATGTAGGTACCTGATTTACCACTTAGCTTCATAAATTTAGATGACTCCTTACTGAAGAAGCATAAGTGGCAGTAACCATTGATAGTTAAGGGAAAAAAAAGAACGCCCAGAAGCTACCAGCTTATTATAAGCTCAGCACCAAAAATGCATTATTTTTCACATCACAGTATAAGACGCACGCTGAGAGATATTGGATTATTCGTTTGAGAGATTCTATTTTACAGGTTAACAATAAGATTGCTAGATAAATATCAAGCATGCATCAATCGAAAACTGTAGAATGAAAAAAAGATGAGCAAATCTTAGAAGCTTTACAACAATGGCCACTGAAGGAACAAAAAAACAAGTAAAGTGGTGTGAGGGATGAAAGGTGATTTAGCACTACTACAAATTATTAATGCATCAAACTGGAAGTGCTACAAAAATTCTAAAAACACCAAAACTAATAAAATCAATTGAAAACTGAAGAAGAATTCAACATTCAATGCACCTAATCATCACTAATTTCTTTAATTTAGATAAAACGTCAAAAGGGATGAAAATGTACTGAAATCAGCAGAGAGACTATATGATATTGGTTCGAGAGATTCTGTTGTAAGGGTCGAAGGTAAAATTGCTAGACAGAGATGTTGATCATTCATCAATTCAATAATAAGGCAAAATTAATTGCAAGGGTAAAAAAAGAAGAAGAAGTGAAACAAGGGTTTCAAGTCAGTGGCGGATGTAGAAATCTTTCAAAGAAGGGGCTAAGGTCCCAAGGGGGGCCCTACTTTTCCAACAAAATGCCAAAAATTTCCTTGAAAACGCTTTTGTAGACAGTGTAATAATTTGGCCTCTGGATCCGTCCCTGTTTCAAGTTTAGGTATTTTTTTTTCAATTCTAATGAATAACAACTGCTTTATCGCAAGTTTTCTTCAAAGTTACTTCGCAAGCAAATAATTCCTTGAAAACTCTCTGTGTGACCGGGGCCAAGGCGGTAAAAGAGAAGAATCAGAAACGATTTCTGAAAGAAACTAATATGAGACTAATTGGCCACAAAAGCAAAAAATATGAATACACTCAACAAAAGTAAGTATTCACCATTGTCTGACAAGCTTGCTGACCTTTGAAACATAATCGAGGAGTTCTTTGATAAAAGGGCTGATGAAACAGGGAGGTGCTTAAGCTCAAAAATCCTAATTGCAAATTGTTATTGCGGTAAACTCTGATAAGGAAAATTGGGTTTTCTGAATTATCTAACAATTAGAGCTTGTAGTTGAATCTTCAGATGACTGAAAGAACCCAATCCAACACTTAATACACACGTAATAACCTTTTGAAATCAGGTTTTTTGAGCACGAGCACACCCACTGTTTTACGTGCCCTTTTACCAAATAACTCCTAGATTGCTTTCTGAATCCATTTATGCTTAATGGTATGTTTTCACACCTTCTTTTGAATTTTTTTAGAGTTAAATTTCAAGCAACTAAGCCGACTTAAAAACAATTTTTAAGAAAATCTTACACTTTTTGTTGTTCTACCAGATCTTGTCACATTTAGATACTCCAGTATTATTAAGAATTTTTGTTATTTTTACATTTCCCACCTTTTCAAACTGATAAGAACAATTTTGTTTAAAAAAAAAATAAACCGAAAAATTCAAGCAAATCTAGGCATAAATGGGTTAGCATTTAAGAGCTGTAAAAACAATTATGAACAAATTTTCAGTTTCAGCAAGGAAAAATTTAGCTTCAGGGTTAATAAAGCAGCACAAATTGATTAGACTAAGCATCGCAGTTGTGGGTGGCAAAAGAAATTGATCTTCAAAACTTCCACTCAAATGTCTAGGATATATGAGGATTTTTTGGAGCAAACAGCATTTGCGGTCCCTCAATACAGGGAACGCCAGTGAGTGAAGCAGTGCTATGATAGCGATGCAACCATCATAATGTGGTTTGCTTGAAAATCCGCAAAATCAATTCCTCATACCCTCAAGAACGTTCCCTGAAAGTTGTATGCCAATACATTAACCGAGCCGTGAGATAGAATGTTATTCGTGAGCTTGCAACTTGGGCTGTGAACCATGAATCAAAACTGTAAACACATTTTTCTCAAAACTTCCTCAAACTGCCTTTTTCCAAAAGTGTAAACCCCAAACCGATTTTTGCAATTGTTCGATGCCCAGAATTAAATACATCACAAAAAAGCAAGACTGCAAGTATCAAACAGATGCTTGAACTTTTAACCAATGAGATGACAAGAACATTTGCTTTTTTTATGGACAGTTTTTTTTTTTTTTTTAAATACAAGCCATGCAGAACAACAATAAAATAGCATGCTCTAAAATTAAAAAAAAAAAACAAAAAAAACTTACTCAGAGAGCAACTCTCCTGTGTCTTTGTCCAGTAAACGAATCACACTATCAGAACCACTGATGAGGTAGCATTGACCATCTTTAGTTAAACTAACACCAGTTAAAGGTTCTGAAAAGAGAAAAAAAAAACAGCACAAAATACAATAATAACGTTCAAAATATAATAATAACTTTCAAAATACAATAATAACGTTCAAAACACAATAAAAACATTCAAAATCCCCCCCCCCCCCGGTCAGAAAGGTTATTACGAGATTCTATTTTACTTTCTCTCCCGTAACAGGTGTGAGAAAGTTGAGAGACAAAGGGCACCATGCTTTGCTTAAGGGAACTGGCTTCTAGTCAAATTTTTTGAAATTGAAATATGTTATGTATAAGAGTCTCCTGAGAGAAGGTTCTCACAGATTGGAAAAAAAATAATGACTGGATTTAGAGATTATTCGCGTCTAAAATTGGGAGCTATTTGCCCGGTGCTTCGTATTCTCGTATATATGTAGCATACGCAGGTCAGGTTACTCCGTAGATGGGTAACGTTCTCAGCCGAGTCGTTCAACTCAGTGTGCATTGATGAAACTACTTCCTTTTGGAATCCTTTCCAACTGCTCATTTGTTTCCTCCAAACTCTGTTTCGTCTTGCTGTCCATGCTTCATCTTGACCACTTCCTTGATAAGGTAAGTAATCAGTTGAGGGAGGGGTCAAGATAAAGCATGAACGACGAGACAAAACAGAGGGTGGGGTAAAGAAATGAGAAGTTGGGAAGGATTGCAAAAGGAAGTAATTCTGTCAATGCGCGCTGAGTCCAGCGACTCGGCCGAGAACGTTACCCGTCTATGGAGTAGCCCAGCCTGCGGCAAATGGCCTGGGCAAATATAGATCCTAAGTTTAGAGGCAAATATCTCGGAATCCTGTCATTATTTTTTTTCTGCGTGAGAGAGCTTTATCTAAGGAGACACTTTTACACAATGTACATCAATTTCAAAAAATTTGACTGGGAGCCAGTTTCCATAAGCAAAGCGTGGTGTCCTTTAACAAGTCATAATTTGTGATGCACCTGCAGAAAAAGGACCTTTACGAATCAGCGCAACATTATTAGAAGAGCAATAAATGTGACATTTTAGGGAGGCTAATTTTTTAAATCACAACACAATGGAACGCAATAGAAATTTATGGAACACTATATTACTTTGCTTCGGTTAGCCAGCGCAGTTCGAGTGTCCCAACAAAATGAAATGGAATACACTAACCACTCCAATGAGTCAGTCTGCCAAACTCTGTTACTAATGGTTTACTGAGATATAACACATGGTTCATGGCAGATTTTTAGAATTAGAATTAGGACTTTTCAAGGACTTCCGACAAGCAAAAATGTAGTCTTTTTTATACCAATTTTCCAGAGGTAGAAAAAACTCAAGTCAATTCTCGCATTGTCATCCATCTGACAAATAGGTGTAAGTCGAATCCAACGTTTCAAAATTTCTTTACTTATTTTTATTTTCTTAACCTGGATTAATCAATTAATTACTTCGATTAATATTTTTCTGTGATTCTATGACTCATGAAGAACAAAGGAAAAAATATTCATGATCGTTCGCACATGCATTGTCCTTCAAAAAACTTAAAACGTGGAAGATGATCATGAAACATTGGATTCCACTTACGCCTATGCGTCAGATGGACGACAACATAAGGGTGCGATAATCAGAGGAGAAGAGTACACAAAAAAGTAAAATAGAGAAAAAAGTTCCTGCTAAGTCCTACATTCTTTCTCAGGACTTTGCAACCAAAGCAACACGATCTTCCTCAGGCATACAAATAAAATTATCAACAAAATGGCGAGCTAACGAGCTGAAGCTGGTCATTTTCAAGGATTTTCAAGTACATTTGATGAATTCATCAAAATGAGATAATCAAGTTTATGAAAAACAAAGAAACAAAATCAAGGATATTCAAGGTCTTTTCAAGGCGCCACGAACCATGTAACACCAAATCTGTTAATTTTGCATAAATAATCTTTGTTAAGGTTGACTTTTTCAGAGCACAGGTTCAAATTTAAAAAAATAATTAAATGAGCCCTGAGTAATGATAAAGAAGTCAGGCAATCTCACTTCAAAGAGCCTTATTCAAAATGGGCAAAAATGGCTTCGGCCCAGTTTTGTTTGAGATTTCGGGAGGTGATAGAGCATGATTTGAGGCGTCCAAAACTGGCCTTGTTTTTGATCTAGCCCCAAGGGAACCGGGGGGGATGAAGTTTATAATATTTTCATACTACTGGATTTGGAGTTGGTTTCCACGGAGTCAATCATAAGTGCGGGGTGGATCAAGTGAATGCATCAAGTGGGATAATCAGTTCAATGAAGATGGATAAAACCGGCAACTCGGAAATACACCTGCTGATTAACTATTTGGGTCGTGAGTATTTTTATCATGAACTCTTGGAGCAGATCAAATCAATGATGCGATGTTATCTGTATACCTTGATGACAACTGATAATGTAGGTACTATTTCGGACCTCTGCCTTTTTGAATTCACGTTTCCCGCTAACGAAAAAATCCTTTGGAAATTACGAGTCGGAGAGTGAGGGCGAGGACTCAAGTAGCGAAAACTAACAAGGTGAGATTTCTATCTTGTATTTTATGCGTATTCTTCAATTTAGACTTGAAACTTAAAAAACTTGCGTCTATTCAGGGGGAAGTATTGAACGTGATAGGGTATGAAGTGAGGGTGGTGGTGGTGGTGGGGGGTGGGGGTTTATATGAGTAGAAATTACTTAGAATAAACGAAAAGATGTTTCTTTCGAAATATCTGCTGAGCAGCTGGTCGCATAAGGCAAAAAGCGCGGCGTCAAAGGTGTGAGGCAGGAAACCGGGAGGCCTCTAGATTCAGCCAGGTCGGACCTTGGCAACTTTGAGCGCGCGTAACTCAGTAACGAAGCGTTGCCCCGCGATCGGATTTAAACGGTTGAAAAGGAAATTGAAAGAGCTTTTCTTACGACTGTTTTTTATTTTTACCCATGCAAAAAAATTTTGCACAGGGGGGAAAATGTAAATTTTTTGAAACTGAAAAAAACAAAAAGTCGTCAAAACTTGACTCAAAACCATGAAAAATACAAAAACATGTATATGAGAAGAAAGGTCTTAAAAAGATCTATCGATTGAAAAAAAGTTTTTTCAAATCGAACAACGCGTTCAAAAGTTCTGGCGGATTTTGTGTTTTGACTTTGCACCCCCGCCCCCCCGGTTCCCTTGGGGCTAGATCAAAAACAAGGCCAGTTTTGGACGCCTCAAATCATGCTCTATCACCTCCCGAAATCTCAAACAAAACTGGGCCGAAGCCATTTTTGCCCATTTTGAATAAGGCTCTTTGTACAGCTCGAAAATTCAAAATTCAATCCATTCGATTTTAGGCTCAATGGAAGACCATGAAAAAAAAATGGATAGTAATGACTTACCACCGATGAAATCAGAGAAAACCTGACACGTTCTGATATCATAACGACGGACTCTGCAGTCAAGGGAAGCTGTGATAACTTCATGATCGGTAACAACTATTTTTGTGATACAATCTTTGGCATCTTTCAGTACCTACATTAGAAAATGAGAAAGTAAAACTTGAATGTTTACACCAATATAGAGCGATAATATTTAAAAAAAAAAAGACACTAGATGTAGGCTGATTTTCCCTGTCTATCTCGTACGAGATGCCACAAGATAGACGAGAAAAACAACTCTATCTTGTACAAAGAGATAGGAAAGTTGACTTAGGAGTCGTTTCGTCTTGTCTAGTGAAATGAGCAGAATCAATTCTCTGCAGGCTGATTCTGCTCTTTTGGACGAGACGAGACGAGATAGCAGGAATCGATCAATCCCATTAGTTTAAATGACATCACGTGACAGACTTGAAATCATTCTAGCTCCTGTTTGACGTGCTCTGAGTCAGTAATTTGAAAAGAATGACTCACTGCGTCGAACAGGAGCTCAAATGACTTTAAATCTGTCACGTGACGCCATTTAAACTGATGGGATTGATCGATTCCCGCAATCTCGTCTCGTCCAAAAGAGCAGAATCAGCTTGCTGGATTAATAAAACCAAAAATCATTTAAGGGAGGGAGCTACTCAAAATTCAAATTTTTTTTTACATTTTCGGTTTTTAATCAATTATTATAAAAGGTGTTATACTGAAATCTATTAAATTGATTAAAGTATTGCCATTTTTTCCTTCTCTTTTTTTACAATTACATTAACATTTTTTTGGTCCAATAAAATTTTTAGGACTTTTGATCAGGAAGACTTTTGAACTTTCCAAATCAACTATCGTTTCCCATTAATTGAACATCTTAACATCAGGAAGAGCTTCTTAGCAGGTGGCCTGCAGGGTTTCACCTATCTCACGTCTAAATACTTTTTCACCAATGCCTTTTATTCTTTTAAAGAATTTGTTGATAGTAAATTTCTTTTAGTTCATTGTAATAGTATCTGACCATTGGTTCTAATTCTTATTCTTTTCTATTCTTATTCAATGTATTAGTTTCTGACCTGTACCATAGCCCTCTGTATGGACTCTATGACCTATGTATTAAATTGAAAAAAAAAAAAAATAAAAAAAAAAATAAAAAAACTTCATCAATGTTTTCCCCACTACGGAGCAAGGTGATCAATCAGTTGATTGTAAGGCTGTCTGAAGTCTAACAATGTTTTGAACCTGTCATTTTTCTGCTCCCTTAGGAATTTAACTTGGTGAAGTCAAGAGTCTTTTGAACAGAGCATATCATAACAAGTTGATACAGAATTATTACTTTCTTATTGACAAACTTACTTGAACAGGATCAATTTTACGAGATTTCACATCCCAAAACATGACACAGTTGTCTTGAGAACCAGATACGACCATTGTTGATTCTTCATTGAATTGCACACAGAGTACTCTTGCAGCATGACCTCGGAGTCTGCGCAGAGGTTGACCGGTGGCAACATCCCAGAGGATGACTGATTTATCGCCTCCCGCAGAAATAATCTGGCTGGAAAAATTAAATGTTGGTTACCAGGTATGTAAAGAAAATCTAAAGGAAACTTGAAAATAGATAAACTACCAATGGTCACTTTAAAAATCTCCAGGATATGACCCTTTGATGGGAATATTGGCAGATTTTTCTGTTGATTATTGAATAGTAGTAGTTTTGGGATTTACAACCTCCTTAAGAAAAATTATAAAAAGACAGACAATACTTTGAAATCATCAACTGAAAAGTGTCTCTGCAAGTATAGGCCAGTCGTCAGGTACTTTAGAAAGGAAGTAATTGCTGGAAAGCTGGAAATTTTTTTAAAACGTTTCTTATGACCTCAGGAATCACCACCTAAGTTTGCACCATTTTTCCGACACGGCTAACGCCGCCATATTGGTTTTTCCAGCCAAAAATCGCTCTTTTTTCGGTTTTTCACTTGTATCTCGGCTAATAATGGTTTTTTGACCAAAATACCTCAGTATGAAAAGAAAGTTAACGGTATGTTCTATAAAAAAGGTTTTTACCAATTTTCTTCAAAGATAATTTTTCTCGGAGTTATGAGCGGTTCAAAAATCGGGTTTTCCGCAAAGTTTCCCAAATACCCGTTTTATCAGCGGCAGAGAGCTCAAAATTACCTCGTAATAACTGAGCTATGAGAAAAATCAATTTTTTGTCACTCTATCATAGTAATATAACTTCTCGGCGAAGAGAGAGGGGGATGCCAAGTTCGGGGGGCCCTCCCCCCCTCCCAAATGTTAGGGGAAAATATAGCCCAAATAAGGGGCTAACCCAGAATGAATTCAACCAGAAGCTTTTATGGCTGGAAATTGTTTATTGGTACTATCTAAGTAACATGTAAAAAGTTCGAGAAAATCCGAGGACAGGAAGGGGGGTTTTGCCCCTCCCCCCCCGAATTAGAGGATTTATATACGTCTTTTCACACGGTTTTCCTCAATTTGCGTCCAAACAACTACTTTAACGCTAAAATTTGACCAACCAATGAATTTGATCAACCAATTTTAAAAAGGATTAAATTTCCTACCATATGAGTTAATCAGATCAAAATTTCATTCACTGAGCGGTCGGAAAATAGCTGACTTTCATTTCGCGGAAAATCGCAAATTCGTGGAAAAAAAACTCGTTTTTCTGAGATTTCTCGAGTAATTGAAAGTTCGCAGCAACTACTGTGGAATAATCGTATACTGGGCTTCAAATGAGTATTATGGAGGTCTATATTTGAGTATAGTGGAGGTGCGAAGGGGAGAGGACCCACCTCCCCCCTGACCCCACTCTTAATACAGACTAATTAGAGAGAAAATGCTCAATAAATCGGTGAAATAGTTCACTTGTCTCTCTTTATTTGCAACGCATCAAACATCGTGAACGTATTGTGTCGTCCTGTGTTTGACAGCGGACGACTATGAGGGAAGAGATTAAGGATTAAGAAGTCAATCCGTGAGTCTAGGTAGGTATTCTTTTCCCTTGGTGAACCATCCTCATGAGGTGGCATCCGGGTCGTTTGTGGTCATCCACTCCTGAATTTGAAAATAAGCTCGACAAGAGTGATATTAGACGAGTGATGTAGTTTCTTTAACATTAGACGTCCAGTGAAATGAGTAATACCTTTTTTAAGTTTGACGAAAGTCTATGTTGAGGCGACTTTTTCTTTAAAGAGATGAAAACAAAGAACCTCTACCTCTAGTGTGTCGTATATTTATTGCCTGCAGCAAATTGAAGAATCATCAATTTACATGCATTTCCAATATCCGAATGGGGTTTTTTCGGGGCACAAAATACATCTGGTTGTTTTTGCAGCTCTTTGTTAGTCACAAGTAATAGAAAAACGGAAATTTTTCTATTCCAAAACTGTGTGATGTAGAGTCACAACCTGTGAAAGCATGGAGGATGCTTGCAAAGATTGGCTCCAATTTTACGTATATGTCATGTAGGTACCACGAATGGTGTTTTTTGACGTTGAATGTCATTTTTTAAGTGCAATCGAAAACTACTATCTAAGGATCTATGGAGCAATAACAAAAGTAGATCTGAATCTTCGCCAATTATACGATGGTATCATCCATGGAGCATGATTTGAAGCCTTCATTGATAATGTCTCCGTCCACGCCACCTTTAGCGTAAATGACACGGAAACCTACCATTGTTATAATGCTTCACCGATCAGCCGAATTATTTGATTCTTACTTGTAGGATTTAGCAAAAAAATTGTCCTCCTTTCCAGTAAATGTCGTCTTTGGCGATAACTTGATCAAAAGTGTGGATTTAGCTGTCATGCTTCGTTTTTGATCATGAGTGCACAGACGGTTGAAGTATCTACATCGTATCCGTCAAACATAACTGTCGCTTCTCCATACTTAGACTTCGTACAATATATGTTTGATTCAGATATAACCATAATTGATTACCAAGAATTCATGGACTCTATGTTCCCCTTGGGGGGAAGAGGGTGTCGGTAGTTGATCCAAAAAAACGTAAAGTCCAAAAATGAACAAGACGTTTTTTGCCGAGAAACAATTGAACTATTTCACCGATTTATTGAGCATTTTCTCTCTAATTAGTCTGTATTAAGAGTGGGGTCAGGGGGGAGGTGGGTCCTCTCCCCTTCGCACCTCCACTATACTCAAATATAGACCTCCATAATACTCATTTGAAGCCCAGTATACGATTATTCCACAGTAGTTGCTGCGAACTTTCAATTACTCGAGAAATCTCAGAAAAACGAGTTTTTTTTCCACGAATTTGCGATTTTCCGCGAAATGAAAGTCAGCTATTTTCCGACCGCTCAGTGAATGAAATTTTGATCTGATTAACTCATATGGTAGGAAATTTAATCCTTTTTAAAATTGGTTGATCAAATTCATTGGTTGGTCAAATTTTAGCGTTAAAGTAGTTGTTTGGACGCAAATTGAGGAAAACCGTGTGAAAAGACGTATATAAATCCTCTAATTCGGGGGGGGGAGGGGCAAAACCCCCCTTCCTGTCCTCGGATTTTCTCGAACTTTTTACATGTTACTTAGATAGTACCAATAAACAATTTCCAGCCATAAAAGCTTCTGGTTGAATTCATTCTGGGTTAGCCCCTTATTTGGGCTATATTTTCCCCTAACATTTGGGAGGGGGGGAGGGCCCCCCGAACTTGGCATCCCCCTCTCTCTTCGCCGAGAAGTTATATTACTATGATAGAGTGACAAAAAATTGATTTTTCTCATAGCTCAGTTATTACGAGGTAATTTTGAGCTCTCTGCCGCTGATAAAACGGGTATTTGGGAAACTTTGCGGAAAACCCGATTTTTGAACCGCTCATAACTCCGAGAAAAATTATCTTTGAAGAAAATTGGTAAAAACCTTTTTTATAGAACATACCGTTAACTTTCTTTTCATACTGAGGTATTTTGGTCAAAAAACCATTATTAGCCGAGATACAAGTGAAAAACTGAAAAAAGAGCGATTTTTGGCTGGAAAAACCAATATGGCGGCGTTAGCCGTGTCGGAAAAATGGTGCAAACTTAGGTGGTGATTCCTGAGGTCATAAGAAACGTTTTAAAAAAATTTCCAGCTTTCCAGCAATTACTTCCTTTCTTTGCCTTTTTTGACGACGCGACGACTGGCCTAGTATCAATAAAATATAGTTTGTTTTTCAGTACTTTCAGGCTTATTTTTTATGAAAATGACAAGATATTTTGTTGAGACATTTTTGAGATGGTTCATAATTATCTGACATTCTGTTTTGTTTTTTTTTGTTTTTTTTTTTTAATAAATTTCCCTCAGCCTACAATGACCTGTTTTTTTCCCCATCCGCTGCCCATCAATCCAGCAAACTGTTTCTCTCAATTCCAATGGAGCCTGATGAATTCCATCCGCTGCCAATCAATACAGCGGGCCTCTGAAGACCGCTGGGAACAGATGGATAGGCCTTCTTAATCTACATCTGTGTTTACAAATGGCAAACCCTGACCTCTTCAAGCTGAATTGCACCAATTGACAGAAACGCTTCGATGGACCGATGAACAGATGGACAGATGGATCTCAGCGGTCCCAGCTGAATTCTCAATGGATCAGTGCAGTGGATGGGGAAAAAAATGCATCTAATTTAACAGGAGTCAAATGATAGTGCTAGGGTGACAGGATTTGGCACTAAACGTTGAAGATTCACCTCGATGGGGTCCTTGTTGGGGACATTAGAACGAGATTTAGGAAAAGCATTGCTGTGAAATAAAAAACTCATTGCTAAATGCAATTTCTTTCATTAATAATGCCACTATTCTTTTTTTAAGATTCAACAATTACAATACTCACCTACTGTCACAAGATCCACAAACATCCAGCACATCATTTCCATGTCCGCTATAAGTTTTCAAAAAGACACCTTTGTGGGGATTCCATAGTTTGATTGATTTGTCTGAACCACATGTTAAACAGTACTCTCCATCGACTAAAACAGGTTAAAAAGTAATTCAATCACTATCTACTTTTTTAAATAACGAAAGAAATCAACCCCAAATCGTGAAAACATTTATAGGTATTGTTTGCTTTGGATTTTTCTATCCAGACAAATATCATTCATTGAGATGAAAAAATTAAAACAAAATGGTTCCCGTTGCAAAACCACCTGGGTGATTATGAACATTCAAATTTTATTTGGATAGAGTCGATATCAACTTCATAATGTTACTCCTTGTGGGACGCAATCTACGCCTTTCATAAGGATTGAAATTATCAAATCAATCCGATTATGCTTGGAATGTTCATAATAATCCCGCAGGCTTCAATAATTTACATTAAATCCTTTCCAATGGCAGTTCGGGCAATTTGGCAAAAGTGTTTGTGATTCCCATTGAGACAAATGTATTACAATTGATACTGTAAGGCCGGGTATTACAAACCTTGGTTTACCCAAACCTATAGTAATTAGTATGACTCTACCACAAGGCAATCAGATGGGAAGCCAACCGACTGGTTTGAGGGTGAGAACAAAAGAGTCTCGGTTTCTGACTAGAACAAAACAAGGGGTCGTAAAATGCCACTCCTTGTATATCTGAGGTTTGCGCTCTAACCACGGCAAACTATCACCTAACCAGAGATCGTATTACCGGGCCTAAGTGGCGGAGGAATCGATTGTTTCACCTAAAGTTAAATCAGAGGCGGGTCGTGCAATTTGACAGCAATGTTTTCCTTCCATTTGATTCAATGCGAAACAAACTATTAGACAGTGAAGCGGCGCTCCATCTGCAATCAATTTTTTTCATAGATTCAAATGGAGAGAAAACATTGTTGCCAAATTGCACAAGCCGACGCTGGTTTAAATGGGAAAATTGCATTGTTGCCAAATTGCACAAGTTACCACTAAATTCTATCAGTCTGGATTCTTCTCTGCCTAAATTTATGCATTTATGAAATTCTGCGATGAAGAGGCTAGGCTTGGTAATGGTGCATATTTTTATTCATCAGAGGACAGGAAAATCACGAAGTCAAAGACTTTCTTCAAAGTTCTGAATTAAGACCATGGAGCTCTGAACAATCGACTAGCACTACTTACACCTACCTCTCATTTCTTGGCATATCATTTTCTTTACATTGGAGTTGCACACCGGTGCTCCTTTGATGAATAAAAAAATGCGACATAACAAGATTAACCCATAACGTGCTGGATGTGGCAAGAACTTGCGCCTAGTCAGACCATAGGTTTGTGAGACTCCTACCATTATTTTCGCTGAAAGACGGATTCTTTCCTTGATTTTTTGCTATGTTCTGTTTGAATATTACAAACCTGTGTCATAAGAGCATTTTAAGGGATTTCAGGTTGAAAAGAGGAGGGACAGGGCCCCTAAAAGTCTCTTTCGGCGCAGCGCATCAATGTTGAAGTGTTTTGATTTCGTAGCTCAGTTTTATTTTAGCGCGCGGTATTGATTAGAGAATTTGGTGTGACCAAGTTATTTTTTTATATTTTGCTTTATTGTTTTGCTTTCCAGAAGCTATTCGAACAATTATTCCACAGAATGAGTTATCACAATCTCAGTATTAGACCAATTGACTCAGGTTTAAAACTTATGTTAACTCAGACTAGGAGTCTCTCAGACTGCCTGTCCTTCGAAACAGGATTTTTTTTGCGCGCTCGGGAGCGCACACCAGTGTTGCCACTTGGTGTGCGTGCTTTCCAACATTATAGAAGAGGATAGAAAAATACCCAAGCCCTTACCTCCCTCTTTTTTCCCAGTACATTAGCAGAAAATTTTCATGGGGGTCTCACAGACCTACATCTGGGGTTAAGGGTTAATGACTAGGTAGGTAGTTGGAGACCTCTATAAACAATGATAATATACTGATGTTTATAGACATTTGAAGAAGAAAAACAGATAGAACCTTTCGCGGATGAAATTTTGAACAAAAACAGAAAATCATGAAAACACACAAAATTACCATTGAAGCGGACAGCTCTGACAGCACCTTGCTTGCAGTCAATTTTTTGAAGCAAATTGTAATCCATTAATTTTCACATGAAAATGTTCTGTCTGGGCTGAAAAATAAAAGGTGGAAGAGAAAATTAAACTTAGGTAGGTATGTACAGCAAACAAACAGTTTATGGCAGGCAACTTGATAGGACATCTACTTTTGCGTATTACGCAAGAGGGTTGAAATAGGAGACTAACTCACTTTTGCTAAAAGTGGTAGTTGCCCCCTATATGCTGAACAATGGCGATATAATAAATCCAACTAATACCTAATCAGGGCATGCACAGGTGGACCTTATAAAAGCATCAGTTCTTTTGCTTCATTGCCTCGGGCATGGATTTAAGATTATTTTGGCAGTCTCACTTTTTCTTCTTTTTTTTGGCGTGATGTTTTATAGACTCAATTTGCGAATTATCAACAGAAAAGTTTGCAAGAGCTCCATTGGACCTAGTGGTCCTGCATATCAGCAGCGCCGACTTTACTCCTGGCTACAATACTTCTTGAGGTAGCATTCCGAGCCATCTAATGAAATCCGGAGACCCATGATAAAAGTTAAGTCATCTTCTTTAGTATCTTTTGCTGGGAGTCCCACAGTCAGAGGCCCGATGCAAACTACCCCAGTCTCTCCCCCTGTCTGCAGAGCATCAATGCACGATAGAACTGATGATAGTCGTATGACATCAAATTGAGCAAATTTGAAATGTCCAAGGGCCGTTCTAAAAATCAACATCATTTCACCATACGATCAAATGACCGTGAGCTGACCCATTTTGTGCAATAATTCCAGATAGTTCTTGGCGACTAACGCTACAAGAGAACGAGAGTTCTCGGCAAAATATTAATTACAAAGGATTGAAAAGAAAAAATGGGAAAATTACCGAAGTGATAGCTTCCTATGTATAGCTGATATGTTGAGATAGTTTTATGAGTAGCAGTTGACGCATGATTGGAAACGAAACGTGAACGATACCGTTTCTGACTACGACGAGAAAAAACGTTTAGAGAGTAATCAAATATAAATTGGAAAATTCGTGAAGGTATAACTTTGCAAATAAGAGCAAATACTTACGTATGAATACGATATGACCATGCCGATTGCCGCCACAGGTTTGTTGTTGTTTACTGTTTAGTCGGGTTTATGTTGTCGGGTTGTTGTTTTGTTTTGTTTATTTTTATAAATTTTTCTAGGTTATGTTTTAGCATGTGTCTGTGTGTCACCGTCACCCCTCGAATAAGGTGCCGCGTGTAATTAATCAAGGATATATTACTATCCCTGAATCTTTTCGGATTTTCAGCGAGCCAACATGTCCTCTGAACTTGGTGATAAAATTTTAAAACATTTAGAAACCACTGATTCTGTAGATACCTTGGAACTTGCTACTCTTTTCAATGAAGATCATCAGAAAGTGGTCGGTGCAGTTAAAAGTTTGCTAACACTCAGTGATGTTATAACAGCCGACACCTTATCCAAGAAAACATGGGAACTAACAGAAGAAGGAAAACTCGTCAGTGAAAATGGTAGCTATGAAGTGCATATCTTCAATTTCATTCCTCCTGAGGGTATCAGTCAAAAGCAAGTAATGTCCGATGTCCCTAACGCCAAGGTTGGCTTCAGCAAAGCTATGGCTAAAGGCTGGGTACAATATGACAAAAGCACAAATTTAGTCACGCAAAAAGTTAAGTCAGTAGTTGACGAAGTGCAAGCTGATCTGAGATCCATTAAAGAAGGAAAGGTTAGTGAAATCTCCGATAGTAACAAACAGGATTACAAAAAGCGCAAACTAATCACTGAAATAATCATTAAGAGTTTCTTAGTCAAAAAAGGACAGAATTTCAGCACATCAATTGAAAAACCGGAGGCAGAACTCACGCATGACATGATTTTATCCGGTTCATGGCAGTCCAAAAACTTTAAACCATATAACTTTGATGCTCTTGGTGTTTTCCCTTCAGCGGGCCATTTACATCCGCTTCTGAAAGTGAGATCAGAATTTCGTCAAATTTTCTTGGAAATGGGCTTCTCAGAAATGCCAACAAATAATTATGTTGAAAGTTCTTTTTGGAATTTTGATGCACTTTTTCAACCTCAACAGCATCCTGCAAGAGACGCCCACGACACCTTCTTCATGGCAGATCCAGCTACTAGTGATAACTTTCCAGCAAAGTATGCTGAAAAAGTCAGCAAGGTTCACTCATCAGGAGGCTATGGATCTCAAGGCTACGGCTACGATTGGTCAATACAGGAAGCTCAAAAGAACTTACTGCGAACTCATACAACTGCTGTTAGCGCCAGAATGTTATATCATCTAGCACAAAAACCTAAATTTGAACCAGTGAAGTATTTCAGTATAGATCGAGTCTTCAGAAATGAAACTTTAGATGCGACTCATTTAGCAGAATTTCACCAGGTTGAAGGTGTGATCGCTGATGTCAATTTGTCTCTAGGACATTTAATCGGTGTTTTAAATGAATTTTTCAACAAGTTAGGAATTACCCAATTAGAATTCAAACCTGCCTATAATCCTTATACAGAACCTAGCATGGAAATATTTTGCTTCCATAATGGTTTGAATAAATGGATCGAAGTTGGAAATTCTGGTATTTTCCGGCCAGAGATGTTACTGCCCATGGGACTTCCTGGAAATGTCCACGTGATCGCTTGGGGACTATCTTTAGAGAGACCTACTATGATTAAGTATGGTATAAACAATATAAGAGACTTAGTTGGACCGAAAGTAGACTTACAAATGGTGCAAAATAATTCTATTTGTAGATTAGACAAGTAACCTTCATCATCTCATATAAATAATTTGTAAGCCTATTGTTTTATGTCCTATAAACCTGTAGCTTTGTCTGCCTGGTTGTTATTTTGTTTTTAAAATAAATTAATGACTTTTTTAATTGTTGGTTTTCTTTTCCTTTCAAGACACACGATTTTATCTACAAGCATAACTACCGGGGGGGGGGGGGGGGCAGAAGAAAATCTCTAGAGGAGAAAAAAAGAAATGAAAAGCTAAGTTCGTAATCGAGAAGAGATCGATGGCAGCTCATAGGAAAATTTTCCTGTTACGCCCATTGGTTATTAGTCATCAACTTTAAATTGATCAATCGGCTTCATAATTTTGTATATTCAATAATTGTTCAAAATACCCAAGTAGATATTTGTTAACTGAGAAATTGAACCTCTATTGCCCTGACATCTTTCGTTAAGTGAATCTTAGGCAGACTTTAAATTATGGACAGGTTAATGATCATTGGTAACCATTGCAACTGTGCTTAAGCTCATTATTTTACTAATCAGATCATTTGATTTACTGACTTTACCAAGCCATACAAAGCTTTGGCACGCACTCAAATTATTTGTCAATTTTCTCTAATTTTCTGAGGGAATCATTTGATTTATTTCACTCATCCCGGTCCATATGTTTGCAGCAGTGTCTTGAGATTGAAGCAGAGGACATGGATGGATAGAATGATTAGAGTGTGGCGCTTGTGTCAGAAGTGTAGGCGCACCAAGACCCTAATATTTGCCAAATTTTCAATTTTCATTTCTTCAAATCAAAACAAATCTTGCCCTCGACTTAGAAGAACTTTTGATTTTAAAGCGTTCCTCAATAAAAAGCCAAGGCACTTGTTCATTTTCATTTTGTAACATGAGAAATAACGTTGAAAAATTCTAAAGCTTATCAGTCTCTGTGCGCCTATTCTACTGAAAGGACCTCTAGGATAAAATAAAATGTCATCAAAATTGAATTTTACTGGCGAAACAAAGTGCCTAACTTCTTGAAATAAATCATAACACAAGCATCACTTCTTGTTTATTAGAGTTAAAGCCTTTGGTCACATTTCACTCTGAATGATACCCAGAGAATTGCAATAGAGAGTGTCACTTTGCAAATTTATATCAATAAGTTAGGGCTGCCACACGTCCTCTTTTTTGACCAAAAATTTGGTGTCCAGGTTTTAGGTTGCTTCGGACATACCTTGCAGCTTTTGATTATTTTTTCAGTTTTTGAGTATTTTTGTAAATCAATAAACTACTTATTTTCATCTTTTTTTTTGTAGATACTGATTTTCTGATAATAATCTATAGCATAATTAACACGATCAACAAACTAAAATGCAATACTTCTAGTCAAATAAACATGACAATTTTCTGTTTCATTTTGTCAATAAATTAACATTTTCTTGCTTTATCTTTGCAGTTCATGTAAAACCATGCCCATTCTTAATTCTCAATGCTGTTTGACTGAAGAAAAATCAATATTTAAGCCATTTTACGGTCAAAGTTCATTCCATTTATGAGAATTTCATGGTTTGAAAGTTTGTAAACCGCAGAAAATGTGTCCTCTTTTTCATTAAAAAATGTCCTTTTTTTCAGTGAAAAAGTGCAATATGTCCTCTTTTTTGCTAAGCGCAAGTGGCAGCCCTAAATAACTAAGTACCTACTGAGAGTAGGTACAGAATAAGCATATGTAATGACTAAAGACAAAGGTGCAAATGGGAATGCAAGAAAAAACAGACAGCAAAATTTAATTGAAAATACAATTTATATTTATTTTTAAAAAAAATAATACACAATACCCTTGACAGATTTTAACTACTGGTTGATAAAATAAACTTAATATTTTAGTATCACTTTTATCAATAACGACCTCATTTCATGAAGTCATATCTTACATTAAAAATTATTTTCATTAAATATAATATTAAAAGACTCAAACCTTTGTGAAAAGACTAGCTACACATCTATTACAGGTATTCTTGTCTGGATATAAAGTTCTAAAGAGGCTACGCTGTTCCTATCAGAGAAATGACATCACCCCATAGTCAAAATCTTGTATAAGAAGTTTTAAAATACACTCATGTATTATATTTTAGAAAAAATTTATAAAAGTGTCCACTAAGCTGACTAAAAAGAAATGTTGAGCCGCATCTTAAAATAAAAAATTACCATTCTGATCGAAGAATTGACGAATGACGCTGTGAATTGAAGGCTAAGAGCAGTGGCAACGATAAGGTCCTCACAGACACCCCCCCCTCCCCCCAGTATGGGGGAGGCTCTGAAAGCTATGCGGGGAGAAAAGAGCAAGTAAAGAAAAAGAGAATAGAAGAAAAGGGAGGGGAAGGAGGAGAGTGAGAGAGAGAAATTGCCATTAAAATGTAGTATCTTGGAAAGATTTGAAACGCATGGAGTAGGGCCTCCTAAAGATGGGGGAAAACCGACTTACTTATACGAATCGTGCATTCCAGAAGTTAATCTCCGCAGCAGCCACCCCCCACCCCCAGGGCCGTGCCGACATTTCTGCAGAGGAGGAACAAGGTTGTAATTTTGCCGCCTTTCCCAAACTGCGCCCTTCAAATTCATGAACTTTATGACCATAAATTTTTTGTTTGCTTTTCCACCCTGATACTGTTGCCTAGGGGCAAGGGTACCCACATGCCCCCTTCACTCTTCTCCCACTGTTTATCACAGGTTTTGCTATTCATGTTTGAGCTCAAATGAGAGAAACATAGTAATCAACTGTTCCAAAGCAGGGAGGGGGGGGGGTAGTATCTGTGACTACTAGAGTCCCTGAAAGAAAACTTTGTTAGTACGGACAAGAGCTCAAAGAGTTCTGATTGGCTGTTGATTTAACACGAGCAGCTCCATAAGACAACGCTATCCAGCGGCAACTTGTGGAGACCAGATGAGTCGATTTGCTATCTTGCCAACGATAATTTTTCGACTCCTCTGGAGCTCCATGAAGCGCCGTGTTGGTACGATCAAATTTACATCAAGGGACTCTAGTGACAACATTAGGAACCAGTAAAATTTGGTAGAAGGGGGAAGGGGCGATAGAGGGGGATGGGGAAATGGATCTGTCGTCCCCACTGACTAAAAAATAATTATTCAAGAAATGGCATAAGGAAGAACAACCAGCCTCTTAGATATTAATTTTAGATGGAATAGCTTTGTCAGTGCTTAGACTACTTAAGATACATACAACATGACCAACATGAAACCTAATAAATACAACTCAGGAGAAATCACATTATTTTTTTTTTTTTTTTTTTTTTTTCTATCACAAGGGAAGACAAAAGTAACATCGATCCATGAAGAAACTAATTAAACACACTTAAAATATAAGTTCTCACCTTATGAGTGACGCCAAGTATTCATTAACTGATTGATTTCATGGAACAATTGACTTAATTATTTCCATCAGAAGCGGGACGTAAAACCTACGACCAACAACCCCCGAACCCCCTCCCGCTTTCCAGCACTATAAAGAGGCATTTTTTTTTTTTAAAGGACTGAAGATCATCAAGAATGCAAAATCAGGCCTGGTGACCATGCACTTTTAATTTACCAATGTGGGGAAAACTGAGCTGAAGGAAGGGACCTCTTTAAAAGGGACTAAAAAGACGTTAACGAGTTGAATTTTAAAGTTGTATGAGTTGAAAACTTCAAATCGAGTGAATTTAACAGGCCGTTTTAATGAGGACAGCAAAAAACTATCTCAGCGAATCAGAAGCTGATTCAATGGAGCTGTTGCAAACTTTTGCAACAGGCTTATTAATAGTTGATCATGGGGTAAAACCCTGTAAAAATGACGGTAAGCGCACTAAAATATCATGAAATCCACTCCCAAACTCATAAAATTTGTTCAAACGCGAGACCGTAATGTCGGTGATTAACTCCTAAATCTTTTGGTAATATGTAGTATGCTTCTTCTTTTTCTTGTGTGGTGTCATGAGGATGGAGCTTATTGAGATAGGGGTACCCAATTCAAAAAGCGGTAGAAAGCATTTTATAAGTTTGGGAGAGGATTTTGTGATTTTTGAGTACGCTTATCATCATTCTCATAGGGTTTTACCTCTTACGCTACTATTAATAAGGCTGTCGCAAAAGTTTGCAACAGCTCCATTACAAGTCAGCAAATCAGATTTTTCTGCGGTGGCTCATTAACACAGCACTAAGAGAGTCCAAAACCTCTGCTTATTTCAAAATAAAATCCTGAAAAGTTAGAACCAGAGACGGTAGTCAAAATGTATGAAAATATACTGAGCTCAACGTCCTTTCCTTACACTCATTGTCAAACTTTACAAAGTTCCTACTTCTTACACATGGGTGCAATATGCCGCTGCAAAAATTCTTCGAATTTGATGTGGCTATTTAATTTGACAAGATTGAGCACTTATAGTAGAGCCAGTGATTTAAAAAGAACAGAGACTACGAGGATTTAAACTAAATATAAAATACAAAAAGATCAATGATTTAAAAAAATATTATGGACAATCTACGTATTATCAAAACAAATTAAGGCTGTTGCACTATACAGAAGGATAAGTTCCTTCGCTCCGTGACTAACAAGACTACAAATACATTCATACAAAATATACAAACAATAGGTAGAGGTCGTTTCAGAAGTGTAGGTGCACCCAGACTGATAATCTTTAGAAGTTTTCAACATTATTTTTCACGTTACGAAGTGAAAATAAATTAAAATGAATTTGTGCGTTGGCTTTTCATAAAGAAACGCTTTGAAATCAAAAGTTTTAAGTCAAAGGCAAGTTTCGTTTTGACTTGAAAGAATGAAAATTGGAAACTCGCCAAAGATTATGGTCTGGATGCGCCTACACTTCTGAAGCAAGCTCTATTATGACCTGCAAAAGAAAGTCCTCTCATCAAAACGGTCCTTGATTATGCTGTCCATTATTTTTCAAAGAGTTTTAGGTATTTCTAGGCACATTTTCAAGTGGAAATGCTGTTAGACTCTGAAATACCTGAAAACTGCAAAAAAAATTTAAAACTAGCCGAGGAAAGGAAGAACAAAACTTTCTACTGGGATACTTTCTTTTGAAAGTCATAGCGAACTATGGCCTTCAAAAGAAAGTCCCCTCATCGAAAACTTCCTTGATAGAGGTTGTTTCAGAAATGTAGGCATACCTAGACGGTAATCTTTGGCAAATTTTCAATTTTCAATCCTTCAATTCAAAACAAAACTTGTCCTCGACTTCAAACTTTGAAGCGTTTCTCAATGAAAAGCCAACTCTCAAATTCATTTTCATTCTTTTTCCTTAAGTAATAAAAGAAATAATGTTGGAAGATTCCAAAGATTATCAGTTTAGTGCGCCTACACTTCTGAAACGACCTCTAATGTTGTATATGGTTTTCCAAAGAATTTTAGATTTTTTAAGGCATACTTTCAAGAGGCAATACTCTTAAGACTCCGAAATACCTGAAAACTGCAAAATTCTTAAAAACTGGTCAAAGAACGGAATAATGAAAATTGCTAACAGGATACTTTCGTTTGAAAGTCATAGTACATACAATCATGTAGACAACTAATGACACATCTGCCGTTGGGGAGGAGCAATAAAATTCTTTTATCATGAGTTTTCTCAGACAGATAAAAAGGTGAGAGGAGGGATTAGTGTGGGAGTGCTTATTAAAATTAAGCTTCCAGAATAAAAAAAAGGGGGGAGCAGGGTATTCCCTGCAAACAAGACTTAAATCATACTTTAAAAAAAGTATAGAGAAAAATTAATGGATTCAAACCGACTTAAATCATACTTTAAAAAAAGTATAGAGAAAAATGAATGGATTCAAACCAACAAGCTATAGCAATGAAGAGGATTTGTAGGGCATGATATTGAAAGTCCACGAAGGTAGCCATGATGGAAATTCTTACGGACGTTTTCCACACGGGCTCGGTTTGTTTGCCTTAATATTTTTTAACCTTTAAATTTTTGAGAAAAAATTGTAGTAAATACATTTGAAATCGGTTACAAACGAAAAAGGAAGTACATATTTTAGAATGGCTATCTGGACACAGAAATTGATATCACTGTTTCTTCTGGAAGGATTTATACAATAAAGAAACTAACACACTATGGAAACAAACTAAATTTTCTCGATAGTTGTATTGAAATTCTGTGTCCAGGTAAACCACTCTTAAACAATTGCACTTTCGTTTAAAACCAATTTTCACTGGATTAATTAAAACTTTTGATTTAAGGTTAAAAAAAGTGAAGCAAACATGAAATTCAGATCGCCTATGCTGTCACACTTTGAGATAGGACTTGTAACATGTATCAGCCTCTCTATCACTATAGCTTGTTGGTTCAAATGGAATATTTCATTAAACCCTACTAGAAATAGGTAAACTTTGGGAATGACATTATTGAGTGGGCAACACAAAATAAGAATAACCTTTCTCAACGAAAAAACAGCCATGGATAAAAAATTTACCGATCCGAATTGGAATGCAAATTTTTTGGCGCAAAAAGCACTTTAAGACATAATAAATGATTCCAAATGCCTTACTGCAAAATTCTAAAAAATGTTAGATATTTTTTTTGTAGTTGTCATAAATTTCAGCCGCCCGAATAATATGGTTCTTTATATGGGTACTTTACAGCAAACAAAAATTAAAAATTAATTTGGAACTAGTAAATTATAAAGATAATTTAAAATTGGACAGGCAATCAAGCAAATAAAAATTAAGATAGTCAGGAATATTTTTAATATTGACTTTTTCTTAATGGAGTGCAATGCACTTATCTTAAAGGAGAGCGATGCCGGAGCATGGGGAACTACATGTTGCTTTACAAAGTAGATATATGTAACATTGATTAACAAAAAAGGTAGGAATACTGTATCAACAAAATACAATAAACGCTGGGAAAAATAAAATACTAACATACCTATAATCTTTTTGTTTATGTTTTGTTTTTTTTTTGTACTTGTTATGCTGCAGAAATTCTGAAAAATGAGTGTATAACTCCTTAGATAAATAAACAGGTGAATAATAAATACTGATGGATGCAATAATGAATAGTTGAATCTTACTATAGTATAAAAATCTAAGGGACATTCTTTCACACATTCCACACATTCTTTCACACATTCCACACATTCTTTCACACATTCTTTCGCACATTCTTTCAAAATAACTTCGGGATTCTCTAAAATCTCAGATTTTGTCCATTTCTGTGTGTGCCAGGAAGTGCCGTGACTAATTGCTGACAAACGTGGCGACGGGGGGTAAATGAGCCGAGAGATGGGAGAGCCTCCTCCGCCAGCCTGATCGGCGCGCCGCAGCGGACCCTTGAATCCAACCCCCTACGCACCCCCTCCTTCTGTGCTGTTTTCTTAACTTTATACCTTTATCATAGTTTTGCATGTTGATTTCTAACGGCGCGCAGCCCCGCAATATAGACGCGAAGCGCCTCCGGGGGTTGGGCCGCGGAGCGGCGAGGGGGCGAAGCCCCCTAGTGAATAAATAAGTAAATATGGATGTAAATAAAAGCTGGTTATGAAATTTTGGCCAGAAGGGTATGGGCAGGGCAGTTCAACACGTAAGTTTCTAACCTCACACTTTCCTCACGAAACTTAAAATTTTGAGATTGAGGAACTTTTTTGTCTACAGGAGCGGCAAAACCAGTTGTCCGTTTAAAGGTTTTACTTTAATAAAAGGTGTACCCATAACTATTGATAAATATTTTTGTACGTATTTTTCTCGGCAACAGGATTTCATAACCGCCTTAAAATATTTTGTGATAATCTCAACGATAATCCATCAAAAAACAATGGCTAAAGTGAGGCTTATTGTTATGGATCAGAGAACAATGCTGGATATTTCTCTGTTCTCTCCAGAGAGTTTTGACATTCTATCGTAGCAAGATGCAAATACCCATCAAATGATTTCTGGCAGAGCGACAAATTAAAGAAGATAAAAAGAAAGAATGAAAAAAAAAAAAAAAAAAATGATAATATTGTTTGCATGACTTTGACAGAACCAAAATGATATGTTTTCTTGAAACATTTTCAAATTTGACAACAAACCACTAAGACCATAAAAACAACAAAAATAACAACTGAAAGTTAGATAATTCCTTCAAAAATATTTCACTGGGATAGTAAGTCTTTTAATAATATTGCAGATACAAAAAAGCAAAAAAATATAATAATGAGAAGGATGAAGTTTGAATGCTGGCGAGCTATATTTTCTTAAAACGTAAATTAATAAATAACAGGAGGCAATTAAAAAGTGAATGAATATATGAGTAACAAACATAAAAATACTATGACTTTCAAAAGAAAGTACCCTGGTCGAAATTCTCATTGTTGAACTTTTCTGTTATTTTCAATAAAATTTACGATTTTTAAAGAAGTACTCTAAGTTGGGCATTCTATTTAGTCCTTGAACACTTGAAAGTCAGAAAATTGCTCAAAGCTTACCGATAATTGGAGAAGCAAAAATTTTGACCTGGGTACTTGCTTTTGAAAGTCATAGTACAGCTTACAGATAAATGAAAAAGTAAATATTTTGATAGGCATTATCAAAGTCTTGTTAGAGTTAAGAAGATACAGAAAATGTCAGTAAATTGAGTGAAAATGAGGAAAGCAGCCAACTCTAGGGGCAGTTAAAGAACAGTAAAACCTCAAATTACTGAATGTTGAAGCAAATTCTGAGGAAACTCTCACAAGATCAACCTCAAAGTCACGCTTTCTGTGATTTTCCAGATTCTATAAATGCTCGGCCCTAGAGCAAAATTTTCCTATCCTTTCACAAACTTTACCAGTAAGCACGAACTTTGTGCATTCAATACTAATTTAATTTGCCTTTAAAATGTGCACTGTCCGCCACCAGTGGCATAGCGTGCACATTGGCAACATTGCAGTTCGTCCATTTAAACCCATGAATAAGGTCAAACTATCAGATGCTCGGTGAACACCTTCGCATTCGACGTTTTACAAGGGTTTAAATTGACACAGTGCAACACTGCCAAATTGCACGCTACGCTACTGATGGCCACAGTTGTAATGTTTCAGAAGCACAACAGTTATCCTTTTCTAGCTGATAGTGCTGCAGCAACGGGGTACCGCAAAATTAGAGCCAAGAAAGATATTAGAGCGATTAACACAGCAAAACTAATCAATTCCTACTTTTCGCCCCATGTCATTACCTACTATACTGAGACAAGTGTCAGCCGCAATCAGCTAAGCCGTAATATGTGATGGCGCGCCAGAATTTTTGATGCGGGGTCAAGCGGCACTCATTCTCAACTAGGAGAGTATACAAGTCAAAATGCCGCATGTTGTGCTTAGTCACTTTCAAGTTATTATTCGGGAAGTGATAGAGTTAAAAATACAAAGCACATTCCGAAAGTTTGGGCCCGAAAAATGACACTAGCACAATTTGGCAGCCGATTTTGTAAGTAACGCAAGGTGAAATGAGTGTGCCAAAGTATGTAGATTGAAATATTACCAAAATCTCAAAATTGCTAACCTTGACGCTGAATCACTACTTTTGCTTTCCTGAAAAATGACCCTGGTGAAGATACGATCCCTTTTCCCACATGACATCACATATATTAAACGAGTCCACGAGGACCCTCAGAAATACGGCTTGCTGGATCATATGGAACACCTATTCAGTCAGACCTTAAATTTTTCTGATCCTGCTCTAAAAAACGCAATATCTAAGGTGATTCTAAGTATGTCTCTGCATAATGTCTCGGCATTAACTTCAAAAATAAGGCTGAAAGTACGAAAAAAAGGAAATATCGCATTTCAAGACAAGAATCAATTTGCGATATTCCATTTTTTGATACTTTCAGCCTTATTTTGAAAGTGTTGACAAGATTTTTTGCAGAGACATTCTTCCAATTATTATCCAGTACCTGACTCCCCGTTTTCTTAAATATAAATTACTTTCGGCCAGTAGTTTGACATTGATCCTATGGTAGCGTTCTGGGGGCAGAAATCGGCACTAAACGCTGAAGAATCACCTTAAGTTACCGGATATTCCCGCCAGTCTGCTAAGATCCGATAAATCAAGGTTTTACTGTACCTATGCATAAAAATTGAGATGGTAGTGAAAGCTAAGCTCTCTTTTGCATTGAATTTGCATTTACTTGAAAGGAAATTAAACTGTAACAGCTAAGATTAGCTTCAATCTAAAATGATCAAACTTCCTTCAAAACAACCTTGCTTATCTATCAAATGTTCATGCACATCTCAACTTGAAACTAAAAATAAAAGAATGGACAAGGGAACGATTGAGGCCTTAAAGTCTCCATTCTATCACAAAAAGAGAACACCAGTTGTTTCATGGGCCCTTTTCCGGAAACGGCCTCAATTGCTCTTTACAGTTAGTAAAAGGGAAAAGAAATTTCTAAACAGCTTTCAAGTTTTTGCCACTTTAGAGCTCACAAGAAAAGCACCTTAATAATCACAAATGCTAATCTGAAACAACATCTCTCGCAACTTCAAAACTTTGCTGGCAAACATTTGAAAGCATCTAAATTGTAAATAGTTTGCACAAAGCTTTTTCTTGGGTCAGATGTCAGTTGTTTCATTTGTATTTGAAGCAAACAAATGTTTGACTTACTATCAACTGGGACATCTGTGTAGATCGATGCCTTTTTTAAGAGCAAAATTAGGAGACCTTAAAAAACCAAAATTCGACTAATTTAATTTTGGGAATGGACAGGGTTGTGGAGAAAATTATGGTACGGTCATTACTATATCACAACACGGGAGCAATAGGAATAAAAACTGAAACAAATGGAATTGATAACCTGATGGGAAACCTTGTTGACCAACAAATGCCTTTCTTCTCTGAGGAATAAAGAAAAGAGAAAGAGAAGAGAATTCAATTATTGGACAATGAAATCTTTATAACTTCGTAAAGTTTTCAGTTGTTTCTTTATCTGTTTGATCAAGTCAAAAGGCTGCACCAAAATGGATATATCTAAACCAACAGCATTGAGCCTATCCTTGACCTCTCCATCCTTGAAAAACAAATTGAGGGGCCTCCCATTGATCTCAGTTAAAACCCATGATGATAGAGATAAACCATCCATAGTGGGGGTTCTGGAAGTTAAACCTTGCATTGCAGCTAAACTATTTGGTACCACTTCACGAATTTCAGCCGTACCATTTTCTTGCACTATTCCCAGACTCTGACCCTCACGCTCACGACGAAGAGCAAAAACTCTTCCACAAGGTACACGCCTTATCACAAATTCAATGTACAAGCTTTGGGCACCTTTTATTACCTTCAATGCATCTGCTGCATTATGAATTTGAATGCCGGTGATGCTGACAATTTGGTCTCCGATATGAAGTACATTGTATAACATCGGATGCTCTTTCTGCTTCCATCCAGCTATCCAAACTGCACCAAAAGCATCTACAAATGCGATTGGACCAAGGCAGTCTTTCCTGCGGACTTGGAGACGGACACCCCCTGGATGCATAATTTCTCGGCGTAATTGTATTACTTGCTGCTCGCGAAGAGTAAGCCTTGATTGACCAGAAGGCTCAGGGTTGGCAGATTGTCTACTTGGTCTGGGAGCAGGCTGTAATCTTTGTGATGGAATGATTCGTATCCTATCGGCTGCAACAGGTGATGCTAATTCTGCATGAGATCCTCTCCGACGAGATCTAGGATTCCCGCGACCTCGACTTACAGGACCATGAATATTCTGCGCAAAGTAAACAAATCAAATAATTTAATACCGAATGATAAATCGTTGTTTGAAGCACAAATTCGAGCCTTTTTTAAGGTGATTTGATTACCTCCAAATAATGGCACCATGTCGCGCTTCTCAAAGAGACAAACAGTTCCGGTTAAAACTGATGGATACACGCAAGAAGTACAAACTTGAGAACTATCGGCACTTGAGAGCATATTTCAAGAAAATTACCTATTTTTAAAGTGATACACTTAAAAATATATAGCCGGGATATTGAAAATAAGAAAATTCCCATAGGCCCCAATGAGAGTGAGTGAGGCAGATAAGTAGGTATATAGTCTTACTCGCACTCATTACGTTTAAGGCAAAATTACCTTCCATTAATTAGACTTTATTTCTCGACCAATTTTGTTCATGTTGGGCTCAAGAAGTTCTTAAAAAATTACACAAGAGCTAATGATCTTGGATTTTGCGTTATTTCTTTGTTCTTAAAAATGTCAAGAACACATTAAAATTCCCAAAACGTGACTGATGGCGCAATCTATTCATTGGATTGAAAACTGGAAAAGTTTTGCCTACAATTATCTTAAATTCTTAAAATAGAGTTTGAGATTACTGTAACAGTAGGACCTTGGTCATCTGTGTTAGTTGGAGAATAATCAGCTAAGAATAGGAAAAACTTGCATCGCAGAAGACACCCAGAGAAGAAGTGAAGACATCACAATGTTTCATGCACTGCTCATTCTACACTTTTAAAATTCATAAAAAAACCATTATATATGTGTACAAGGGAAATTTTTTCATCACAGTTACACAAACATCTTTGGGTCAGAAATTTTCAAACAGGATTCAAAATTGTATTAATACCGAAAAATCAATGGTATTCCGTCGATTTGCTCCGATACTTACAGCTTAAGAAACCATATGTTCCTTACGCTGGTGTTTCATAGCGAACGATGGGACTGAGTATACAAGCGAGAGTCTCAACAAGCATCGTTCACCGCTCAACAGACCATATCGGACTGTCAAAAAACTAAAGGGTCATCTCAAATCTATCTCTTTCATTTTGCTGCTTGTCTCAATTGATTATGATTAACATTCATTTTTTTTTCTTTTTTTAAATAGAAAACGTGAAGGGGAACAGAATAACTCTAACAAAGATAAATTAAGTTACCTGAATTTGATTTGCAACGATTGGAGTCGCTAAACTTTCAGATATTCCAGGAGAAAGATTGCCAGATACTGGAGGAGGTGACGAAGGATTCCCAGAAGGAAAAATATGTTCATACACATTGCTATCAATTGGTTCGTTCTCCGATTGATTTGGTGGTCCAGACTCCGACTGACTCGTAGATGAATGCACTTGAGCTCCTGCAGGGATGGACGGAGTGGCAGAGCTAGAGCTGACAGGGCTACTAATTGGAATGACGGGAGAGGACATTTTGGAACTAACACAACTGACTGGATTAGCAGAGATGATGGGATTTACGGAGACATTATTTACATTATCTCTATGGCTGTCAAACAACACAAGAGGTTCAGCAGAATTGACATTTACGTTTGAACTAGTTTGATGAACATCTTGATTGGGAGCATTGAAGGAATGGTTCCGTTTAATTAAACCTATATTACTAGATATATTTGATAGTGGGGTGTTACCGATGAACCGAGCCACCGATCTCGGTAAAACAGGAGTGGCCGGAGGAGTGAAAAACTCTTCATTTTCATCGTTGATTGACAACGATTCATTAACAAAACTAAAATCAAAAACGCCTGAATTCGATGGCTGACTATTTGATGAGCTGACTTCGATTACAGTTATATTATTTTCATTACTACTACTATTATGACAATTACTATCACTTGGAGCAACAGTGTTACTATTATTATTGTTGGTGCTATTATGAGAGGTTGAGGTTACTGGACTTGGGGTGGGCGCAGATCCAGGGGAGGGAAGAGGTACTGGGGGCCGAGGTGAACCACGTCTTGGTGAAACTGGTGATGCTGAGTGGCTTAGTACTGAAGACGAAGTACAAAGTCTTTGGAGAGCCCTAAGAAGAAAAAATAAAGAGAAAAGGAAATGCATTAAAAGTCAGGTAAATACAATCAGGTTAATAGTTCTCACTTTGACAAGCAAAGTTTCAAGCGGACATCTAGAAAAAAAAAATTGAAAATTTTCTTGTAACTGCAAAAAAAAGAACAACTGAAGAGCAGTTTTTTTACTTACAAGGGGACAGTGCGACATGTCCGTGGCCAATCAAAAAAATATTTACGGGAAAATGTGGCCTAGGTGATACCATTTGACGGCCAACAGTCCGTTTTCTCGAATGGACTCTTTACAAAGTCCTAAATTTGCGCACGCATATATATTCGTAATTTCGGCCTCCAGATCCATCAGCTCTGGTAGCTCCGGTGTCTGCGCCTAGTCGGTAAACCGTAGGTTCCGAGTACAAGTCCTGGTTACGGCGATAACTTTTTGCACTCAGATATTTCACAGTTTCTATGTCTGCATTCTTCTTCCCGTAATATATTGTACGTATCACAGTAAATTATATACTTATACCTGTAAACTTTTACGAAATGCATGCCAATGTTAAAAAAATGCATAGATAGATCTACGACGTACTTACGAGCGTTAAGAGGAATAAGGACAAGATTACATCAAAGTATAAAGAGATGATTTAAAAAAAAGAAAAAAATGATACCTCGCCAGATTTGCCGGATAGTCGATTACGCGGCAACTTTCGCGAAATTCGCCTATCCCCGCAGAATTTTGCTGATTTTGCAAAAATTCGCTTTGAAAATTGAACCCAAGTGATCACGACTGAGTTTGTGAGAATCAGATCGCGATATGACCGTTTTAGAAATTTCGCAGGCGAAAAATTTTCCAAGCTCTACCGGCATGAGCATGCGGGCGAAAATTCAATTAGGCGCCACGTTTGACAAAAGCAACTGCTTTTTAGGCGCAATTTGCAAGTGGCCCCCGGGGATGCAGCGACACCGTTTGATTCTAATATAATATTCAGCAAAAATAATGATGCACGCATAAAAACTTTTAAAATCCACACATTAACTCAGAAAATTACCTCCATTTCAAACAACCTGCGCTACACTATACACTATTATCACTGACCAATTGCGTAGCTAAGAATTTTCAAAGGGGGGGCCCCAGTGTCCAAAAATTATCGAGGAGGGGGGGGATTTCCTGAAAGTTAAAATTTGGTAAAATTTCTTTGAAAACGCAAATAATTACTTTTTTTTAAAAATATACATAATTCTTGTATTCTTATGTAATTTTTGATCAGCCAAAAAGACCAGACAGCGAATGCAGCCAATACTGTATTTAGATGGAGATTCCAACATTTTGTGGTTACGTTGATGTTTAGGTATATAAACACTGTCGTTCTGTCTGTGAGTAGTAGTACGCTGGTGCAAATAGTTTGTAGTGTAGCATGGTCTGTTAGAAATAGAATCGATTTCTTAGATTAATGAGAAAACTTCAAAAAAATTAAATGCACTAATTGTTATTTTTGTGGAACTGCAACCCTCTAAGGGCCAGGGGGGTGATCACGGAGGATCGGATCGTTTTGGTATCGTTATCGTTATCGTTTGCATTAAATCAAATGGGCTTGCTTCTGCGCAACTCGATCGCGCGGGTGATCCCCTCCTCACCTCTTCTTACTTCAAACGATCGAGATAACGACAGCTCCCAACTCATCGCTTCCTTTCGTCCGTTTCAATCGTTACGAGGGGCTAAAAACGATTCGATCAGTAGAGCCACCCATAAGGTTACATGCAAACGATGACGATAACAATACCAAAACGATCCGATCCTCCGTGATCACCCCCCAGGTTACTTCAAAAGAACGACACTCCTCCGTTTAGATAGGGTAGGTAGTTAACTGTTCGTACTCGGGGGAGTTGAAATTGCCTATACGACGCATTGAAGGCACCTGAAGAAATATTAACTTGTAAGTGTTTTCATCGATAGTCACGTTTGAAGACTGAAACAATGTGAAATATACTAAGGGAGAAAAACGAGTATACTCGGGCTTGGCCCATAAGGGGTTAAGTAAAAATCAATGTGCCATATTGTAGCAAAAGTTTGCCACAGACCCATTAACAAAATTAGAGGAGGTGGAATCGACAGGGTTAGAGCTCATTTCACAAAAGAAGGCGGATGACAGATTGTGCTGTTCGCTGCGCAAAGACATGTTTTCATTCTTCCACAAGCGCAAAAACGTAAACTCATCTCTGCGCAGTAAAGAAACCCATCTGTCATTGGCCAACTTTTGTGAAACGACCTCTATAAAGCTTAACAAATAAGATAAACATCAAAGGATGTTACCTGGTATACAAAGATGCACTGATGTGACTGCTAGTAGTTTCAGGCACACCATTGGACGTTGTGGGCGTTTCTTGCCTTGATGCGTTTGCTGAAGTTCCCACAACAGCACTTGATTCACCTGTTAAAAAAAATTTTCAAAAATGGTAAAAGTAATGGAAAAATAGAGACCGCAACTGAATAATTAGATGCATAAACTAACTCAAACCCATTAAAAGTATCTTAATTTCCTCTATTGGGATGTCGAACACTTTTGCTGTAAGCGATCTAAGGGTTCATTCAGATGTAAAAACCTCAAAAAATAACGATGTTAGCACTAAAACTCACAAAATTCACTCCTACACAATTTAAATAGACAATATACATTTTGCAAAAAACTGTGTGACTAATCAAAATTCTTAGAAAATTGTCCTCTTTTGAACAGTCTAAATAAATCTCAAAAAAAGTCAAATCCCGAAATGCATGCATGAAAGGGTTAAATTCCCAATACCTTCATGATCCCCTCATTTTTTGCACACATCAATTTTTTTCCATTTTCTCACCAACCCCTTCTACAAAACCTCTCCTTATTTTTAAAATAAATATGAACACTGTATACAAGATGTAGAGTTCAACACATAACCAATTTAAGCAATTCAGCATTCCAATAATTTTACTCTCCTTACTTCTCCCCAAAATATATCTCATCGCTGTATTTTGCCCTGGTTGTAGTTTTTCCAAATTTTCCCCATTAGTTTCAAACAATCTTGTTTTAGTATGTTTATGTGTCAACCCTTTGCAGTCTCATTTTTTTTCCACTTGCACTCCCCTCAGGTAGTAATTAAAAACAATAAAGAGAGGTTATTGTTTATTGTCACGCCGCGCCGCTAGCGCTGTGGGCAACCTCCACACTATGTGAGAATGAAACTGCTAGAAGTTCTCGAGAAGACCCATAGAGCATAGCACGCGCTGAAGTTGTCGGGGCTGGCTCGATACGAGACTCAGCAGAGCGAAACTTTTTTGTCATGTCCGGTGAACCCCGACATGCGACCAGAACGGGAAATTTACAATGCAGGGCCTGACCCAACACACGAGAATGAAACTGCTAGAAGTTCCCGAGAAGACCCATTCTTAAGGTTCTGCAAAGGGTTAATATAAGTACCTAGTATGTTTTTGTTTTTTAATATAATAATTTTCTTTTTGCCTGCTTTGACATTTGTAAAGTTGCTCATTTTCTGTTACTTTTGTCATGTAATTGGGACTTGTCCCGTTGAAATTAAGTAGAGAAAACTACCGCACTCCACTATGACTACATTCCGCACTTACAACCCGCCCTCCCAATGAAATTAAATCAATAAATAAATAATAAATAAATACATATTGATGGACAGTAGTCCAGTATCATATTCCAGTTTTATGTAAGTTCCTTTAATTTTTAATTACAAGATCGGTTGCTATTAATATAAATTTGGTTTTATTTTATTTGTCATTTTTTCTTTTAATATAAGATACTTAGCTGCTGTTTCTTACCAGACGAGTCAGGAGGAAGAACTGGTTCTACACCAGGAACAAAACTTGATGGTCCGACGGGAGGGAGAGGTAAAGGTGAATTTGGATCTCGAGTGGGAAGCAAAGGAGGCCGCTGTTCTGGCATTCGACTGTAAACATTCTCTTTCGGAGAGAGAATTTTCATTTCTCTTAGCTTGCAGCAAATACTGTCCACCCATTCTGTCATTTGATCCCTTAAAGAAACAGTGACATAATAATAAATTGAAGAAATTAATAATGAAGAATAATAAATTATAATGAAGAGCTGGAAAAAAAATTGAGAGAAAGAGGTCCATAATTACCACTAGGTCAGCAGTTTTAAAGAAAAACATTTCTACGAAATAATGAGAAAGAATTATTACCATGTTGGAGCAGTGAAACGGAAGACCTCTGATGGGAGAGTTACAACAAACTCAAATTCATCCTCCGTCGCACAGATGGTTGGTGAGATATGCAAGACGTTACTTAGAGGCACAATGGCATCTGGTTTGTGAGCTCCAGCCTGCTTTTGATCATTGTAAAGCTCAAGAAGGGGTTCACTATCATTGTGGACGCAAAATACAGTCCAAACACGATCACCTTTCTGAAAAAATTAAGAAAGAACAAATTCAGGAAGATGTATATCATATAGAGTCTAATCAAAATAAGAAGAGCATAAAAACTAGATCCTGGATAGACCTAAGAAGAGAATTTTCAGGAAAAGTGGAAATCTTTAATTTTTTATATTTTTATTTATTTATTTATTTATTTTTTTTTGGAAGGGGGTTTTTAAAAAAACTTTGGAGGAATGAGAAATGTGGAAACATTTTTGCTACATACTTTTTCACCCTTTTTTTAATGAGGAAGGGAAGACTTGAAATTTCACCCTTCACTGCATAGAATTTTGTTTTCTAGTCACAATACTTATATTTCCGTTTTTAGTATTTTTTTACATGTGCTGTAACACCATCAGAAAGGGTAGGAGGAAAAAAAACGACAAAATCAAAATTGTCGTGATTTAATTTTGATTAACTTTAGCTGACGTTTTCAAAAAACAAATACCAAGAGATGGGTGGTTTTGATAAAATTAAGACGTATTAGAATACCCGGTCAAATCTCTCTCTCTCCCCCCCCCCAACTTAATTTGATTAATAAAAATGTTAGAATAGAGAGTTGGCAATCTTTTGGAAAACTTTTGAGCCTGTTTTATGTTTTCTCAGGATGCAAAGGTAGATCAAGCAACAGGCGCAATTCCGAGGGAGGTGGGGGGCTGAGGAGGCTGTAGCCCCCCTCTAGAGCTAAATTTTTATACTGTCTGAGGGAAATTTTGGGAGTTTTGATGAAGAAGTGGGTTTAACGATACGAAACAGCAGTGTTACACTATGCAATGAAGGGCTAGGTGCTGAGAAGTAACATTAAACTTTTAACCTTTGGATGAGCTCCTATTTTCTTATCTACAGTTGGAAGCTTCCTAAGCCAGGCATTTTTGTGTATTTCTCGGAATAGAACATTTGTCTGAGCCATTATTCAGACTTCCTATTTCATCTTAATTCTGCTTCTGTAATAAAAAAAAAAATAAAGGGCAATCATGAGCAAAACTTATTGTGACTTATTTGCTGCGAGTGTAGTACAAAAAATAACTTATTCAAAAATCCTTGATTATGAGATTCAATTTCAGAATGCTACTCTGCAATTTAAGAATTAAATTTTGAGACCGCAAAAGTTTGATCATTGTCCATCAACAATATCATCAGTTTGACCCAAGTTGGAGCGTTGACAGAGCCAACAGACTACTGTTTAGAGTTGAGCTCTGATGATGGTTGATTTTTTCAGAAATATCAGAATGTTGAGGATTTTTTGAATCATATATATTGTAGTCCAAACTGACAATCTTATTGCTATAGCCATTCGTCATAAGTCTGTTTACCAAAGTTTCAACTTTGAATATAATGTTCCAAGAAAGGATTACAATGTCCAAATCCTTCGGAAATGTTTTATTGATAGGTGCAACAGTAAATATTTTTTGTTTCAGACAAAAGATAATACAAGGGTCGTACTTCCTAAATGCATGTAGGACACCATCCGCAAATAGCTGTCTGATACCTTGTGATCTAGTAGGTAAAACTACTGTAAAAAAAATTAGAAATGAAGCATTTTTAGTATCAAGTTCTAACAAGAAGTAGTGTCTACATCTGAAATGCACTGGTGAGCATTTGTTTAACAACGAGTCAAACCTCTTTGCTAACCTACCTCTCACCGATGAGTTTTGGTGCATTTCTGGTAGCTCAACACTACTGATCAAGACCCCGGATACTAAGTATGCTTCAGTTCAAGCTGGATCTAATTACAGAGTGACTGAAAATATTGGAATATTCAAATTAGTTTTCAAAATAATACTAGTTGCAAGAGCGCTGGTGTGGGTAGGTATCACTAAAAAGTTCTGTGCAGTAAACATTTCAACTGTCTGGTTCCGCCGGTTCCGCTACACAATAACACAAACTGCACATTTGACTAAAAGTATTAAGTTTAAAAGCAGAATATGACAGATGAGATGTGTCATAGACTGCTTACTGAATTGGATCAGAGGGAAAAGAAAAAACTTAATTCCATGGCCTTACCTAGGGTAGGTACCGACCAGTTCAAAGATACTGAACTGTTCCCCAATCTATCATCAATTGGGTGCACATCTGATTTATCAAGTAGATTCTTTTGAGCTACGAGGAACTCGTAAATGCTATGGTTCTATTCACACTAATCACAACATAAATGATCATGGTATTCAACTGGGGCGCAGTTTTAGACTGGGCGTAAAGATGGAAAGGGGGTAGTTCGAACCATTCTATACAACCAATTAATACTTAGATACGCAAAAACTGATGTTGAATAGACCGAGAAGACAAATAGCAGCCTATAGTCCAAAATTGTTGCAATTTTAGCCATCAAATGCAGTAATACTTATTTTGGACAAAATCAATTTATATTGGGGTTAAAACATAATTTTCAGCAGATGCATATCCTGAGCCAAGAATTTTTCAGAAACTTATCTGTTGTCGGTCCTTCAAAACATTTGCAAAGAAAAACAGAGAAATTAAGTCTAGGGAATATGATGACAGAGAAATAGAATACTCCAATTACTTGGTAGATACCTGAGAAAATAGAAAGGATCCATACTCTCTTCACTCAGGAAATCTTTGGGCGAAATCAGCTAATCATGTCAAAAATAATCATTCATGAGCTATGAAGACGAAAACAAAAGAAAAGAGAGCTCAGGATACGAGAATAATTCACAGACTCTGACTATCACTAAAAGAGAAATTCGGTAAAGGTAATAATTTTTTTCTTCTAGGATTTGCGTAAATAAAATGATAAGCAATCAAAATACTTGGAATTAACCTAAAAATGAATTATAAATATTCAATATTTTCAATGGAATAATATCGAACATTAGTATATCTCGATAGCGTCGATACTATCGAAAAACGATTGATACACTGTTTGGTTATTTAATTTTTGAATATTCCAGTTTTTAGTATAATTTTGAGCAATTTTTCTTGTAGAAATATTGCCCTTAAATTTTTCATCACATTTTCATTCAAGTTTTTGATCAGTTTTAATATACCTTGCCAGTATCACAACGATAGTCTCGATCGATCGATTAATCGACTCGTGCTACCACTTATCAGTCAGAAAAGTTGAGCAACTTGGCAACATCATTCCAATTTGTCTTTCTGTTTGCCCTTATTAATTTATTATTATTGTTATAGTTGTAAGTATGTTTAATTCTTTTATTTTTGCTTAATATTCTCTGTAGGTGTTCACTTTTTGCTTCCCAACTTCTTCAGGTAATTATTGTCTCTAATTTACAACATCAGAGTGCCTACTTATCAACTTAGATGTCAGATAACCTCCTTCACTAGACCTCTGAAGCGCCACAACACTCACACTTTTTTGGTCAGCTAGCATTTCATTCTTTGCCCCATTAACTTCTCATGTTTCACCCTAATCTTATTTGCGAGATGGGTCTTCATGCCTGTGTTTTTAAGGCCTTATTACGTGGGGATGAACTGCAAAGATAAGCTTTTCCCTTTCAATTAGGGAAGCCTATGCTGCAAGTGACAGAAGTAAAATTCTGGGGGCAAAAACCTTGGTATTCAAATCAGAAAGCTGTGAATTTTCTCCGAGTTGCACTTGATGTTTAAAGTGACCTAGGGAGGATCTAAAGGTCTGTATTCGCGCGAGGAAAGATTAGACTTGGTAGCACATTCACCCTTGCAGAAAAAGTCTGTTGAAACCAAGGATAGATCAGGTAATTTCAAGCAACTTCACCCTTACTTATGAAGCTGGCCAAATTCCTGTCCGGATCAGGAGACCACGTGGGAGAACCATTCCTTTTGAAATTACAGGAATGAATTCGTATTCTTACAGGGTTCTTGGGTTGATGAAAAATTTGTTCCATTGATTTGAAACTTTATCATGCCTAAGATTCTGAAAAAGATCA
The DNA here is from genome assembly GCA_011764245.1 of Trialeurodes vaporariorum. Lineage (NCBI taxonomy): Eukaryota > Metazoa > Arthropoda > Insecta > Hemiptera > Aleyrodidae > Trialeurodes > Trialeurodes vaporariorum. Next base: position 38,372,830 of record VMOF01000024.1, read on the forward strand.
ACTTCAAGAATTTAGGTTGTTCCAGGAAGGATTGGACTTGATAGTTCTTCAGGTTTCACCAAAACATTAGCTCTGCAACTCTAATGCCCCAACGTCATTGGTTAGTATTGTTACGAAGCTGATTTTTTCATGGAAGCTGTAGAACTATCAAAGTCCAATCTTTCCCGGAACAATGTATAACATCCTACAAACCCTTGTTTCCGGAAGCAAGTCAAGTAAAATTCATCTGCCATCCCTTCCAGAACTCGGGTTGGAAATGCATGACTTTATTTCAGGAAACTGGCATCCTTGTTCCTGAAAGAATTTTAATCTCGGTTTACGTTTGGCTGTCCATTCCAGAAACTGTGGTTGATTTTTTTGAATGGTTTGAGGCATTCAAATTTATTTGTTGTTTGAGACTGGTATGCTGATAACAAGGAACTTAGCTTTGATTCATTGACTGTGATTTCAGGGGATTAAAATCATCAAGAATGCTGCGGCTTCCGTTTCAAAGGGCATTACCATGTGTCCGAGTTGTGTGCTCCTCTGCTGTGAGAGGAACTGCAAGTAACCCTGCTCCAGAAAAACTTGAAGTTTTCATCGATGACAAAAGAGTTCTCGTTGACCCTGGAACCACTGTCTTACAGGTGATTATTTTCTTTTCTCGCTACCAGTAGTTTTTCTGAGTTGGAGGCTTAGCTAAGTTTCTCTTCAAAACTGTTGAATTACTGGAAATATTAAGAAGTTCCACTCCGTTTTACAGAAGTACTCCAGTATATCATCATAGTTTCAAGCTATTATCAGCTTTGTGTAGAATAGTTGTAGAAGAAATCTCTGAAAAATAGGCAATCTGTAGACTGTTATTGTAGAGCAGTATATCGTATTGATTACTTTAGAAAAGTCTGAAAGCCCTTTTTTTGCAACCACTTCTCACTTCTTAATCAAACTTCTATTCATCAAATTTCACTTTTATGTGTCGCATCGGTGTCATAAACTATCGTATTTCGAATATAGCACGCCCCCGTATGTAACTCGCACCCCAAATTTCGGGCGAGAAAAAGTGAAAAAAAAAGTCACGTATATAACACGTGACTGACTAAATAATAAAGAAAACAATAACTATAGCATGAACTGGCAAGTTTTAATCAAAACAATTGAGATGACGCGTGCGATAAATCGTAGAACAAAAGGTTACCTAGCCTTGAGCGTAACAAACAGGGTTTTAGCATGAACTGACAGGTTATAAACGAATAATTGGTATGACACGCGTGTGTTAAATCACAGAACAAAACAAAAGGTTAATTAATTAAGATGATTTAAATGGCATTTATCCCTGCAGGGCCTACTGCCAACATGTAGATCAGGGTTAAGATATTTAGAGGTTGCCGAGCCTCGAACGTTAAGAAACAGGTTTCGGAGATAGAGTGCGTGCCAACAAAGAGAGTGGGGATAGAAGATGTGTAGAGGGGGCAGCCATACTGCACTGTGCCGACTGATTCGCTTCGCCGCACTCGGCCTCTGTTAGTGGCCGAGTGTTGTTGTCTCGGTAAAATGTTGCGGGTTGCGTAATTCCTCGTATATAATACGCACCCCAGATTTTGACCGCCGTAAATTGTAACAAAAAATGCGTGTTATATTCAAGTAAATACAGTAATTTTTTTTCTCTTTTGATTATCAGGCTGCTGCTATGGCAGGAGTGGAAATTCCCAGGTTCTGTTATCATGAACGTCTCTCTATCGCAGGAAATTGTCGAATGTGCTTGGTTGAAGTTGAAAAGTCTCCTAAGGTATGTATATTCAGTCATGAAAATTACCTAATTAAGTAAGTATTGTAATTTCTAACTTATTAGGAACAAATCATAATTTCTGGAGTAAAATCAGCATTAAAAATATTGTAGCCCTGATTAACCCATTGACATGTGATTTAATTTGACAAAAGTTGCTAGGCAACAATGCTTATTTGTTCATTCTATGCATACGGCGCACCTAGTGGTGAAACCGCGGAAGTAGAGTGAAGCGAGTGGTGCTATCTATCGGTAAATGCCGCAAGCTCTTGAACTCGTCGTTCCGTTGCCGTGAGATCGCCAAATCGGCGGTATGAATTCCTTCAGAGTCATGGCGAGTCTGACTCGACTATACATGGCAATGGGTTAACTCTGAAATCCATCAGGGGCATCAGTTCTAATTTTGGGGGGGGGGGCAAAGTCTGATCCGACCACCGGAAAAAAAAGGTCTGATCTGACGACCAGAAAAAATAAAAACATTAAATAGTTTTAGCCGTATGTTTACTGAGCCCAATTAAGATAGAAAATGTGTTACTCTTTCTCACGTGTACTTATTGAATGTATGGCCAAAACTGCTTTGAAAGATAACAACTTTAATTTAGATGCGTTTTTGCCCATCCTATGCACTGATCTAGCGAGAATTTAGGTGGGACTGCTGGGATCCATCTATCCATCGGTCCATTGAAGTGTCTCTGTCAATTCGTATGATTTAGGCTTGAAAAGGTTAGGGTTTGCCATTTGTAAACGCAGATGTAAACAAAGAAGGCCTATCCATCAGTGGCCAATGGATTTCATCTGCTGCCAGCGGTCTCCTGAGGCCACTGGAAACAGATGGATAGTAGTGGCGTAGCGTGAACTTTGGCAACGTTGTAATATGTCCATTTAAACCTATTTAAAAGATCAAACTATTGGGTGTTTGTTGAACACCCTCGCATTTGACCTTTTACATAGGTTTAAATGGACACTTTACAACGTTGCCAAGTTGCACGCTACGCCACTGCTATCCATCTGTTTCCAGTGACCTCAGGAGACCGCTGGCAGCAGATGAAATCCATTGGGCCCCAGCGGAAAGAAAAGAAACGGTTTGCTGGATTCCATCCGCTGGATTAATGGGCAGTGGATGGGGGAAAAAACGGGTCTCTTAAAACCAATTTCAATGTTTGATGGCTTTAAAAATCCGCCCAAAAAATTACAAAGGTGCCTATGCATTGTATCTTTGTTGACTAATGTAAATTATCTAAAAATAATTAAATTTAGGATAATTACTTTGGTATAGAGTTTACTATGTTTCTTCACTTTCTAATCTGTTTCTAACCTGTTTGATTGAATTTTCAGCCTGTCGCAGCATGTGCCATGCCTGTTATGAAAGGATGGCGCATCAAAACAAATTCAGACTTGACAAGGAAAGCACGAGAAGGTGTAATGGAATTTTTGCTGGTCAATCATCCTCTAGATTGTCCGATTTGCGATCAAGGAGGTGAATGCGACCTGCAAGATCAGAGTATGGCCTTTGGTAGTGATCGTTCTCGATTCACTGATATTGAATTTTCAGGAAAGAGGTACGTGTGGTGCTGAAAAACATTTTAAATCTGTTTAGAATCTGTAATTTTCATGATTTCTTCCAACTTTGATTAGATAATGATTGAAGTTGCCTCTGATTTGCTTGTGATAGATTTTAAAGCAAGATGAAACCTGAAGATTAAAAAGGAAAGTTCATCTCATACCCTCAATACGTTACCATCAAATTATGTATGTATTTTGCTTCAGGAAGGTAAAGGGAAATATCGGGAAATAAATAATATGTTGGATACATCGTGAGGAAAAGTTCATGAAGTGTAGTAAATTCTTGAGTCCTAATGCTGAATATATTAGTGTAGAGCAACATGGTGACCATCCTTAATCCCAAATATATTCGGAATGACAAAAAAAGTAAAATAAAATAAAATTAAAAAAAAAAAAATAAAAAAAAATAAAAAAAAATGAAAAAATGAAAAAACTAACAATTTAAAGAAATTCAAAATTAAAATACAAAATACAATTCAGAAAAAGGTTAATAAAAAAAAAAAAATTAAAAAAAAAAATTAAACATAAAATAAATAAAAAACTTCAGAAAAAAATTGTTCCTATTTACTTACAAACGTAAATCTTAAGTAAGCTCAGCGCTTGCTATCACCATTTTCTCCTCGCAGAAACAGCTGGTGATGGTGATTGCTGAGGGTTTCCATCCTAGGTTTGTACCTCCTGTGTTTCATTTATGGCCTGATCACCTGTTCTGTTTTTATTTTTTTTCACCTTTTTTAATTTTTTTTGCAGTTGATACTGGGGTTCTGACAATCCAAAACGTCTGGTTTCTTACTTATTATTTTAGCATTTAATCCAATTAAGTTGTTCTATATTTCAGTGAGCTAATTAAGAATTTTGTCTGCCTTTACTTCAAAATATATATTAGATTTATATGATGGGGCTCAAACGTTTGATGAAAAATATAATTACTTTTTTTTAGGGCTGTTGAGGATAAGGATATTGGACCCCTTGTCAAGACAACCATGACTCGTTGTATTCATTGCACTCGATGTATCCGTTTTGCATCGGAAGTTGCTGGTATTGATGATTTGGGAACCACTGGACGTGGAAACGATATGCAAGTTAGTATTTCCATCATTTCAATCAAAGTTTCTTTGTAGATCTCTCTAATATCTCCTCTCCTGCATCCAAACTGATTAGAGCTCATTAAACGCTCGTTGTAAGAAAAATATTCTTACTGCACGCCTTTGAATATTAAAGTTTGTAGCATCACAGGAAGCATTTTTGGGCCATTTTCGTTAAAGAAAGGCAATTTTTAAAGCTCTTGGCCATCTGTCTTTTTTCACCCGGGCATGTGTCCCCCCTCCTTTCTTGGCCATCCACCATTGATTAGAAAACTGTGTATTGTAAATCAATAGATTCAATGAAACAACGTTTCCTGTTTTTCAAGAAAGAGTTTTGTTACACATTATTTCAAAGAAGGTGGCGATAGTTTTCGAATGAGCTTAAATTGATCTTTGTAGGAGCAGTAGAACTAGAGATATATGTATGAGCTTTCAAAGTTTGAGAGTTCCCCGGGAAAAGGAGGCTTTCAATGGCTTTGAGCCCCCCTAACTCAAGTCCTAGTCATGCTAGAGAGCTGAATTTTTGGCAATTTCTCAGTTTCATTTAGTTCCACCTTTGTACCAAAAATCAACAAAATCCAGGGGGTCATGAAAATTCATTTGTTGAATGGGTCTGTTGCGCTTTTTTGCTGTAAAGCCGGAAATACTTGATTCTAAAGTAAAATGTTACGAGAAACCCGATGGAAAGAACAAAAACTCATTAAATTTCCTCTATAATAGAGAAAGAGTAGCAATTAGTAGAGGTCCGCTGAACAAATTTGAAAATGACACTAACGGCAAGAAACTCAATGATGCCATAGTGTAGGTCTGCGCCGGTGTTGCTGATGGTAGTGCTTTTGCATTGTGGTACAAAACAACAGTATGTAATATGGCCTTTTTTTCTTTCCATCAGTCAGAAAATCAGAGTAAAGTGCAGCGACGCGTCTTCGCAAATTGCAATTGGCACGCAAACGAACAACTTCCGGTTACTGGATGTCCTATACTGTGATGTCATCAAGTTTTGCGCCGAAAAAAAACCTTTTCAAATTGCTCGGAATTTTCGCATTTTTGAAAACGTTTTAGTTCACGATCCCGTGATCAAAAAAAAATTAAAAAAAATACAGTTAGTTCTTTTCATCAAGTACTTCAAGGAAATGAAAATAAAAAAAAGGTGTGCAACAGATCCATTGTCATGGCCTTGACGCTCTTTTTTTGGGTGTTATTCTACTCTAAATTTTCTTCAGGCAACTCGGAAGCAAGTTTTTAAAGGCACTCAAGTGTTCATCGATTTCTGTCGTAAATTAAACTGGTTATGTAATTTAGAATCAAACACTGTGATATCACCTAAGTGAGATTCTTTTCACAGAATGTTCAAAAGTGCTTTTCCTTAATCAAAACAAATATTTCCATTCTCAGGTTGGAACTTACATCGAGAAAATGTTCTTGTCTGAATTAAGTGGCAACATCATCGACTTGTGTCCTGTCGGTGCTCTCACTTCCAAACCCTATTCATTCACTGCTAGGCCATGGGAAACTCGTAAGACTGAGAGTATTGATGTCTTAGATGCTGTCGGAAGCAACATTATAGTGTCAACCAGGACTGGAGAAGTCATGAGAATGTTACCACGAGTGAATGAGGTCAGTCATAAATTTTCTGCCTCTCTTCAATAATTAAATAATGACATCAAAGTTCTAACACAGCTAAAAGTTAATTATTTTTAACTAGAAAAATTGTCTAATGGACTCAAAATGTCTACCATGTGGAAAAAGTGTTGATTGCAGAAATATCGTAATAGTATGGATTTTTCTCCTTTAGTATAGATGTATGTACTTCACTATTTAATTTCAACAAAAATTTCTCATCTTAGTATATAATGTAACTCTTTGCACATCAGCGCGTGTTTATGAGGATGAGATATGAGTTCATTTAATACCCTATTCATTCATCCACTTTGAAAAAAAAAAAAGAAAAGAAAAAATAGGAAATATTGATCGAAAATTGGACGTGATTTTGGAAATTTTCAAGTCATTAGTTTGAAATATTGGTAAAAAAAAAAAGTTCCCCCTTGAAACATTTTCGCCAGGTATTAGTAAAACCAAACAATCTTTACGACTGGAAGTCTTGTTTAGAACCAAAATTCACCTCAAAAAAAATTTAAAAAATGTAAGTAAAAAGAGGTTAAAAAAAGTTGGAACTTTTTTGTCAGGTATGAACTGAACCCAAACCGGTGGTAAGGCCTCCAAAGGTTTGCATAGCCCTAACAATTGGTCCTGGATGAGGCAATATCACCAGTAACCTTAAGAGTAATAATGTATTTTGAAATATGTATTTTGACCTACTTCTATAACTTCAAACCTACCTAATGCTTGTCCTCTTTTTTTTTGATTAGGAGATCAATGAAGAGTGGTTAGCAGATAAAGCCAGGTTTGCCTATGATGGTTTGAAGCGACAAAGGCTCATGACACCCATGATGAGAAACAAGGATGGCGAACTAGTTGTTGTTGAGTGGGAAGATGCCCTGATCGCTGCTGCCTCAGCTCTCAGCCATGCTCAGCCTGATGAGGTCTTGCATATTTACTCCTCTCATTTTTAATTCATTATTAGTTCACTGATCAAAATGTAAAAAAAGAGACTACTTCCATAAAAATAATTATAAATCAAGGTAGATGAAACCAGGTATGTGCACTATTGTGCAGTTTGATTTTCGCGAGGGAGGGTAGCGATCAAACTCCATTGATCAGCTTACATAGCTAGTTCGCTCCCATTTGATTAAAATGGGAGTTGACCAGCCTATGTCATCACCTGCCAGCAATCAGGACAACCCTAGCGGCAAATATCGCGAATGGCACATACCTTGCTTTTATCTACCTTAATTATCAATGAAAGACGCGTCTTGCATAGACAACAGGGAGAAAAAAAAAATCGGTTGTAAGAACTGAACTTCGGCTCATATGGAACACAGAGGTGTTCGGTTCCAGTAACGGAAGTTTTCAATTGTGAGTACCTAACTTCAGTTAGGAGTACCGAAGGTTTTGGTAAGTGTGACTGATACTATGACTCACATTTCGTTCCTACTAAACCACTTCGGTACTCCTAACTGAAGTTCGGTACTCACAACTGGAAACTGCGGTTGCTGGAACCAAACACCAAACAGAAGTTTTTTTCTCCGTGAAGGCCTTCCTTCCTTTCCATCCTAGCTCTAAGAATTTTTTATCAAGATGTTTTATTCTTATATTTTTTTTACTTCACACGTATCACTGATTAACAAGTCCATCATTTGTCTAATCCTCAGATTGCTGGAGTTGCTGGTAGTTTAGTAGACGCAGAGGCTTTAATAGCTTTGAAAGACTTATTAAACCGATTGGGCTCTGAGAATGTTGTCACCGAAACTCAATTCCCTCTTGAAGGATCTGGTGCTGATTTTAGAGCGAATTACTTGGCTAACTCTACGATCGCAGGTACATATGTTGTGAAGAGACAGGGCCGCATTTACGTTCCGTGACGCTGTAGGCAATGAATGATTCTGCCGCCCCTGCTGGTGAATGGGGGGGTCCGGGGGCCCTCCCCTTGAAAAATTTTGAATGTAAAGGCTCCTCTTGGTGCTATTTTAAGCCATCATTTCTCCTAAATCCAATCAAACTTTGATATGTACTCAGTAAACTGTCTGATAGTTGAAAGCAAAGGGCATAAGTTCTCTTGAATAATTTTTCTCCCGCCCCTCATTTGGGACATTTTCTGGATTCACCCTCAGTTTATGACCGTTAATCTAATGGTGAAGAACAAAATACATAACATGGAATCGCATCTTCCTTAGCTGTTTATTTGGCAACCATCCAAGACTGAAAAAAAATATTTTTCCTGTTACTTAAAATTTCATTTTGTGTGTTTATTTTTCAGCCATTGAACAAGCAGATTTAGCTGTGTTAATAGGAACAAATCCTCGTTTTGAAGCACCGTTGTACAACACACGAATTCGTAAAGCATATATTCACAATGAACTTAATGTCGGTGTTTTAGGACCAAAAGTCAGTTTGACTTATGATTATGAGGTTAGATTCTCCTTCTATTTTCCATGATTTCATGCTTATGCTCACCCATGCAGTTGTGCACTAATTTCATCATTGAAGTAACTGTGATGAAAAAGTTTGAACAATAGAAATATACCTGCGTTGAATCACATTTTCTGTTCTCCTCTGTTCAGCGGAGACTGGAGATTTAGTTTAGCTGTTTGAAACTTAAAATTATCAGTTCGTTTTTGGAATCTCTGTTTTTTTAAGTCCCTTCTAGAATCGGAATTCCTAGAATTGATTTGAATTTTTGAATTTCTTAAAACGAAATCTTTCAAATCAGGGTTAAAAATTCCGGGAATAGAACAAAATTCTCAACTCCTCCTTGCCAGATGTTAGGTGCCAAAAATATTCCCAAGCAGTTTTTGAAAGAGATTCACTTTAATTGCTTGAAATTCAGCTTTTAGAAAATTCCCAATCTGGTACAATATAACACCACTAAGCATGAATGGGTTAACCCTTTGCGGTCTCATTTTTTTTCCACTTGCACCCTCAACAGGTCGTAATTAAAAACGAAAAAGAGAGGTTATTGTTTACTGTCACCGCGCGCCGCTAGCGCTGTGGGCAACCTCTGCACTATGTGAGAATGAACTGCTTGAAGTTCCCGAGAGGACCCATAGAGCGCAGCACGCGCTGAAGTTGTCGGGGCTGGCCCGATATGGGACTCAGCAGAGAGAAACTTTTTTGTCATGTTGGGTGAGCCCTGACATGCAACCGGAACGGGAATTTTGCGATGTCGGGCCTGACCCGACACACGACCGCAAAGGGTTAAACAACCTGTAACTGTTGTCATAGGTGTGTACGGCGAGATTTTTTGGTCTGAAGTGACTCTCCTCTAAATGCACAACTCTGAAATGGAACTGCCAATTTTCCCTCTGATAATTTTTAAAAACGAATTAATTCTATTTAGGTAACGTTTTGCTGCAGTAATGTGACACATTGATTCTAACATAAAAGTTGGCAAAAATACTGATACATGCATTAAAAACTTTCAAAATCTACTCATCAACTCAGGAAATCACTTCCTTTTCAAACAATTCACGCTGCGCTAGACACTATTATCACTGACATACAACCACAAAGGCGGAGCCACCTTGTTTATGTAAACATCTACATAACTTTCAACCATTTGAACGTTTCTTATAGATGCATACAATTTTTGTATCTGATACATTACCTTACACAGACTCCCATGCTTGCACGTGCGCACACACCAGCCGAGGGGAGCGCGCAAGATTCATTTTGTAAGCCTTTTCTGTGTAAATGAAGCTAAAAGGCCAAATCTGACAGCATTGCGTGCACGCACATTCCAGCTGAGGGGAGCGCGCCGGATTCATTTCATAAGCGTTTTCTGTGTAATCGAAGCTAAAAGGCCGAATCTGACGGGCTCCCACGCTTGCGCGCGTGCACGACAGCCACTATTTTTTTGTTATCTTTGAAAAAACAGAAAAGGCCTGACAGCAAATACAGTCAATTTTATGTATCATGTATTTAGAAAGAAATTCCATTGTTTTGGACACAGTGTTGTTTACATTATAATGGTTCCGTCTATGTAGCTGTAAGCCAGTGCAAATAGTGTCCAATTTAGTGCAGGCTGTTTGAACTTGAAGTGATTTTCTAAGTTAATGAGTGGTTTTTGAACGGTTTTTATGTGTGCATCGTTATTTTTGCTGAATTTTATGGAAGAATCAAGGTTCTACATTGTTGTAGCAAAAGTGCGCAACAGACCCATTCTATTTAGGTTGTGTAAAAATTTTTGGATTTTTATGTAGTGTTTTGACTTTACAGTGGAGAAAAAAAAAATGTCAACCTTTAAAAACTAGAAATGATCATGATCTAACTACACAGGTCAGTCAATCCAGTGGATGAGTTTCGGTAGGATCTGCGCAACCTCCGCTTGTGACGTATAGCTGGCGCAGCTGAAGAGTGGGCGTTCAAATCTACATGCTTTCTTTTGGGGAAAAGACCCTTTTTCAAGTGCAAATTATAAACAATTTGTGACAGTGAAACTCGGTTTTTATTAATAAGAAAGTAATAAGGAAGGTTTCTAGCTTGGAGAATACTAATGCAATCGTACACACTTTTTTTTTCTATTTTCGGGTACTTTCAGAAAATTGGGTAGAATGCGTTGAATATTACGTACCCACCTTCTCCGTAAGAGAGATTTTTACTAACTGCCAGAAAATATAGGAATAAGAAATTGAAGTGTAACCATACTAGTTTTCTCGAAGCTTGAAACCTTCCTCGTGGTCTATCATAAATATAAACCAAGTTTCACTGTCGTGAATTATTCATAATTCGCACGTAAAAAAGGCTCTTTTCCCCATATGAAAGCATGTAGATTTGAACGTCCGCGCTTCAGCTGCGCCAGCTATACGTCATCCGCTTCCTCACTCTACCCAGTGATAGTGCCAGGCAGACGGAGAGGCAGTGGAGGGTGTGTACATTGACTGACCTCTGTAGTTAGATCATAGAAATGATAGTCCATTTACCTGTAGCAAAACCTTGCAAGAGCTCCATTTCACCATATTAAAGTCCCTTGACTAAATTTTGCAGTCAAATAGATATTATGTTGATCCAATTTTATTAATGCTTGCTTCTTTTTTGACATTTTTTTTTCGTAGTATTTAGGTGATAGTGCAAACGATCTTAAGAGCCTTCTTCAAGGCTCGCATCCATTTAGCGCAAAACTTAAAGCAGCAAAACGTCCATTGATTGTCCTTGGTTCTCAGCAGCTTGCACGATCCGACGGTGCTGCTATCCTAGCGCACGTTCAACAACTAGTCAAATCTCTCCAACCAAATGTGGTAAGTTCCTCTTTTACATATTACTTGATTACAGTAAGCAATATTGTGTGTTTGATTCTTTACTCGCAAAAGCAGGAACTATTGCTGATTTTTATCCGGTTAAATCAGGAAAAGTAGGAATCTTTCTTGAAGTTTACTCTTTGGTGATCCAAGGAGTCTTGCACCGTATTGACTCATATTCCAATTATTTAAAAAGGAGGAGCAGTGGCATACCAGAGGGCCCCGCAGGGGCTCTCAAGTTTACATCTGATCCGTTTATTTGAGGAAATATGTATAACATTTGGAAGAATAAAGATAGAAGGAGGAGAAAAAAAAATCAACGTAATCTTAAAGTGAAAAGAGCAGATTTATTGACCTGTTAGGTGTGGTAAATTGGCGATGCATTTTCTGTGGTATGAAGTGAATATTAAAAAGAGGTCAGAAAAAGAAATTCAGCTCTTCTCTTTCGTGTGAAAAAACAGCTCGCATCACCCTCGCACCGAGAAATCGGTACGTCCCCTTGGAAATATACACTGACCGCACCGTAATTTTGAAGGTGCGCAACTTTAGGCGCTTATAACTTTTGAACAAATCATTTCTGCGGATCGCGATTTGCGCCATTCGAAAGACCATAACTTTGACTTTTATATCCATAGTTTTTTATTCTTCTATGTGTGTTGTGCTTGTTTTTTAGACTCAAAAAACCACATTTTTTTCGTTAAAAAAATTGAAAAAATTGAAAAATTTGACTTACCTACTATTTTTTAATTGGACTTTCATATACATCAATCAAAAGCTCTTTTAAAGAGGAATATTTTGGCATAAAGTACAAGTCAAAATAATGATTTAGGCAACAGCTATGGGACTTTGAAATTTTGACTTTGGTTGTTTTCTGTTTACAACATTACAATAACTCAGAATACTCATAAATGTGTACCAATGACTTTGGGGACCAGTACAAGAAATAATGATCAGAGCTGCCGTTTGCGTAGAATTAATGACATTTTTCAATTCACCGATGATTCCACCGGTTGAGAAAAGTTTACAAAGCTCAGTTCAGTGTATGACAGGCATGCACGAAAATACACTGATCTTTAATCTTTTCTCAACCAATAGAGTTGTCGTTGACTTTAAAAAATTTGCGAATATTTTAATAATTTAACGGCGATTGCACCAATTGAGAAATGATTACAGATCAGAGTGTTTTTGTGCGGTACAGTCATACACTGAATTGAAGCAAGTAATCTTTTCTCAACCGGTGAAAACATAGGTGAATTGAAAAATTCCATCCACAATATGCATAACGGCAGCTCTGATAATGATACAATGAACAACACAAGGTGCAGAAAGCCCTTACATATTTTCTTCTTCAAATTAGTTTTTACTTTTTATTCTTGAAATCGGATTTTTTTCTTTCTTCTGTAACACAACAGCTGATAGCATTAATGTAATTGAGATGGTTTGACAACATTGCATTGAATTCAAGTTGTTTCTAATTGCTAAGCAACAAGAATAGAATCTCAGTCAACCTCACTAAATTTGCTTTGAGTGGAATTAAAATTACTAGTTATTTTAAACTTATTCAACGTTAAAATCAATCAAAAATGAACCACAAAGCCGTCCTGTCAAATGTGTTTTTGGGAGGCTCCTCTATTTATTGTTTAAAAAACCAATTAGATAACGATGTTGACTCACCATTCCTATTAATTGGTTGGGCGTATTCTGCACTCTTTGCCACATTGACCTGCCTACTAGAATTCATGCATGATCCCAACGTCGAGAAAATACAACAGTTTTTGTATAAGAGCAGTTCATCCGTTTTTCTACCCTGCGTAGCCACAGAATTGACTGTTCAATATGGTTTCGATCAGAACTATGCCATGGCTTTCCTGACCGTACCATTTTTGTATCTCTACTTTTACTACAAAAATGATGAAGACTCGGAAATTATCAAAATTCAGTTGGGCTTAGTGATTTGTTTTGTCGGAACTGTTAGTGCGCTCCATGAGAATCTTCACGGTTTAGCTTGTGCACTTTGTTTTCTTGTCAGTATGTATAAAGATAAAATTAGGGACAAAGATCTTGCTGAAACCATCAATACACTCTCTGGATCCCTTGGGAATATGATGGCTTTTTACGCTGTTAATGTGGACCGCTAATTACCAAATGTTTCTTGTTAGTCGTAATATTCCTTTGCATTTGTCCCTGTTTGCGTCATTAATGTCAGCTGTCGGAAAAATGAGAAGAAAAAAATTGTGGCCATTGTTTCTTTTTATATCATAGGTACTGTGTTTAAGACAAAATTATTTGTAATTTAGGTGTCTTAATTAAAGTGAAAAAGACCTATGATTTTTAATGTGGTAGGTATCTTCTTGTTTATTAATCATCCAAGAGTTGGTCAAGTTTCCAGCAAACTACTGACAATTTTTAAATTCATATACGTACTTACTTTGATCATTTTTCATTACTTTCAAAGTTGGAAATCTGGTTAAATGGAAGCCATTGAAATAAATCTATGCATCTCAAAACCAAGTTTTTATTTTTTACTCTAAAAAAAAATTACTCGCTTCCTTCTAAAAGCCTGTCAATTTCGGACTTTTTTTTTAATTTAAGAGTTATGTCCGCAGCTAGAGTTGTAGGTATTCTATTTATTAATCTATCACTACATCTATCTAAGCATCTATTGTTAGAACTGGAACCCAAAAATCGAAAGATTAACAGATATGTAACTAATTACTTGTTGCTAAAGCGGGCGGCTAGTTTTTTCTAGCAGGCTGTGACTAATCTCTCCAAACGCATTTTCCAGTGCTTTTGAATGGAAGTGGCCTTCGTTTCCTTTTTTAACTGATTTTTAACTCTATGTATCTATTGATCTATCTATGTAATATCTTATCATTCAATTACTGCAAGTAGGGTAATAAATTAAGAGAATTTGCACCTTGTTCATAATCTCCGTTCCGTTTCCAATACAAAGGAAAAGTATTTTTATTGTATCCGCTCAATTAAATGAACTGTGTTCATATTCTCAGGATCCCGACTGGAAAATTTTGAATGTCCTACACTCAGCAGCATCTCAAGTAGCAGCTTTAGATTTGGGTTACAAAGCTGGAACAGCAGAAATTCGCCAGAAACCTCTGAAAGTTGTGTATCTTCTTGGTGCTGATGAAGGCACTATTTCACCAAATGATCTGGCATCGGGTGGAGTTGTAATTTACCAAGGTAAGTTCCAGATTCCTCCTTGAGAATGCTGGTTTTTTGTTTTTTTTTTTTATGGGTTTTATGTGGATTTCATTTCCTAAAAGTGTTAGAAGAAAGGAATTTTCAGTATTTTTTATAATTTTTTCTAATCGCGATATTGTGGATGAAAACTTTTTCAAAGTTACAAAAATTTAGAGCGATTTGAAAAGGTTTGCGTTTGGTGGGAACTGGTGATTACGTAATTTTAGTACTAATAGTATAGGACATTCGGTGACTGGAATCCGGAAGTAGTCCATTTGTGTGCCATTGGGAGCACTGAGAAAGCTTGGGTTTTAAGGGGGGGGGGAGCAAGAAAGTAAAAAAGCTTTTATTTGTACTTACACTTTTGTTTGAAGACTTCTTTATTATCTGAAAGCACATATATTGATTGTCAAATGGCAATTTGCAGTTATCCAAGTCTTACTCTATTTAATACTCTTGGTTCATTCATTCATATTTTTCTTTGTTTGTAACAGGACATCATGGAGATGCAGGTGCAACTATGGCTGACATTGTCCTTCCTGGTGCAGCCTACACAGAAAAGCAAGGCACTTACGTGAATATAGAGGGTCGTGCTCAGCAAACATTGGTTGCAGTAACCCCACCAGGATACGCTCGTGAAGACTGGAAAATTATCAGAGCTCTCTCGGAGGTTGGTGTCTTCAGTTCCTCTCCTTCCTTTAGAACCAGGGAGTCAATCTGAACTGAACTGCTGAAAAATTTTGAACCGAACCGAACTGTGTATTTTAATTTTAAAAATGGCCTGAACCCAAACCAAATCTGAACCCGAAATGGAGACAGTACGAACCGATAAAAAACCGGTTCAGAGACGGTTCAAGTTCAAATGGCCAAGAAGTGACGAAAGAATCCTGAGTCTCACAATGTTTTTGTAGGATCTTTTTGTGAATTAAAAATCTTTTCAAGAATCGATCTTTACAGCGGGAAACTGTAAAGGCAGAGAATATAGCCTGCCAGTTTGTTTCCGTCAAGATAGCTACACTGACTCAGCTATCAAAGAAGGAAATCAGAAATTTATTGTGATTAATAAATTTGGAAACAAGACAAAAAATTTGACATTTCATTCCTTTGAAACAGTTCATGAACCTAAATCTCTGCCAAACTGGCTTTGAACCAGTTCCAAAACCTAGGATTTTGCCAAACCGAAACCCCGCACGCATCCGAACCAAACTGCAAGCGGAAATTTTGGAAACCTGCTGAACCCATACCAAATCTAAACCCTTTTTTTTGACTGGTTCAACTCCCTGTTTAGAACTGACATTTTGCCCCTCAAGATTGGGTCTTGCAAAAGAAATGATGCGCGCAGCTAAAATTACTAAAATTCACTCCTAAACTCAAAAACACTTAGCAACATAATAATTTATATAATTTAACATAATTTTTAACATAATGCTAAGGTGGCTGTCATACGAGCGAGTCATAGCTAATTGCCACTCTCCATGCTGAGAAAAGTGATTTATCATTATCATAGAGAAAACTGTTATTAGATGGGACTCCCCCATCATGACTTGCTCATATAACAGCCATATTTTAATTTTGTTATAGTATTTATTGAGTTTGAGAGTTAATTTTGGAACTTACTGATGCTCCTAATGTCATATTCAAGTGATTTAACACCAAAATTGACCCGCTCTACAGCTTTAGCAAAATTTTGCAATAGACCCTTATCATCCTAGAAAATGAATATTTTTCAAAGAATGTAAATATGCCTCTTATCAAGAACCATCAGAACTGGCCAGCATCTGTGCCCAACTTTATTTTGTCAAAAATGGTGCTTGTCATTCTTTTCCTGTTAGGTGTCACTATGTGAAAGTTAATATGATAGTTAGACTGTTAAAAAAAGCATATTACTAATTAGTAACATGTAAGCGCCGAGCACATTGAATTATCGCTTTTCTTCATTTTAAAAGTAACCGTGTGCTATTGTGCTTATCTCATTTTTTTATTACAGTTGGCTGGATACAAGCTTCCATATGACTCCTTATTTGACATCAGAGATCGATTGGAAGAAGTTGCCCCTCATCTAGTTAGGCATGGCGAAGTTCAACCAGCCAATTATTTGGATCAAGCTGTAGAACTTTCGAAGGTCAGTAATATCTCAAATTTATTTTCATAGTGATTGAAAAAGAAACCAATTTGATGCCAGGAACAAATTTATTGCCTCTCTCTTGAGTGAACTAAAAACTCCATACATATTTTTCTGCTTAACACAGTTCTTTTTGAGTATTTTTCTGACTGAAGTTTTGAGTCATTTTTGAGTACTTTTCCTGGACGAGGAAATAGCTTTTAAGGTGATTCTTCAGCATTTAGTGCCGATCTCTGCCACCAGAGCACTACCATTCGATTAATGTCAATTTACATGGCAAAAGTAATTTATATTTGAGAAAACTGAAACGGCTAGACCCTCACCTAGTGTTAGAATAATCATTTTCCCACAAAGAATGTTCGAGAAAGTTAAAAATGCGATATTTAAGGGATTACCTTAAAAACTAAATAGGCAAGCTCAGAAATAAAAGGAACGAAATGAGAGTTAAATTAAAAAAAGTATAATTAACGAGAATAAAAACCAAAAGTCGGAGTTGAAACCCAGATGCTGACTGATTAGGTAAAAATTAAGATGTTTACACGGTATTTCGTCTCCGCCGCGCCAACAATCAATTTACTCGTCGCCATGGTTACCGGATCGGGCCGTTTTCCTAACTCTTCTTGTCGAATGCATTTGGATCGTGCTGCGAACCGGCAGAAAGCGGAGTGTCAGTTACTAGCTAATCATCTGAAAGACGTCTTTGCATAATATATCGTCAATAATTTCAAAAATGAGGTTGAAAGTACCAAAAAAATGGAAAATCGCATTTCAATACAAGAATTGATTTGTGATTTTCCATTTTTTGGTACTTTCAGCCTTATTTTTGAAGTTATTGACGATAGATTTTGCAGAGACGTTCTTGAGATGATTATCTAGAAACTAACACTTTGTTTTCTCAATTATAAATTACTTTTGGCCTGTAATTTGATATCAATCGAGCGGTAGCACTATGGTGGCAGAAATCGGTACTAAGCACTGAAAAATCACCTCAAGAGGTTTCTCTAAAGTTCAGAGTAAAGTCTATGGGGCCATAACAAGAGTCTTTGCATACTATGAGAGTGGAGCCATGTCATGTACTTCTTCTACAAAACTGAAGAAGAAGAAGCACATCTTGGAGCAGGTTCCAATTTAAAACAATGTCGGTCGTTGTTGTGAAAGATGATGTCTCCTAGAATATTACTTAAGCAGAAGGAAAGTCATCAATGATTCCTGCGGTCACGGTAATTTAAATTGTGTAAAATGAGCAAGTGACAAAAGTAAACAAAACTTTCCGCCTTTTGCATTTTGCCTCTTGAGGCTTCTGTGAGAGCCTGAATCTAAGAACCAATCAGAAATGGATTCCGACATGGTGCAATTCTTAGTATTTGGAGACTCTAACCATAACTGCTTCCTGTGTTAGGTATTGAATTTGTAGTTTATCTTTTGTTGTTGAAGAATCCAGGGAAAGAACAAATGTCGCAAAAAGCCATTTCTGTTTTTAAGCTGAAGGTAAGGGGGAAATGACGTTCAAAGGTTATTCCTATTCTTTCTCATAAAAATCAATTTATTTCTATCCACCGAAATTGACTGTAGATCTCTATTCTGTTTGCGCTTTTATATCCCGTTAGATGACCATGAAAACTATAATTTTGATTTTTGTGACTTAAAATTTTCCCCCTTGACTCTTCAGTTGTGAAAGGCGTTTCGTTGTTTAGTTTGCTGCTGCGTTTCATCTCAATTTTAAACTTTGATGAAGAAATTATGACTGAATGAAAATTTGGCAACTGACTTCATTTTTTTAAGTACATGGCTCACTCAAAAAAAGAAATGAAAGGTAAAAAAAAAAAAAAAAAAATGAAGAGATTTTTGTAGTTATGAAAGACAAATATTCCAAATTTTTTTTTTACTTTTCGGATTATTCTTTAAGTCAGCCATACGGAGAAAAAAGTGAAGAAATGGTTGCCAAATTTTGACTACGTCTAAAGTGACTGACCTTGTTCTTTCCGTGTAGTCTTTATTTTTATTTTATTTTCAAAAATTAGTAAGTTGAAACATCATAGTGTTACTGTACAAGTCAATACAATAGTAATAATAAAGACACAACCCAATAGTGATAAGAATAACATATTAACTCATAAACTCATCTACAGGATAGAGGGCTTTGATCAGAAGAAAAGCCTTGAGCTTGGCCAAAAATGCAGGATAGCTGTCTTCCCTTTTTATTTCCTCCGGAAGTTTGTTGTATACTCTCGCCACTCTAATGTTTAAATGTGAGCTATGAGAGCTGGAGCCAGTCTTCAATAAAATATTTTATTCATTGTCTTTCTATTGATTCATAAATCTGTTGTTGTGTTTCAGAGCGTTTCGACTACTTTTGATTCATCCCCACTAGATGTCAAGCAGAAACAATTGGAAGATTTCTTCATGACTGACGCTATTAGTAGGGCATCTCCAACAATGGCAAAATGCGTTCAAGCAGTTTTAAAACAGAAGCAGTCAAAATATTACGAAGGAGAAATCTAAGCATGTGTCATTATGTTAGCAGGAAATGTCACTTTCTCTGATAATCTTTTGCGCCTCCATTCATCAGTAAACCAGATTAGTCAGAGTAAAAGTTACCTCATTTGTTTTAAAATATAGAATCCAAGGAGATTTTCATTTATTTAGAGGGGCAGTTCAAGGGGTAATCAGCGTAACTGACCCAGAAGATTTTTAGGTTAGGGTTAAGAAGCGTATTTTTGCAAATGTTTCGGTACATCATTATAACCTTATCCACTAGGGTACGTCGAAAATAGGCGATTTTCGATATCGCCATCGGCTTGGTGCGGAAAATGTTCTACTCATCAATAGAAACAAAGTCCTCTTCACCGATTTCAAAAAAAGTTTTGGTTTTGGCCTCTTCTTTTGCCTTGAAAATCGTCAAAAATCGAAAAAATTGTCGAAAAATGCCGAAAACTAAGCAACCCGCACCATATGTAAATTGGTTGAAATTTTTCACCAATATAGCCAAAAAGTTCATTTTAGGCCTTCTACTTAACCACAGAACAATAATATTTAACTATCTTTTATTCCCTAACACTCTACAGCTTTTTTGTGAAACACTAAAAAAGCGCAGTAAAACGCGCCTGAGGTCCGGATATTACGCATATGCATAAGACGATCTGACGCTGCTACATCTAAGTTTTGGCTTCGGTTTTGAAGCAAAAACTAAACTTAGAGCTTTTAATGAAATGAATTACGTGGGTGGAAACGTTGTTTACACCATTGTGCCTCGGCACGGTGGTATGAGGAGCGAGGGGGAGAAAGGTACACACATAGTTATACAAGTAAAGTTAAACATATGGACAATCGTATCAGTGGCGTAAGGTGCAATTTGGCAACGTTGCAGTTCGTCCATTTAAACCCATGAAAAGGATCGAAGAATTGGGTGTTCGGTGAACACTTTTGCATTCGACCTTTTATATTGGTTTAGATGGACAACATACAACGTTGTCAAATTGCACGCTGCGCCACTGAGTCGTATAGGTCTCACCATTTAGATTTCCGTTTTAATAAGAGCTCATTAACACGTTTGGGTTATCGATACCATCGTTGCAACGACCATGGTACTATGGTCAATACCATGGTATTGACACTGGTTCCAATATTCGTACCAATAGGTACCGGTATTGTCTTTCGGCCCGGAATCAATAAATACGTAACTGAAAAGTGAAATTAACAGATATCTAGGAAACTAAAAAGTGAAATTAACGAAAAATTCAGCCCTTTAAAATGGAAAACGGTGTTTTACAGGGGTATAAGTAGGTGAATTAGCGTAACTTATAAGTTATGTATACATACGAGGTGATATCGCGTTTGCCAACTGACGTGCAGCAACAACTAACAATAAGTATCGATACTTTATGGTTGAGGTATCGATACCAAAATATTTACAATCTCACATACAGTACCAGCGTGGTGATCTTCTTAGACTCTTCGCACGACTGATTGTTGAAAGATGACAAACTCACGTCTTTGCCCATCTTCTCTTGTGTAAAATGTCACTCGCTCCAAACTTTTTGTCCATAAACTGAGCTGTTTACCACAAAATAGCATATCAGCGGCCGAAAAATGTCGGGACAAAATGGCACTGAGGAGAGTGGCCGTTTCGTCCCAACATTTTCTGACCTCTGCGTTAATCGTGAATTAAAACCAAACGTGCTGATAGAATTACTATGCGTTTTAACTGAAACATTTTCGTGCTTCCTAAAGTGACTGCTAATGGTTTGAAATTATAAAAATGAACTTCCTACATATGTGACTCGCTATTAATTCAGTATTCTGTTATGCGGCTCAATGATCGCGCAGAATGTTTTCACTTTCTTTCTGCTGAATCTCCTAAATCAGATTTTCTCGACTAACCAACCACGTTATGCAAGTATTATATATTTCACTCAGATGTTTCTATTAGAGAATGAGAAACTTCCACCATGGGCTCTTGCTCTTATCAAAACGGAAATCTAAATGGTGAGACCTATACGACTCAGTGGCGCAGCGTGCAATTTGACAACGTTGTATGTTGTCCATCTAAACCAATATAAAAGGTCGAATGCAAAAGTGTTCACCGAACACCCAATTCTTCGATCCTTTTCATGGGTTTAAATGGACGAACTGCAACGTTGCCAAATTGCACCTTACGCCACTGATACGATTGTCCATATGTTTAACTTTACTTGTATAACTATGTATGTACCTTTCTCCCCCTCGCTCCTCATACCACCGTGCCGAGGCACAATGGTATAAACAACGTTTCCACCCACGTAATTCATTTCATTAAAAGCTCTAAGTTTAGTTTTTGCTTCAAAACCGAAGCCAAAACTTAGATGTAGCAGCGTCAGATCGTCTTATGCATATGCGTAATATCCGGACCTCAGGCGCGTTTTACTGCGCTTTTTTAGTGTTTCACAAAAAAGCTGTAGCGTGTTAGGGAATAAAAGATAGTTAAATATTATTGTTCTGTGGTTAAGTAGAAGGCCTAAAATGAACTTTTTGGCTATATTGGTGAAAAATTTCAACCAATTTATATATGGTGCGGGTTGCTTAGTTTTCGGCATTTTTCGACAATTTTTTCGATTTTTGACGATTTTCAAGGCAAAAGAAGAGGCCAAAACCAAAACTTTTTTTGAAATCGGTGAAGAGGACTTTGTTTCTATTGATGAGTAGAACATTTTCCGCACTAAGCCGATGGCGATATCGAAAATCGCCTATTTTCGACGTACCCTATTATCCACCTAGTCTGTATTTCATTTAGACTTGATTCAATATTTTTCGGGGTTCATCTCAGTGATGACTGGTGTGTTTTGTGGTAAACGTTGGGGTTTTTTTAATCCCACCTGTGAGTGGTGTTCAGGCGAGCCTGATGCTTGCTTGTTTTCAATAACTCCGTCGGGTCGAGAATGCATGCTAGATCATTTGCAAAAATGCTTTAGGTGTTATATTTCCCACATTTTCCTATGTATTTTGGTTGTGGACAGATTTTGTTGCAATTGTTTCTTTTTTGCTGAGACAAGACTCTAAGGAAATACACAAGAAAATGTAGGAAAATGCACTTTTACTTAGCTTTAACCTCTAAATTGATTATACAATATACATCGCAGACTGTTGCTCTAAATTGCTAATGCGTAGCTCTTTTTAGCATCACTCTACTTTCTCAAATATTGATCAACCTCAGCATTTGTCTGAGAAGTTTTATTTTTGACTAAAAAAAGTTGTTTTGTTAACTGTAACTCCACTCTAGGCTTGTTCCTTTTAGCTGGAAAAATCTTGATCACTTGAATCCTTAGAAAATCATCTTTGTAACAGCAAATATTAGATCTTTAATCCTTTTTTATAAGGTCTGTGTCTCACTAAACAGAAGATTTCAATGAAGGAATGTACTATCAGTCACTCGCACTCAATATTCTGGTGCGTTTCAATCTATATGTCGGAGGCAAATTGCAATCTTAGGCAAATCACACAGTCAGCCTGTGATTTGCCCAGGCAAAGAGCAAGTCGCAAATTTATGATCTGAAAAAATTCTGATCAAGCGTAATGGTGACTTACAAAATAATTATTTTGAGGTTTACTCTAGCTCATTTGAAAGTTAATAAGCTAGTGTTCATATTGATAACCACAGATTAAGCTTTTCTCAATGGGGTCCTCTTTTTATGAACTTTTAAAGCGATTAAATACAGGTGTTCTAACACACTTCATCTAAAACAGCGTAGGTAAAGACCTAACCAAAATAAACCTATACTGATGAAATTGCCATTTCCGTCAGATTATTAGCTTTCAAATGAGCTATAGTAAATCTTAATACAGTTAAACTGTAAGTCAACAGTACGTTTGATCTGAATTTTTTCTGATCATAAAGAAGCGGCTTGCTCGTTGCCTAGGCAAATCGCAAGCCGATTGTGATTTGCCTAAGATTGCGATTTTCCTGCGACATTATATGCTCATTGAACTTGTGATTTCTGTCATTGCTGTATTGAAATTGCATTACTGTTTCACCTTTTCATGCTTTGAATTTCTTCTTTTTTCTCCATATTTCAGTGTAGTAAGTGTTCGGCACTTACTTAGTGCTTGCTCGCTTTAAGTGCAAATTTTCATTTATGAAATTCAAGTTGTGATAAAATATTCTACCCTTTAAGTATCTGGCAAGCTGTCAAACTTTTTTGCTGTGTAAGTTATTTTATTTCTATTTAATACTTCTATGTATTTCTGAATCAAAAATTTCAAACTTACTTCTCATGAATGCTGACCAATGGCAGTTTTTTTTTGTTTTTTTTTTTTTGGTCGTCTGTAAAATATGTTGTTATTGTAAATATTAAAATAAATTGTTTATTAAACTCAGTTTCTTTTTCTGTTGAGCCCTCGGTCATCTCTTGATCTTGTTCCAGTTTATGTGTGATAAAATGTTAGGATTGGGTATAAAACATGATTAGAGCTTAGAAAATTTTGCTGTTATTTTTTCATAATTTCGGTGTTATTTTTTACTGATTTCGAGGTTATTTCAGAGGCGAATGTTATTTGCAGTGTCGGGTGAAGATTTTCACCTGAACTGAAGGTTGTGCATTTTATTAACCCATCCAAACTGTTTGTTTGGCAAGGACGGATATCTCGGATGCTGGACCCGAACCTCGGAATCTGTACGGCTGTTTCGCAAGGTGGGGGCGAAAAGAGTAACTCAACGGTGAGAGACAAAAATGAACAATGCTCCTGATTGGCTAGAAATGGTTTTGTTGACTTTGGCGTTCAGTGTCCCCTAAAAAGTTCCAAACCTGGAATTATCGCCCGACACTGTAAATAAAATTCGCTTCAGGCTGATTTCAATATTATTTTTTTGATAGGCTTTTTGCGTTTTTCAAGGTATACATCAACTTACTATTTTTTTAGCGGCAATTTTTGAATGTTTTTATTTTAAGGAATGTTTTAGAAGATTGTACTATGATCAGCAGAAAAAAGTATCATTGTAGAAATTGTCATCGTACAATGTCTTGGCTAATTTCAGAGAATTCTGCGGTTTTTGGGTATCTCAGAGTTTAACAGGATTGCCACTTGAAAGTATGCCTAAAAAAATCAGAAACTCTTCGGAAAATAATAGAAAAATTGATCAAGAACAATTTCGATGCTAGGACTTTCTTTTGCTGGCCAAAGTACAGTTCAATTCTGACAATGGGTACTACATACCTTCTGTTTACATAAACAGACTAACTTCCCGTAAAAAAAAAAAAAGAAAAAAAAACACGATTCTTTCGTGCTACAGTATCAAATTTTGCCGAATCGTCGATTATGCTGTAGTTTTCGCAGAATTTTGCAGTTATTTTGCTGATAAATGCCAATCCTGCTCATAAATTTGAAAGAGTCCAATTTTGCATTATTTGGCACTGCATATTTAAATCCAGGAGGTCGCGACTGCAGTTGAAGATTATAACGATACATGACCGCTTTAAAAATTTTGCGGCATTTCGAGGCCGCAAAGTTTTCCAAGATCTAAACTTGATCTAGGAACCATCTCAGGTCTTTAAATGGTCGTTTCAGATATGTACAAGGGAAAGTATGAAGGGACTAAAGCCCACTTTGGGCGAAAGTGGGTTAGCTTACTTTTTGAATTCTCCTCCATACATGCAAAATTTCAAAATAATTTGAGGAACTGTACGAAAATAAAGGAAGTGAATGCTTTTGAAGGTATGCAGTCATAGTGGAGGTAAATGAGAAAGCCGTGCAGTTTTTAATGACCTCCTGTAATTTTGTCAAAGTGGGCTTTAGCCCCACCTTTTCCACTCTTGAGATGGTTTTTTTTTTTACATTTTAGTTTGTTGAGAATTTTTTTTATTTTATTTTATTTATTTATTTTTCTATTTTTTCTTTATTTTTAACTTCAATTTTTTTTCTTCTTGAGCTGACTTTGGTTGGACATATCGGACATTAGAGTGGAACGCATCTATTATTTTGTCGGATATTACCAACATTGGAGTGGAAAGGATTATGCTAATCATGGTCGATATCATCTGGTTGCAAATGCAACTGAAGGATAAAAAAATCACTCTTTTTAAGAACATCATTAATAAATTGATGAATGTTTGCCTGCTAGGATTCATTTCTGAAGATAGTCTATGGGAGCCATAGATTCATTTTATTTGATGTCTGTTCTACTAGGATGTCAGATTTATTTTCAAAATTTTTTTAAAATATTGAGCTATGATTTTTTTTTTACTACATAACCTGGAATCTCCTCAGTTTCTTTGGAAGGTTTTTTTTTTCTTTTTTTCTGTCAGTTCCAAACTTTGTCTTTTTTTCTGAAATAACTATTGAAACATGAAGCGTTAGTATTTCAACACCTTAGTAAACATTCAAGCCTTTTAGGTGGTTAGTGAGTTTAGTGTTAGTGGGATACCTAAACGTTGCAAGAACAGATCTCAAAAAAGCTCTCTTGGGTGGTTCGAATATGAGTTTAGCTGGCACCACTTTGTATCTAATCTATATCGCAGGAGTGATGTTGGTTTTTTGGTGGATTTTGTGTTTACTCCTTCAAAATGATGATTGGTCTATTTGCTCATTTTTCTAACCCTTTAGGTACTGTTTCCATATTCATTTGTTATTTTTGTACACAACACAATTCAATTCTTTTTGTTCGAACAGTGAAATATGGTTGAATTGTGGTCAATTGCAAAAGAATGAATTGTCAAGTACCTTCAATTCATAGTGTAGGCAAAAGCAAGGAATGAGGAATAGAAATATTTTTTTTTAGCCAGTTGATTTGAATGAGCGAGCGGTGATTCCACTTATTAACTTGGCCTTGAAAGGGTTAAATCCATTTACGCTTTTATAGGTAACTATGTTTTTGTACTCAATCAAGTCATTCATTCATAACTTTTTTTTCTTTGCCATTTTTTGCTTTTCCCAAGGAAGATAGATTTGTTTTAACCAGTTCATTATTTCTTACTAAAGATTTAAGTTGTGTAGAATTAGAAAACTATACTCATATTGTGCTCTGATTCGGTCAATGAAAGTGTTGATTTTTTAAATTTTAGTACAGTGCCCTCTCTAAAGTTCTATTTTATAATCGACGTTTGTATTATTGGCCATAGTTTTAAGTCTACTTTCATTAGAGCCCTAGTGTGAAGCAGTGGCATAGCAAACAATTTAGCAAGGTTGTGTTTTATTCATTTAAACCTATATAAAAGGTTGAATGCGAAGGTGTTCACCGAACGCCAAATACTTATTCAATCTTTTTCATGGGTTTTAATGGACGAATGTAATATTGCCAAATTTCACGCTATCAGGGGACTTTCCAATATGCTAGATAGTGCCACCGTCACTTTCCACAGTTCTGTCTTTTTTTGGTAATTCGAATGAGATAAAAAATGATTATGCTAAATATTGAAGTTTTCAGTACCTTTCAATTTTGATGGATTTTTGAGTAATCAATCAACAAAATTGGACCAAAAATAAAATTATAATTTTGAGAATGGATATTGACTATCTTTTCAAAGGGTGCGAGTGAGTTTGTACTCCGTCTCTTTCTTGTCCATCAAAAAGATAACCAAAATTGGTTCTGAAATTATGACTTCATTTCTCATACAATTTTGAGGAACCAATCCAAAAATTAAAGACCATTGTGTGCGCTAATTAGCAAGTTTTTTGTTATCCCATTCAAATTGCTCAAAACAGATAAAATTTAGGAGGGTAAGTGGCCAGTGATATCATCTAGCAGATTAAAAATCTCCAACTTTTGCCTGAAAAGTAAGCTCCTCTTCACAGGACAATTCTCTCAGTACGGCCTAGTGATGAGATTCAAATTATAATCAAAACTATCTCGTTTCATTTTTTTTCTCCAGTTGTTCTCTTCTAAGTATCCCTTAGAATAAATACGAGGGGCGTTAAACTTATAAGTTTCCCTATTTTTTATCTCTGGCCCTGTTGGTGCTAGAAAAATTTCATTTATACGGTTAAATCCGCCAAATCCTCAGCTTTCCAACGATATTTTTGTTTTTGAAATTCAAGCAATTTTTGTAGGAGAAAAAGCTATATTTCTACACCCGTGTCGAAAAAGTCCCCCGCCAACTTTTTCAGCAAAAAGTATTCGCCTGTTTTGAACAATAGCATTTGTCTGATTAGCGACGAAAATGAGCCGTTATTGCTCCATACCTGTTGCTGCGCTCAACTTATGTCGTGAAATCTTATCTAAGATGATCATGAGATGCATTATAATCACATATTGTCGGCAATAGTATCGCACGTAAAGTTCCAGTCAGATGACTACCTGAAAGATACCGTGATGAATTTTTTCAAGTCCTTAGACCGAGAGTTTTTTTGCCTAAGGTATTGAAAAGCTGGTTCATCGCTGCAAAAAATGTATCAATCTGGAAGGAAATTATGTGGAAAAGTCGTAAAAATGGAATACTTCAAAAATAAAATGCATCTTTTATTTTAAAGTTTTGCGTTCTTCATTCCAAGTGTCAAAGTTAGTTTTTACTTCCCAACTCAGAAGCTGGCGGGGATTTTTTCGACACGCGGGTGTAGAAATATAGCTTTTTCTCCTACAAAAATTGCTCGAATTTCAAAAACAAAATTACCGTTAGAAAGCTGAGGATTTGGCGGATTTAACCGTATAAATGAAATTTTTCTAGCACTAACAGGGCCAGAGATAAAAAATAGGGAAACTTATAAGTTTAACGCCCCTCGTAGGTACTCAAAGTTTTATGTACAATTTCAGTACTAGAGCTCACCGTTTCAGAAGTGTAGGTGCACCTAGACCATAAATCTTTGGAGAATTTTTCAGTTTTCATTCCTTCAAATCAGAACAAAACTTGCCTCCGACTTTGAACTTTTGATTTTGAAGTGTTCTTCGATAAAAGGCCAACGCTCAAATTCATTTGTATAAATTTTCATTTTGCAACATGAGAAATAATGTTGAAAAATTCCATAGATTTTAGGTCTAGGTGTGTGCGTCTAGACTTCTGAACCAACCTCTAGCTTGGTTTTTAAATTCATTTTTCTGACCCTTTAATGCTGTTCTTTTTCCAAATATATCATACACGCTCTATTTTTTAGGGTAAAATTATTTGGGCGCTTTCTGATTTAGCAAATCGTATGGAAGCAGTGTGTTGTTTAAATGTAGGGTCATGGACGTTCGGTCACCACAGTTAGCTGTTTCTGCTATGGTCACAGGCTGTCAGATGGTACTTTATTTAAAAGCACAAAAAGTATCGATTCTTAACTATCAAAACCGATTGAAACGAACCCGTGAATAGTGGTTGGTCTGTGGTTGGTTGGGTAGCAGAGTAGTTACCCACACCTGTTTCCATACATCTTGTTGCTTCAGGAAGAAGTCAAAGTGTAAATCAAACAGGAATAGGGGGGTTGACGGTTGTAGGTAGTGTAGTAGGTAGTACTTCATTGGGATGTGACAGACAGCTTTTTACGTTGCGCGTATGGAACAATGAAACAAAGCTCATTGTCAGATATATTAGATTGCAACTGTACTGAACCATTTTTAATGGGCCTCTTGATGTTTTTACGAACAAGGGCTAGATTCACTGGGACTCGCAAGATTGCCGCAAATTTAAATGGGATTTCGTCTTGCCGCCGAATTAACTGTTTTCGTCGATAGTATCTAAATGGCAGTGTTGCCGTTTCATGAAGTTTCCTCCAAATCTTTCCTATGTAAAAAACCACGTAAAACTGTCGAATGTATGCTATAGCTGACAACACTGCTAAATTTCGATACATCGATAGTTTTTGAGTGGCTTGGCGGTGAAAAGAGGTTAGGTTAGGTTCTCAGCAATCTATTCGCGTCTTAATTTCATTCATTAGTAGTGTTTAATGTTTATATGGTATTGGAACCGAAAGTGCCTGAAACCTGAATTCGCTTTTGAGGTTCATTCAGCCTCTCTTTTTCTCATCTCTTCAGCTTTTTTTCATTCCTTTTTTAGGTAGTTTCGTGACCAACTCTTACTATTTAGTTCTGAGAAGAAGTAGCTCTTTATCAGTTCAGTCATTGGTGGTACTATCAGCTGATAACCAAATGTGTTTTGATAGGACGTGATTTTTTTCTCCAATAAACAACAATTCAGCTCAGTCAATTCATATTCTGCTTGATTGTCGCCCGCACGTGGTCCAGGATGGCTCCCATAGACCAGACCAGCCACCTAACAAATCATTCCTCCAATTTTGAACATCTATTTTCATCCAAAGCCAATGGTTGCATCCCTGTTCACAAGTATCGTTCTTCGAAGACTGGGCTGACAGTGGTCATTGCGGAAGTAGATGGGCCAGTTGTGAATGGTTACTTTTGTTTGGGTGAGATACTTTCTTGTTTAAGTTGTTGTATTTTTTTTTATGGCTCCGTTTTACGGCCCTGCAAGAAGTTTACTTATTTTAATTTGTCTGTGTGTCGATAAATATATTTCGGCTCGAGACATTTCAAGTTTACAAGCTGAGCAGCTTTGGACTGCTCGCATTTAAACATGTGGAAACTTTGCTGAGTCCAGAGAAAGGGATGCACAAGGAATCATTATGAGTTTTTTCGGCCAACGTCCGCGTAGTGTTCGGAGATCCGTTATTGGAAATCCGGCTGGTCGTGTAAACTGCTGAGCGGGGGTTAAGATTCCTCTACACGTAAAAAAAATCTAAGCTGGAGCCGAAAGACAGAGGAAGGCCTTCAGCTACTTTTGCACGAGTTTGTTTGCTCCTATGACTGAGCATTTGCTTCACTGCTGCTGTTGTAGTTAAGATATTTTTAGTACAGATGCCCATGAAATGATTGTTAGTACAGATGCCCATGAATGTTGGTACAGAGTGTTGTGCGACCATTTTCTTTTTCTTTTTTTTTACAACTGTAAAATTTTGTACCGTCTGTTTTTTTTTCCTCTCTCCACAGCCACGGAAGCATTTGATGATGATGGATTACCTCATATTCTGGAACATCTCATATTTTTGGGAAGTGAAGAATACCCGTACAAAGGAGTCCTTGATCTCCTTGCCAATAGGTGTCTAGCTTCAGGGACAAACGCTTGGACCGGTAAATTTTACTCTCTTATTATCCTAACAGATGCTTTGTCGCATAAATAATTTTTATGTACGATTCCTTGCTCTTCATTAAATCCTGGATGTTCGTTTACAGGTTATTCTTTTTTTGATGGTATCACAGAATACCATGTTATACCCAGTCAAAATATTCATTTAATCCACAAACCAAGTTCCAATAATATAGATACGTATCATCAAAAATTGTGAACTTAAACCAATTTCCTGAATTCTTCTCACTCTATTTTCATTTTCATTGTAAGTACTAAATATAAGGCAGTGCAGTTCAAAAAAGACCAAAATCAAGACCTCTCTGTAACAGTTTGTAAATTTGAGAAACCACATAAATTTAATTGCTTGTAAGTTATCAGCTAGTGCTTGATAATTGTTTATCACCTCTAATGGCTCTCAAGTGCCGAAACAGCTTAAGAAGAGATTAAGTAGTATATAAGAAACATTCAATTCCCTTGATTTCAATTTTCAGATTATGCAATAGATTGATGATAAAAAATCAACTTTTTTTGGAAATGCAATTTTCAACATTGTATTCAAGCTCAAAAAGTGTGCAGAATCTGTAGTACTCTATAGCATCCCAAAATATGAAAAATCAAATATTTTAGGAAATGCAATTTTCTACAATGTATTCAACCTCAAAATTTGTGCAGAATCTGTAGTACTCTGTAACAGTGGCGTAAACTTGGGATAATTATTGGGGGGGCAAACCAACTTTTGAGAGATACACTACGGAAAGTCTGGGGGGACACTCCCAGTGAGAGGGGGGTCCGGGGGTCCTCCCCCGGAAAAAAATTGAAAATTCAGGCTCTCTCAGACGTTATTTTAAGCAATGTTATCGCATAAAAAATGCGACCAAATATAAACAAATTAAAAATAGATTTTACGTTTAAATTTCTTCAGTTCTCAAGAAAAAAGGGAATTAACTGCAGTTGTTCCGCTCAGAGTGGCGTAAAATTTGAGATTCTTTTGGAGGGGAGGGGGTAGCAAATAGTCCGATACTTTGGGGAATCTGAGGGGGGAAGATTTTCCAGCAATAGGACCAATAGAAATTTGAACATTTGGGTCCTCTCAGACTATATTTTAAGCGATTGAATCTTTCAGAAATAACCGACCGACAGAACAGAAGTTAGTAGACTCAATGTATATTTTCTTTTTTTCATTGACAACAGATAGGAATTTTTCACTTTAGATTTACTTCAGTCGCAGTTTTAGGGTAAAATAGAGCCACTTATTCTTGCCATTTTTTGCTTCTGGGTTCCTGTAATTATTCCTTCCTTTCTTTATTTTTTTGCATTTTCTATCTTTTCTTTTCTCCCTCCCTCTTTTTCATCAAATTATTGGGGGGGGCAAAATTATACTTTGCCCCCCCCCCTCAAATATTGGGGGGGGCAAAAAGGCCATGCCCCCCCTAAGATTACGCCACTGCTCTGTAGCACTCAAAATTAAAAAATGAAAAAAAAGAAAGAGCTAAAGCAAAACTGAAAGCAGAAGCACAAATGGGGAAAACACTAAAGAGCAAGGTGCAAGGAGAGAGAAATTAAACAAAAAAAAAAATTAAAAATCTTCTCAATTTTAATTTTGACTTTGTCTTAATTTTAATTAAAATTAAGATTGTAAGATTGGAGATTATTATGAATTTTGTTTAATTTTGTTTATCGTTTTTTTCTGTTAGTTGAAGAGTGACTGAATTAGAGTGGAGCCCTTGTATGTATTGAGTTAAGACAAGTGAAACCATGAGCGGCTGCCATTCGATGCGTTTTTGCACTCTTGTTTACATTCTGAGGGCGGTTGTTGTGTTTTGGTCCAATGAAAAGATTGCAGTGCCGTAGATTTTCTAATGGTGTATCTTTCACTGCTTCTGTTTATTGACATCTATTTACACTTGAAAATTATAGACATTTTTGAGGTGCATTTTAATTCAAATTAACCAGTTCATCGACAATTAACTCTTTTATCTGTAAAATACCATTAGACCCCTTCGTTTGTAAACAAATGTGCAAAAATGCATCCAATGGCGGTGCTCGTAGAGCCTAAAACTCATGACCAATCAGAGGTTGACTACCCTCTTGTCTGAACTCTCTACATGCAGGGACTCAAAATTAGAGCTTTGCTGACTGACTCTTTACCTTCTCTGTTTCATCGTTTAGATACGGATCACACCTGTTACACCATGACAACTGCAGGCAGTGAGGGTTTCCTGTCCTTAATGCCTATCTACATTGATCATATTTTGTACCCGACTTTGAAGGTAATCCAAATGGTTTTTTTTTTTTTTTTTTTTTTTTTTTTTTTTTTTTTATCTCTGTGAAAGATTTGCCTACTCTTGAGCTTCATTTCTTTTAAGTTGCATCTATCCAGATCCTATGGATTTCGTGCTACTTTCCACTAATTATAATTGGTCGCCAAAAACTTGGCATTCATATTTCTCGGCTTGGTGCACCTAAATCTGGGACCTTTGAGTGCAACTTCTCTTGAGCCTCTAAAATTATAAAGCTATTTTTTGAGAGAAAATAGAATTTAAATTTTTGTTTGAAAGAGGAAAGAAATCATCCCCCTGAAGAATTAAAAAATAATAATTCTTCACTGTAATCGTTATTGTAAAGTTGTCAGACAACCCATGGGTTAGTTTATAACGGTGGAGTAAATTCAAGTAACACTCCCACTTCTTGGCTCTTTGCTTTGCTTCGGACGCTGTGACGTTACAAGGTAAGGGGCAGGAGTGGAGAGGCAAGCGTTTTGGTGGGGATTGTATGGACTATAGATGGAAGAGAGGGTGTGTCTACGTAGCCATTGCGGCCATTCGGAACATGGTTTTTGGAAAAAAATGTCGAGCACCAAAAATGTCCAAATAAATAAGTCCAAGGCCTTAAAACCCAAGAAAATTTAGTCAAGCTATAAAAATGTCCAATTGTAGAAAAAAGTCCAGTACACTTTTCGTCTAACGCTTTATAAAGTCCCACATAATTTTTACCAACACATGAGAAAGCCCTACCTCAGTATACTCATCTACACAGTAGTGAAACTCAACATTAGAGAATCGGCAAATGTCTCCCTGGTGGTCAGAAGGTTGAACTAACATCGTCCATTTGATTTGCATTGGATACGATGGTGGCGCGCCCTAATAGTTGGAAGATCACAACTCAATCTTCCCATTTGATTACATAGAGTAACGTCATTCACCACCTCTTCCCTATAGAGTTTCGCTTCTGTGTAGATGTCTATGCTGTGAGCCCAACTTTCTTGAATCCCTATTTTCTTAGGATAGTTTGTGGTGTTATTTTTAAATATTTTATTTTTATTTCTTTTATTTATTTATTTTTTTTATTTTATTTTTTTTTGCATAGATCTCTGTCAAAATCTTTTATCTCAGTCAGTCTGTAGGCTCTTCACATTCACTGATATAGTTTTAATAAGCACTCAAAATTAGTTTCGTTCTACA
This sequence comes from Trialeurodes vaporariorum, assembly GCA_011764245.1. NCBI lineage: Eukaryota > Metazoa > Arthropoda > Insecta > Hemiptera > Aleyrodidae > Trialeurodes > Trialeurodes vaporariorum. The sequence continues at coordinate 38,406,395 of VMOF01000024.1, forward strand.
CCTATGAACCTAATCTGCATTAAGCGTCTCTCTCTCTCTGTCTTTCTTTTTCAGGACTCTGGGTTTTTGACTGAAGTGCATCATATCACCGGAAATGGAGAAGATGCAGGAGTTGTTTATTGTGAAATGCAAGGCAGGGAAAACACTGGCGAGTCCTTAGTTTACTTAAATTTAATGCGTGCACTATATCCTGGAAAGTGCGGCTACAAATCAGAGACTGGTGGATTACTGAAAAATCTCAGAGAATATTGCACAAATGTCAAGGTGAGTTTTCCAGAACTTTTTCATTTCCTCATCAGATTCTTCTCCTAATCGATTATTTCTCTGCCATGTCGGAGTCCCTGTATATAAAAGAGTCTCGCCATGTGGAAAATGAAGAAGAAGAAGAAGAAGGAGGAGTCCATGGAGGGGAAGGAGGAGTGTACTCTGATTGGTTGGGTTCACCGAAGACATGTCCTTATAAACGGCGCTTATGGGAAGGTGTTAATTTTGTTATTTCCCCAGAAATATCAAATTTTGCTGCAAAAAATTCAAGTCCTGACTATTGAAACAGTAGGGTAAATGTTTTTAAACCTGGTTAAAGTCTTAAAAGCCTGTAAATATTAATTGAGGACTTTTACGGAAGAAGGGCCCATGGTACAAACACACGTTTCGAGAAAAACGCAAAAGAAAACTTCAAATGGCTATAAGTGCTCGAATGATCGTTTTAAACGAAAAAGCCATTTGGACCTAAGTAGGGCATACTATTGCCAATACACTACCACCAGGATTGAAATTTTAAACAAAATTCAAGGGTAGTTACAATTAATTTAAAAAGCTGATTTATAAGCCCTTCTTCCGTAAAATTTTTTCTCGGTGCTTAAATTGAAGAAAGAACGATAAGTTTTAGTTGTTTTAACACCGGACATGATCTAGAAACTTTATTTAAACTTAAACAAATAAACACCATTAGAAATTCGTATACAGGCTGTGAGGAAAGTCCCTCCCCCCCCCCCCCCCCCCCCCCCCCGTCTAACTTTTGAACGGTTGAAGAAAAAAAAAACGAAACTCGCGGGATGTTTATAACTTAATGGGAACTACTTTTTGGCATATCCAAAATTTCTGGGGGCGCCCCAAGGGGGGGGGGGTTAGGGGGGAGGGGGGGTTCACCACCACACTCAAAATTTTCAAATGGCAACCCCTATCTTGTGATACCTCGTTTTAAAGGGCGTAAAATTCTAAGATTTTTGGCGCAAACTGGAGGTCGATATCGTGTTTCGTCTTCGATGTATCGCTAGTCAAAAAAGCAAGTCCTTTTCAGGAAAAAATACGGTTTTGATATTAATCTAGTCTTAGAGCCCCCCAAAATTATTTAAAAAAATGACCCCTCAGGGGGGTTATCTCAAAAATTACGAGCCACGACCCCTATCGAGTGATACATCGCTTGAAAGGGCACACAAAACTGAGCGTTTTGGCGCAAACCGCAGGTCGATTCGTTTTTCGTCTTCGATATATCGAATGGCAAAGTTGGATATTTACCCATTGGAAAATTTCGATTTATCGAAAACCAAAAACGATATTGACCAGCGGTTTGCGCCAAAATGCTCAGTTTTATGTGCCCTTTCAAACTATGTATTACTCGACAGGGATCGTGGCTCGGAATTTTTGAGATAGCCCCCCTGAGGGGTCTTTTTTTAAATAATTTTGGGGGGCTCTAAGACTAAACTAATATCAAACCCGTATTTTTTTCTGAAAAGGACTTGCTTTTTAGAGTATTTTTGACTCCTAGTTTTTCAAATTCCGTTTTCTCAAATGGGAGTTCTGATTTTTTGAAAATGGGTTGAAATCGAACTTTGACTAGCGATATATCGAAGACGAAAAACGATATCGACCTCCCGTTTGCGCCAAAAGTCTAAGAATTTTACGTCCTTTAAAACGAGGTATCACAAGATAAGGGTTGCCATTTGGAAATTTTGAGTCATAAAAATCATAAAGTGTTCAGTTTACGTTTACCGGTTTTTTAGTCGAATTGGACAAAAATCTGACAACGTTGTAACCAACCGTATTTTCATGAAGAATAGTTAATAGATTATCCTTAAATATAGACTTGAAGTGGGTGAGTTCTTTGAATTAGAAAGTCAAACTTCAAAGTGTTGCAGAAAATAATATTTTCTGAGAAAGTTTTGATTCTGCCTCCCCCCCCCCCCCCCCCCCCTCCCCATGATAAACGAATGTACTCTAGTTTCATCAAAAGTTTCGGTAAACTTGCTTAAATTTTGATTTAAGACTCATTAGTTGAAGGAATTTTGGTAAAATAACAAAGAATACTGAAGAAATCCTGTGTTTAGTGCGTCATCGCGGAAGAAGGGCCCATGGTACTATGGGCCCTTCTTCCGGAAACTTTCTGTAAGTCGTCAGGGAAAAGTCGAATCGATTTGAAACTTTATGGAGACATACCTTAGGGTAAAACAATTAGTTTAAGCCATTTTACGAAAAAAGGGCCCATAGTACTATGGGCCCTTCTTCCGTAAAAGTCCTCAATTACAAAATACGCCTCCTCGAAGGAGGTGTTCCAACGGTTATCTTTTATGGAGAAACAGGAAAGTGAATGCATCTTTGAGCTCTGTGACTGCCTAAAATCCAGCAGCCAATCAGAAGTTATACCGCCTATGGTGAGATGCTTTAATATACAGGGACTCTATGTTAGGTTAGCTAGAGCTGAAAAATTCTTAGTAGAGCTCATTACAGAAGTGTAGACGCATGTAGATCATAAACTTTGGCTAATTTTCAATTTTCATTCCTTCAAATCAAAACAAAACTTGCCTCCGACTCTAACTGTTTGATTTTTAAGCATTTCTCAATGAAAAGTCAATGCTTGAATTAATTTTCATCAATTTTCACTAAGTTGTAACATGAGAAATAATGTTGAAAAAATCGGCTAGGTGCGCCCACACTTCTGAAACTATCTCTACCAGGATATGACACTACTCTGTGATAAGTTTGGAAAATTTTGTATGAGTGTAGTGTTGCCAGAATACATCAATGTACAAAACATCAAGTTAAAAAATCTTGTTACCAATGAAGCTCGGATATCATCAAAGAGGGAACCTAATTCTGACTCACAATTCTCTATCTCTTGTTGCAGAAGTATATGTGGTGCAAAGCATTAAAGCTCTTTTTATTTTGAAAACATGTCTCCTGCTCATGGGTAGTCAGGGGCCTGTATGACGTATGTCTCTGTTCTACTTTCTTTGATTTATTTTTCAAGTGAAACAGATTGTAATTAAGGACTTTAAAATGGGACAGTTGCAAGGGTCTGAAATTTTGTATTTTTTGTAAGGAAATTGAAAGTACTTGATGAGCTGAGAACAAAGATGCCTTTGGTTCCTAATTTAGTCCCATTGTTCCGGAGATAAGATTTTGGCCCAAAATACACCGTTTCAAATGGGAATTCTGCGTAGTGACATCGCTACGCACACAATTTTTTACAACTTTACGCGAGTGTATCTTTGAAACCGGGACACTTAGGAAAAAACTGAAGGCACCATTGTTCTCAACTTATCAAGTACTATAGTATTTTTTTTAAAAAACACACAATTCAAGACCGTTGCAACTGCCCCATTGGAAGTTTTTCATTGTCTGCCCTTTGTGATCTAATGTGCATTTTTTTTTATGCAGGTAAAAAACTACCACAAAGAATTTTACCGACCAGAAAATCTACGCTTAATAATTACCGGTCAAGTAACACCTCAGCAAGTATTTGATGCCTTGGAACCGGTGGAGCAAAAAATTCTCAAAAAAAAAGAAGAGGTATAGTTTATCATCTCAATTTCTTTTCTTCAAACACTCTTCAGTTTTTATTATTCCTCAAGTAAAATTAAATTTTGTTGAAATCTAAGACTATGGGTAGAGGCACGTTTTTATCGTCAAGTATAAATTCTAATTTCGTCAAGTTGAAATGGAGATTTTTTTCATAAAAAATGGGGATTTCGTCTTGTTCAACTTCGGTGTTTCTAGCTTTTTTTCAGCGACGCAACGAAACTTGGATGTTTTTTTTACCAGTGACACAATAAGCAACAGGTTTTAAGTGCTCATAAGAGGTAGTAAAGGAGAAAATAGGTATGGAGCAGACAGAGATGCAAAAGTGGGCTTGAAAGGACATGGCACACTTCTTATGGAAAAACGGTTTCGGTCGAATTGGATGAAACTTTGGGAAATGGTTCATTTTGACCTCCTGATCAAAAGTCTCCACGGGCCCGAAGCGATCCTATGACTAGTTTTCGAGATATGGGGGGGCAAAGGTCCCGAATTTGATGATTCTGAGCAAATGGATTTTTGCTACTTATCACTCTCCTTTTTTCTTTTTTTTCTACATAACTTTTTTTCTATTTGAGTAATTGAGACGCGGTTTGTGGCATTTTGTTCTTCAGACTCTTGCGCATGTTTTCATGCCCATTTATTTGACCGTCATTCGGGGGGAGGGGGTGTAACCGCTTCCGCGCAACTGTTGTGGCGACCTTATCTGGAATCGCGATGTTCCGCATCGAGGATCCGAACGACCATTCCTTTCAGCATTTAGTAAAATGTTTCTTGATGCAATGCACATACCATTATGCGTCTAAAATTGTCATTACATTGATGGTAACCATGGTGGGGGGGGGGGGAGGAGGGGGGTTATCTTTCATTTCAAGTTAACGAATTGCAACATATGCTTACCTTGTTGAGAATAACTTTTTACCAAGCAAGCTTTTCTATCATGGTATAAGCCACTCAATCCAATCGATTTACAGTACGTGTGAGCCGTCCATTTAGAGGGAGACAAAACGTAGGGTGTTTGGGGGGCAGGGGGGGTTAGTAAGTCCCCGCAGCTTATGCTGCATTTCTGATCAATTTTTGAAGTAACTTTCTTCCTGATTGAGATATCCGAACGCAATTCACGGCATTTGGCTCCTTCAACTCTTCCGTACATCAATTTGCCTCTACGACCAACCTCACTTGTGACAAAGTGACGTCAAGAGGGGGGGGGGGGTGTTAGTCTATCCACGCATTTTTTCGCGTTATTTTTTAACACTCTCTTGACAAACTCTTTCTTACCACTTCTCATGGAGAAATCAGGTTACAGTTCGCGCCTTTTTCCCTTGAACTTTCACGCGTATCACATACACATTAGATTAGCCTTATACTGAAGAGACGAGCGGCGGGGGAGGGAGGGGGCAGTCAGCACTCCCACGCCACTCATATTGTTAATTCTGAACATTTTCTGGAATTACTTTTTTTCTAATTGAGATATCAAACCGCGGTGTAAGACGTTACTCACTGTTCCGGCTTGTGTTTAATATTTTTTCTGGTCAATTTCTCAAGTGATGGGACTGCGGGGGGGGGGGGGGGGGGGGGTGTACTTACAACTGGTACAATCAATCAGCCACAATAAGCCCAGTCGTGGTTGCTCGTTTCGTTTTGGCAACGCTGTTTTCCCGCCATTGAATCAATGCACAACAATCGATTGTTGGTGAAGCAGCACTACACTATCGAATCGACTATTTTTCGTAGAATCAAATGCAGGGAAAACATTGTTGCCAAATTGCTGGAGCCGCCACTGATGCACAGTCTATTATTATTTGCCAAGTTTATTTGAAGACGTCTACAAGTAACAAGTTTGCCTCGTTGGCTGGGTGGATGGGGAGGCTCGGGCGGGGCTCGGAAATGTAGCAACCTCCCCGTGGTGATCCCTGGGTAGTTGGGTAGCTATTCCAAAAATAGTGACAAAGCGAAGAGCTACATTGTAAAAAACCTAAACGGAATGTACAAATTACACGAAAACAGAGCCCATGGAACATTAATTCTGCTATTACAAATAGATAAGCGTTGTAAAAATGCAAATGTAAATGCAACTCTTCGGAAGAGCAAACTCCATGTAATATGGGCCTTTTTCGAGCAACTGCTTAATGTTACTGACTAAGCGCGTGAAACAGTCAGAAAAAATTAGGAAACTGTATCGATGAACACGGCATGAATAGGCAGCCTCGATCTTCACACTGTGCATCAGTGGCGGCTCCAGCAATTTGGCAACAATGTTTTCCCTGCATTTGATTCTACGTAAAATAGTCGATTCGATAGTGAAGTGCTGCTTCACCAACAATCGATTGTTGTGCATTGATTCAATGGCGGGAAAACAGCGTTGCCAAAACGAAACGAGCAACCACGACTGGGCTTATTGTGGCTGATTGATTGAACCAGTTGTAAGTACACCCCCCCCCCCCCGCAGTCCCATCACTTGAGAAATTGACCAGAAAAAATATTAAACACAAGCCGGAACAGTGAGGAACGTCTTACACCGCGGTTTGATATCTCAATTAGAAAAAAAGTAATTCCAGAAAATGTTCAGAATTAACAAGATGAGTGGCGTGGGAGTGCTGACTGCCCCCTCCCTCCCCCGCCGCTCGTCTCTTCAGTATAAGGCTAATCTAATGTGTATGTGATACGCGTGAAAGTTCAAGGGAAAAAGGCGCGAACTGTAACCTGATTTCTCCATGAGAAGTGGTAAGAAAGAGTTTGTCAAGAGAGTGTTAAAAAATAACGCGAAAAAATGCGTGGATAGACTAACACCCCCCCCCCCTCTTGACGTCACTTTGTAACAAGTGAGGTTGGTCGTAGAGGCAAATTGATGTACGGAAGAGTTGAAGGAGCCAAATGCCGTGAATTGCGTTCGGATATCTCAATCAGGAAGAAAGTTACTTCAAAAATTGATCAGAAATGCAGCATAAGCTGCGGGGACTTACTAACCCCCCTGCCCCCCAAACACCCTACGTTTTGTCTCCCTCTAAATGGACGGCTCACACGTACTGTAAATCGATTGGATTGAGTGGCTTATACCATGATAGAAAAGCTTGCTAGGTAAAAAGTTATTCTCAACAAGGTAAGCATATGTTGCAATTCGTTAACTTGAAATGAAAGATAACCCCCCTCCTCCCCCCCCACCATGGTTACCATCAATGTAATGACAATTTTAGACGCATAATGGTATGTGCATTGCATCAAGAAACATTTTACTAAATGCTGAAAGGAATGGTCGTTCGGATCCTCGATGCGGAACATCGCGATTCCAGATAAGGTCGCCACAACAGTTGCGCGGAAGCGGTTACACCCCCTCCCCCCGAATGACGGTCAAATAAATGGGCATGAAAACATGCGCAAGAGTCTGAAGAACAAAATGCCACAAACCGCGTCTCAATTACTCAAATAGAAAAAAAGTTATGTAGAAAAAAAAGAAAAAAGGAGAGTGATAAGTAGCAAAAATCCATTTGCTCAGAATCATCAAATTCGGGACCTTTGCCCCCCCCATATCTCGAAAACTAGTCATAGGATCGCTTCGGGCCCGTGGAGACTTTTGATCAGGAGGTCAAAATGAACCATTTCCCAAAGTTTCATCCAATTCGACCGAAACCGTTTTTCCATAAGAAGTGTGCCATGTCCTTTCTACCAGCGCAATCTAAGCGTCGGGCCGGGTCTGGACTCGATTCACTGCGTTTTCAAAATTTCGCGCGAATCGTGGCTGCGATAGAAAGGTGCCTCTTACTATGGGTATGTCAAACACACTATGAAAACAAAATTTAATGCTTGAATCTTTCAGAGAGTTTCACTCACTATCAGTAAAAAATTATGTCAATAAAAGGTTTTTACGTTGCGTATCAATAGAGATTTAAGCGTATAAAGTTTGCTCAACATATAGACTGCCATCTGGTTTATTGGTATAATGCCCCGCGGCTTTGAATTTCTTCTTGAGATTTTCATTTATTGCCAGGAAAGAACCCTGAAAATTGAATGAATTTGTATCGTTATTTTGAAGAAGTCAAAGAAATTCATACTCAAAATATTAGGGGCTCTTTGGTGTAAAGCATATTATTACAATATAAAATTGGATATAGTTGGCATTATTAGTTTGGTGAGAGGGATAAGTGAAAATACAGGAATGTTCAAGGTGATTCCAGGGCGGATTAGTTCGAATTGTGGACTGCTTAAAAAGTCAACAGTTATTGGCTAAAATTGATGAATTTACCATGAAGGTACAAATTTAAGGAACGTCAAGCATACTTTAGGAAGATATCCTGAAAGTTTCAAGCTGAAACACTCAAAAATAAAGCTGTGATTAAGAAAGTACGAAAATTGCCGTAAGCCTCAAGTGCAAGTGAGGCAGATAGACACAGTATCACTTGCACTCATTCGTACTTACTGAGCTTATGGTGATATGAATTTTCTAAATCACAGCTTCAATTCTCAACCAATTTTACTCGTTTTGGGCTCGAAAAATTAATATAAAAAATTACACAGTTACCTACGTTCTTGGATTTTGCGGTTTTTCTTTGTTTTCAATTCAAAATGCCAAGAACACAACTTCGCCTGAAAGTGATTAGTGGCGCTATCCATCGGATTGAAATGTGGAATTACCGTAAGGCGTAAATGTGTTGTTTTGAAAATACAAGTTTCTGTTACTTGCCGTTTTGCTGGTAAAGTTTCCAATTTTCTTCACCACGTTCCCATTATTTTTATGTTTTTTCTCTTTTAACAGAATGCGCAGCCTCCATTCAAGAGGCCCTGGCAAGAACCTGTGCCGCCCCTAAAAGAATCGAGTGAGAAAGAAATTCTATACCCCTGTGATGATGAAGAAAATGGCATGGTTTATGTTGCGTGGAGGGGGCCGTCAGCTTCATCTGACATTTACAAGTCAGTTTCATTGCAATCCATTTTTCAACCATTTTTCTACTTTTAAAAGATTTGACCAATAGTTGGAATTTGGCTTATCCTGTGGAGTATCTGATAAAAAAATATGGATAATCTCGGAAGAATCTATTAATACAGAGTGAAACAACTGCAAGAGCATATTTTGCAGTATTTTTCCCAATTTATTAAGTTGGCCAATCGGCTGATGCTGGCGAAGGAAAATCAAGCTCGAAAGCCTAATTTTTTGTTTTAGTCAGAATCCAAAGATAGATTAAAAAATCAGGGGCAGTTACTTCTATGACTCTAATTTATGGGATCTGTTAGGTATGTGAGTGATGTAATCACACACATAGCCCACATGACTGAAGTTGACGCAAATTTATTTTTTATCAACTCAAGCCATGATTACATCACTCACATACCTAACAGGATCAATTTCAGATTTTTTGGGTGCGAAACCATGGGGAACCTTTTTCCTCTCTGTGAAGCAAAGTCTGTTTTATTTTATAAATTTAATGCAAGGAGCCTCAAAATGAGGCTATAATACAAGTCGATATTAGTACACAAAAATGATTCTGATACTGTACAGAACCGTAGTAGTATTAGAACAAGTACCTAATAATTAAATCAGTACGGTTAATAAACTCATCTATTCAATAGAAAGCCCTAAAGATGAGAAAGGTTTTTAATTGGGTGAAGAAGAAATCAATTGCAAAGTCCTTAAAAATCTGTTTCAGCTGTAAGAGAAGGGCATTAAAAAATTCGAAAGCCGCCATTCTAGTTTTATGGTCGGTAATGGCTAGCCTGATAATCGGCATTTTGACATTCGTATGTCTCAATGAATAACCATGCTTAGGAACAAGATCGGTCAGTGTGAGTAGTTCTTTAATGGTGCGTTTTTTTATTCACCGGTGCAGCTCCCTTGCACTGTAATGTTTTTTCATTCTGGTGTCCCTGCATCAGATTGCACCGGAGTGTCTTGTTAGTAGCGGTGCAATGCACCTGGTGCTGCTCCAGTGCAAACTCCAGTGCATCGGAGTTGAAGACTGATGCACCGGAGCTGGAGCTCTGGACCTTCCAAATGGAGGGAATATCTAAACTAACAGCCTAATGGTAACCACTTGTTTTCCTTCATCTCATGCAATAATACCATCTTCTTTGTTGTCCTTATAGAGTCAGACTGTTTTGTTATTTTATTTTCAATTTGTGAAAGTAATATTATTGTGCCTCGAGAATCATTCAAAAACAGAGGCTGTAAGTGAGACAGATGGAAGCAATGTCAAGAAAATATGATTTGTTTACAAACAAACTGGCGGTCTGAGCTGCCTAGAGCTCAGGTGTGTTTTTCTATTCTTTAGGACCCACCGGAGCTTTTGGTGTAGCTCCAAAAGCTCCAGGTTATCCCGCCGGTGCGGATTCCAGTGAATAAAAAAATGCACCATAAATATACCATTAGATCAAGTATTACTTCACTTTCTAAAAATCAATTTTTCGGTACTTGGTTGTAAAATATCTTTGAAGATTTAATGAAGTAAAACTCTAAATTTCTTAAATCTTTATTACTCAACTTATTTTTTTGAAAAACAGTCTTGCTCAATGCTTCAAATATATAAGCATTTATCTAGCAATTTTACCTTTTCTCTTGTAAGTAATTTGTTGACATTACTTTTTTCAGGTTAACATTTTTCTCCTGTAAAGTAATTTACTGACATTACTTTTTTCAGGTTAACATGCTGCTCTGTGCTTTTAAAGTATTTGACTGACACTGCTGTCAGTCCTTTCTCCCAACATTTTGTTGAAATTGAAGATCCTTACTGTAGTAATGTAAGTTACATTTAAGAAATTTTCATACTCTTTGATAGCGTTACAATATCTTAAATGTTGTAATTAACAAGGGGAAGTCACAGCTGGGCCACCTCCGTCATCATTCAAATTTCGCATGAAGGTAGTGCTAAGGATGCTTATCAATGCCTCAGCGTCACTTTTTGCGAATGGCCCTCAAAAGCTCAAAAAAGCCCTGGAAATTTCACAGGGTTTATAATGCGAAATTAGCGCACTGCATACGTAGATATCATTTTGGCGCAGTGGGCAGGTGCGCGCACTTCCAATTATGCGTCCCAGGTTTGAGTCCCAGTACTGGACGGACATTTTTTGCGTTGGTAATCGATCAGATTGCTTCCCCAATTCGTTTCCGTTCTCAACGTCTCATTTTCTACTATAAATTCGAACTTTTACTTCTGGTACTAACTGTCACAAGTACAACACACAAAATTCCCTCGTTCACGAATGAATGGATGAAATTAACCTCCGTTTGTTTGTGATAGAGGAAATTTTATGTGTTATACTTGTGACAGTTAGTATAAGAAGCAAAAGTTCAAATTTGCAGTAGAAAATGAGAAGTTGGAAGAAGAAACGAGTTGGGAAACAATCTGACCAATTACCAATGCAAAAAATTTCCGTCTGGTAACGGGACTCAAACCTGGGATGCATGAATGAAAGCGCGCATCCCTGTTATCGGGGTGTTTCAAGCGGGCGATAGCTTATCGAATGTAGCGGAGCGATACTTGGTTAAAGAGCTCCTCTTTTTGATAAACACTTTAAAGGGACCAATAGCAGCGCTTCATTTATCCAGTCTACCAGCCTTGTCTAATGATTTCAAAGATCAGCCTGCTGGATAGTTTTATTAGAATTCTGTGTCCAGATAGCCGCTCTTAAACACTTGCACTATTGTTTAAAACCATTTTCCACTAGATTAGTTACAAATTTCAATTTAAGGTTAAAAAATATGATGCAAACAAACCAGAATCAAATCGCCCATGCTGCGTCACTTTCAGATAGGACTTATAACATGTGTGGTCCCCTTGGTCGCTGTAGCTTGTTGGAAGCAGGTCATCATCCTGAAACAGGCAGACAGCTTTATGAGTTTGCAACGTTATCTGATTGATTATGTGTTTTATTTTACCTCTGTTTTTAGTGATACCTGACAAGTGGCGCTACTTGCTCATTACACTTCTAATACGTGTTTTTACGAACACTCTTGCACCCTAGCTTTTACACTTTGTCACCCATAAGAGAAATAGTCCTAAAGATTTTTGAACTATACTGTAGCATCTATTGGGGAAAAATTGTTTCATCGTTTTGACATTTTGTAGTGGAGAAGACAGTAAAATCTGTCCTCTCTAATCTTCATGCTGCACAAAGTGGTTGACGCATAGTTTCAAGAGAGTGAATCATAATTTCAATTTGATCCAAATATTCTTCTTTTGTTAATCGCGTTGCAACATTTTTTTTTTTACAGGTGTGTTATTCTCTAGTCGAAAACTCTGAATCAGCTTTTATCTTACAATTCGAAAACGTAGGTGTCAATAAGTTGAGCCAAGTCTATCCAAAATTGAAATCAGTATTTCATAATATAGCAAATGGCGTTGAAAAAATAGACATGAAAAGATTTTACTCTGTGATCCATCGGCATCGACTTGAGTGTTTAAGTTTCCTAGAAACGAACCCTCATCCTGCAGTTGCTTTCATTGCGATAAACGATATGTTGTACGGCAACAAGAAAGAGGATGTAAGTAATTTTTGTTTCTGTTTTCCTTTATATAGCATTCTTTAAATTAATAATAGCCAGTTTTAGTGCGAAGTCAGTGGTTAGCCAACAATCAAAACAATGCACTCATTGGTCGCATTCGGTTATGACAAAACTCGCTTTGCGTTCCAAACTATCTCACTCATTCTCCCGTGACCCCCATTTATCATTGGCGTAGCCTGACTTTCCACTATGTGTTAGCATAAAATGCACAAAAACACCTCCAAACCTCTAAAACGACAAACACACCCCCCCCCCCATAGTTTGAAGAGGAGACTGGTGAGAAGAGAGTTGTAACTCGAAAAAGAAAAACCTAAAATCAGTATGGGTAAGAGACTACACACTTGCCGCCAGAAGACCAGCAGTCGCATGCACTATGCAGTGTTGTTAGCAAATCTCGCAGCGTAACATGAGAGTAAGTAGAGTCGAGCCGTAGACTATACTCCACTCGCTGTGCGAGTCGAGGAAGAATGAGCGAGCAAAGGCAAGCTGAAGCCTGACTCGGTAGCGACCATGTTCGCAAATCTGACAGTGCGAACATGAGAGCGGAGCCGGAGCTGTGTTTGTGTATGTGAGCCTGTGTTGTGTAAATTGAAGACTGTAGAAGTATGGAGTCTCATACTCTTGTCCGCGAAGCATTGTGTGAGTGCATGGTCCTACTCCCAACACTTCCCATGTTCGCATCCTCATCGTTGCTAACATGGGCCTCACTGCCTGAGACTTGGACTGTGCTGTGGCTGTTTGTGCCCCCATCTCTTTTCTTCGCCGTCCAGTTTATACAGTTTCTATGCCTCCCTTTGATCACTCATTATTCTGGTTGCTGAGCTTTTCATTTCCTTGCATCATTTTAGTTTTAAACTATAGTTCTCTAATTAAATGCTGGCTGGATTTTTTACAGATTTGAATTTACTTTTACTTAATAATTCAACAATTTTTAAAGTGTTAGCACTGCTAACAATGCTAATATGGATGCTACGCCACTGTCGTTTATACCCATCTCTTTCTAGTGTCGAAATTTGTGCCCAGGGACTTGTTTAATGATCTAATATTATCAAAGTTGCATTAAAATGCCTTGAGGCATTCATTTCTGCCAAAGAATTTCACAAAAGATGTCTCTATTTACAATTTTTTAAATGTGAGTGAGATTGCAATACATGGGGGTTACAAGAGCGAGAGAGACAGTTTGTCTTTGTTTGGAATGCTCATCACCGGATGATGTCATCACCAAGTCATCACTGAAACTGTCTTTTCAATAACATCGCAAGTAACATTTCTGTGTAGATTGTACATATGTGACGCGTTGTAACACTTCCACTTTATATACACAAAGATCTAAAAATGCCCTCCAAAAAATTATGAAGTTGGTGTTTTCCTAGAAAAATGCAAAAAGCGTGTCATAATGTAACATCAAACTCAGCTTAGAATAACCTCAAAATCTGTAAAAAATAATAAAATTTTCCCTGCTTTTTTATAGTTTACAGGGACTTCTTATCTGTGAAGGTATAAAATTTCTCTTTGTTTCTTCTACTGTTAAGTGTAATAGTCACCGATTTCTTTTATTATTTCAGCTTGATCTGCGATTGAACCAAATAGGTCAACTAGATAAAATGAAAACCGAACCAATTGAATTCTGGGAAGCCCTTATCAAGAAGTATTTTGTTGATGCTCCTCATGTTTTAGTCAAAGGTAGACCTAGTAAAGAGGAGCTGAAGAGAATGACAACGGAGGAAAAGGATCGCATCGAGAAGCAAAAGAAGGCTATCGGAGAGGCAGGTCTCAAAGAAAAATCCAAAGAATTGGAAGAAGCCATGGCTCTGAATGAGGTATTGATCTTTAAGATTTTCTTAGTTTTCTCTCACTGAATAATGGAGCTCTTGCAAGGTTTTGCTACCGGAAAATGGACTATCAATTCTAGTGTAAAATGCTGCGAAAATAATGATGAGACCAATAAAAAAAGTCTAAAACTCAATCGCTGTAATTCACAAGTATTGTTGCTATTGCGAAGCTTCCAAAAGGAAAACGGCAGATTGAAACGAATATTGTGTTGCTATGATGTATTTATCTAGTCATGTTTGTGTTGTGTGAACATGTGTAAGTTTATTCTCAGATTCGCAATTGTCAACAAGCAATATGGCGGCTGTTTGTTCGGGGTGCGAATCCGAGGTTGGTGCATACATGCAAGGGTGGCCACCCGAAACTTCAAGGTAAGTTTTCTCTGCAAGGAAGGAGTTTCAGCCTTTTTTCTCATCGTTATTTTCACAGCTTTTCACACTAGAATAGATAGTCCATTTGTCTGTAGCAAAACCCTACAAGAGCTCGACTTGGCTGTCTTTGCGGGTTGTAGTTTATTTATCTGAATTTAAATTAGCTATTTTCGTGGTCGTAACTTTGGCAAGTAGAAATTTTGGTCCACCGGAAATCTGACAGATAGATTCTATCTTTATCTATTTATTTAACATTCAATCCCAAGTACAGTAAAACCTCCAATTAACAATCCTCTGGTTAACGAAAACCTCTAAATAATGTATGTTTCGGTCAGTCCCGTCAAAAAGTCCTATCTTACCTGTGTTAAAAAAGACTCTGACTAACGAATTTTCTTATTAACGAAGAAAATTTGCGGTACGCAGACCATTTTTACCATATTTTAAAGAATTTCCTCGGAAGAATTGCATCGTTCCAAGCCGTATTCACAATTTTTACTGCTGATACGCGCGTAACAAGAGTCAAGAAAAATTGTGATCAGAAGAATGGTTCGACTCGTTGTCGTTTCAGATGCGGATCGGAGTCACGCTGCGCAGAAGCTGAGTTTCCGTTCAAACACCTCTAATTCGTTACACGGAATGCACTTGACGGAGACAGTGTGCACTGTGCAGTCCGGCTGACGCCAAGTGCAAGAGGGGAGGGGGACGGAAGTAGCTGGCCGGCTCCTAGCGGTGAGGATGTGAATTGTGAAGTCGGAAAACACTGCAACATTAGAATGTGTAGAATTTCGTCGGCACGGTGGCAGGCAAGCACAAAGCACAAACTTACGGCAAATACAGATGTTAAATAAAATTTTTTATTGCATATATCGTAAAATGAAGGGGCTCCAATACGCGAATCGGAAAATTTTGAGTTTTTTCGTTTCCACAAGCTGAAAAACGGGTTTTTCCGTGAAATTCTAGTTAATGAACTCTCCAATTAACAAATGGTTTTTTCGGTCCCCTGAGATTCGTTAACGAGAGGTTTTACGGTATGTGGGGGAGGGAGGTATTGCCTACAATACATACACATGCATGATCTTCATTGAACAAATTCGAAAGTAAAATGTCAATGCATTGCATTCATCAGCCTTGAAGTATGTTCACTCTTCATTTTTTAATTTTAATTCACCATGCTGTGTTTTTGGATGATTTTCCCTCCATCTTTCTTGAAGTTTTCTCATTAGTTTGTCAGTTTTTCTCTCAATTTTGTATGTTTTGATTTACAGGCTCCTCCTCCAAATGAAATGTTAGTGAAAGTTCCCATCCCATCTACAGACTCAATCAAATATCATTCTATTCAAAGTTATTCCGCTGATCCAGATAGCCCTCAGCATCCTTTATTCGATGCAACTAAGGCTCCGGTATTCTTGAATGTCGATGACTTGCTCACGAACTTTGTGCATGTAAGTTTTTTTAAATTTTGGAGATACTTTGAAAATGTAACTTTAATTGACATAGCTTGGATCACTGTGGTAAAACTTGGATTTTACATTTCTTGGAACTTTTTTTAATAACGTTGATTTTGTGGTCCCGACCAATTTCATGTACTATTATTGGAAAAATAATCCAATAAAACGGTTTGAGGAAAGAAATTGGATAAAAGATCCTTCAGGAAGGTAGAGAAAAGAGTGAGATTAATCAACTTTTGACCGATAATTTTATTGGGAGAGATTGTCGCCACTTTTAGTTTTAGTTTTTTATTTTCCAAAGTTAGTATATAAGAACAATGTATTTATTGCACACTGCAATAAAATCATATTAGTTAAATGGTAAAGTAACAGAACTTAATTTAATTTTACTTTTAATTTTAACTAACATAACTTAGAGAGTTTTAAGCCCCTTCCAGTAGAAGCATTTTAGCCCCCCCGAGGAAGATTTGGGGGTTCTGTTCTTTCTTCAGCCCATCAGGTAGCTTATTGAAGCTTTTAGCAGTCAATGAGCATAACCCGAGTGACTTGTGCCTACATATTTGTGTAACTAGTTGTGCGCTAAGCAAATTTTATTATGAGGCTCGGAACTTTTTGGGAGACTGAACGCCAAAGTCAACAAAATCATTTCTTGCCTATCCAGAGTGTTGTTTATTGTTGTCTCTTACCGTTGAGCTATTATTTTTCAGTCTCCACCTCGTGGAGCGGGTGCAAATTCCGAGGTTCGGATACTACATTGTTGTCATCCATTGGTGCTGAGCCAACAGTTTGGATGTAGTAAAATGCACAGTTGTTAAAAAAATAAATTAAAAAAAGAAATGAAAATAGAATAGTAAAATAATAATAAATATAATCCTGCATTGCTGTTATCCAATTTGCCAAAGAAACTAACCATTCAGGTGTAATAATGAAATGCACAGCTGTTCAAAAAAAATTTTAAAAAATAATAAATAAATAAATAGATGGATAAATAAATAAATAAATAAATAAATAAATAAATAAATATATAAATAAATAAAAATAAAGTTAAAAAATAATCATAAATATAATTATTATAAAATTATAATAAAATTTACTCATTATTGCTCTTTTAGTTGGTTGTGCTGCATCACTAAACAGTCTAATTATTGAATCACTTATTGTATCCGGTCTTCTTTTCTTTCATTGGTATGTATTTTTTACGTTTCAGATCACAGTTCTAATGGACTGTAGTGCAGTTCCTACTGATTTACGTCCGTATTTGCTTATTCTTACGGAATCTTTGTTGGAGAGTCCAATAAATCGCGAAGGGAAAGTAATATCATATGAAGAAGTAGTAGCAGAATTAGAAGCAGATACTGTTTCAACTGAAATTCATGTTGGTTTGGATTCTCTCTCAAAATTCTCTTGTGGTCCTTACTCGGAGACAGCGCGTCTTGCTATGCAGGTAATTTGGCTTTAATTAAGTTACGCTGTTAGCTGTTAAATTATCTTACTATTATATAGTTTGATTTTAGTTCCCTCCACTATCTTTGACCTTCATAGACCTTCGTTTAGTGTTATCAAGAAATGGGGCTCTTGCAAACTTCTGCTGTGAGCAAATGAATAGCCCAATCTGATGTAAAAACCAGCACAAATTACGAAACTTACACCAAGAAAGTCTAAAATTTAGTAATAAACTCACATAACTGTCATAACAACAAGTTTGTAATGGCGGTTCAACGCAGGTATCATGAGAGATTCCTGTCTAACTTGTCACTTTCTCTACGGAAACACAGAGATATGTCTCAAATTAGATAGGAATCTCCCATGATACCTTCGTCTCTCCGCCATTAAATTTGATTCTGAGAGTTAATTTCGTGATTCTTTAGTGTACTTATTGTCATTTTCACGGATTTTTATGCAAGAATCAACTCTTTAATCCCTTGTAGCAGAAGTTTGCAAGAGCCCCATTAAGAGTAATGGTTAACAAGTATATGGCAAACTTTTATAGCAGCGCTGAAAAGGGTCTAAATTTTTTGTGTAAAATCCGTAAGAGGCTCAGTAGGAAACTTAAGAAAACTTCAAGAATAACCTCAAAATCCATGATTTACAGTCACAAAAAACTGAATTTTAAACCATGAAAAGACAAAATAATAACCATGAGAAAATGGTGTTTTATTAAATGTTTACTAAACATTTTTTAGTTCTGCAACTTGTTGTTCCATTTGATTAATGCTTGTAATTTTTATTTCCCTTAGCTTGAGCCTGAAAAATTTGAAAAAGGAATTACCTGGATTCGTGAGCTGCTTTATCAATCAGTATTTACCCCGGAGAGGATTAAAATCATTGCCACAAAAATAATCAATGATGTATTTGCTGTGAAACGTCAAGGAAATGCAATGGTTCGAGAGCTCATGAAAGGATTGATTTTTAAGAAGAGTAAGTGAATGAAATCTATGATTCCTACAGTAAAAAAATAAAAACTGAACATTTTTAGGATTACTGGGCATAGTTGGGCAAATGGGGATACTAAAAATTTCGAGTTGAAAATAGCTGGAATTTGAGCCGAAACGTCCCCACCAAAATTTTTTGTTGCGTGTTTTCTACCATTTTTCCGTTCATCTGTTTCATCTTTGTTAAGAAGTAAAAAAGGCTAACATTATTCTTCATTTTGCAGGTAGTAACCACTATGCTTTCACAGTTTTACAACAACACAAGTTCCTCACCAAATTACTTGAGCGACTTAACTCAGACTCGAGTAAAGTTATTGGAGAACTTAATAGTGTCCGTGAGGTCATCACATCTCCTGGAAATATGGCCATTCATCTGTCTGCAAATGTTGGTAATCTATGCGAAGTGCATCCTGATGCAGTTTCTATTCTTTCAAAAATATTACCTCCGTCTCAAAAAGCAGTTAAAAACCCGTAAGTTATCAAGAAATACTTTATTCTGCCCTTTTTCATGGAATTCCATCAGATTTCCCACCAGGTTAGAGTAATGTAGAGTCTCTTGATGGAAAGATTGTATAGAGAGTACCAACACAAGCTCTACAAGTTGTCTCTATGTTCACCCATTTTACCCATTTTCCCCATTGATTTTAATGGAAACCTTTTATCCTCCATAACTTGCATAAAATTTAAAATTTCGAGAAAACAAAAAAAAAATCCTACTGAGAAATGTTAAAAGATTAAAGAATAACGCAATCAGGACGGAAACTTTCATTAGAATCAGAACAAAAGTACTTTATGTACTTTCATTTCATGAAGCTTTAATTGCGTAGCCCTTCCTCGCGCACGTCGGGGGGGGGGGGTCTGCTTCTCCGGCACTTCATACATATTTGTACAGTTTAAAACCCATAGTAAAATCTTACATTAAACAAACAAAACATTAAAAACATTAAAACGAGTACGACGAAGTCCTTACGCAAGGTGAAGAGAAAAGACACGCGAAAAAATGTTAGAAACTGCTACTTATAGTGTTATGTAAGTTTCCGTTCTCATTGTGTTAATTCTATGCTAAAAAAGATGCAGTAAATATTCGAGAGCAAATGCGTAAAGAATTGAAATAGAACAAAAAAAATAAAGTGCGCAGAAAGTCTTCGGCAGCGGCAGGATTCGAACCCGGGTCGTCGAGGTGGCGAGCGAGAATGCTACCTCTTGGCTTCTGATCTGAGTTGGGAGGTGCCGCCTCAATCCAGGCATATCAGCGTTACTTTGAAAAACACGACTTTCCTACCCATTCTTTTCCGATTATTAAAAAAAAAAAATTTAACGAAATGACTGCCCATTGGCGCAAACGACAAAACACGGGTCTGTTTATTTTCCCTGTACTATATGTATGTTAAATTTGAACCAAATTGGTGATCCACAACTCGTATCCTCTCCTTGTTAGTGCAATAATTATTCTCAACTTCAAGATCAGGAGGTAAAGTTTATCTGATACAGTGATACATTTGATGAACCAACTCGGACGCAACGTCTCAACGCAAAGATTATACTGAATTTAACAAGCTTTGTTTTTTTTGCTATTGATATGATAAAACTTTTCATTTGTCTCCTAGGATCCACGTGACCCCAGACTGGGAGCTTCTGCTACCGGAATCCGAAAACCCAGTATCTGGTTGTGTTGTTGGAATGGGCTCTGTTGAATCGAACTTCTTTTACCAAGGGACACCATCGATTAAAAACTTTGATGACCCAGATCTCCCTATTCTTCTCACTTTCTTGCAGTATTTGACTCAGTTAGAGGTTTGTATTTTACTTTGCTAATGGGTCTGTTGCTTACTTTTGCCACAGCGTCACGGAGAGATGATTCTGGTGTAAAATTGCGTAAAAATCACAATGTCTCAAAATTCACTCATGAATCTCCAAAAGGCGTTTTAAGGTAAGCCTAAAATGGCGGTCGAATCGGCGAAGCAAACTGCATGCTTGCACCACTATCAGCAAAGATGGCTGACGACGGAATTCGGCAAAGTAGGTGCTTGCCTGGCGTTCCCATTTCGGAATCTGGGCAAATCGAGACAAAAAGTGAAATATTTATCATAGTAATCATAAACAATGATGAAAAAGTATACACGGAAAAAAAAGACTGGTAGAATTTACCAAGCTGAGTTTGGAGTCTGCTATCAAGTATGGTAAATTTTACCATCGTATGGTAAATGCAACGTACCTTGTGGTAAATTTAGATAACCTGTTGGTACATTTCACCACAAAGTACGTAGCATTTACCATATGATGGTAAAATTTATCATAAGATGGTAAAATTTACCTTACTTGATGGGAGACTCCAAAATCAGCTCTGCAGATGGTAAAGTCTACAAGATTTTTTTCCCGTGAAATCTACCAGAAAAAAACACAGAATGACACAAAACGTAGGCTTCATGAGTAGGTGAGTCGTTCGTTCTTATTCTAACCGACAATATAAAGTGCCGTTGTCGTCCATATTTTGGTGCTTGTGGTGCAAGCATGCAGGGTTGATTTGCCCAGTCAACCGCCATCTTAGGCTTTCCTTAAAATTCCATTCTGTAGGTTTGTGCGTGGATTTTGAGACAATTTGATGTGCTCAATGTGATTTTCACGTGTTTTTACACCAGAATTATGCATCCCTAATACTATAGCAAAAGTTTGCAACAACCATTGTTTCCTGTCATTAACTCCAAAAGCATCTTGCTCACAGAAGCGCATCTTGACAGTAGATGTACAGAATCTTCTTAATCACTTCTTTTCAACTTATTTATTATTTTTTCCGATTAAAAATGGTGCTGTGAGTGCACCGAAACGTCTCAGAGGTTTTTTATATTTATTGGCCTGGTTCCCAATTTAATCTTTCACTTTTACTTTGAAATCAAATGGGAAGAATACCCTGTTATCAGATTGCTGGATCTGCCAAAGTTACAAATTACAAATGTATTTTTTCAAAAGTTGTAGTATTTTTTCGTGCTAATCGTTGCTGCATGGTGACATGAATATTTGTTGCTCATAATCTGTATCTTTAAATTTCTGTTTAGGGTCCTTTATGGAAACAAATTAGAGGCGCTGGTCTGGCGTATTCTTATAGCATGGTTCCCAGGCCGAATGAATCTTTACTGTTTTTGATATTTTATAGAGCCACAAATGTTGTTGGCGCCTACAAAGAAACTAAGAAAATAATTGTAAGTACTTGTTTTCGTATCTTGAAAATAGGGAGTAAAAGGTGGGATTAAGCAATGTTTGTAAAAAGAAAACCTAAGATGTATGGTCCTGGCAGTGTGCGCAAGTTAAATTGCGTGCGGTTTCGACCAATCAGAGAGCCTTTTTTTTTTTTTTATTGTACAATTTCGCAATTAACAGATTCGTACATACAAATTCCAGACTTACTTACTAGTCTATACAATTTTGGATTTATCTTATCGGTGATACATAGTGACATCCACTTTTATCAATGATAAATAAATAAAAATAAAAATTAAAATAAAAAAAAATAAAAATAAAAAACGATGTACATTCATGTTGTTTGTTTTTCATGAATTCTCTCTTATCTAAGAGATAGACTCTGGTGTTAAAAACAGGCCAAGACGCGCTCTAAATTTTTATAAAGTACGGGGTGGAGAGCTCTTGGGGCTTCCTTCTTTTTAGCCTTCTTACATCTCCACACCAATCCAGGAGCATAACTGCTTCTGGGTTTGGGTGGGTATGTAGTCTAGTTTCATAATTGTTGTACACCCAAGAGATGTACGTTTCAATGCTTTCTCGAGTTCAGCCCTAATATTACTGTTACTCTCATACCACCGGGCATTGAATATTTGCCTCAAAATTAGATTTTGCGTAATTTCTATCTGACAAATGTTGCTTTTAGCAGCACGCGCCCACAGTTGGCAACCATAGGTATATATTGGCCTTATCATGGATTTGTATACTAGGAGTTTATTGTCAAGTTTTAATTTTGATTGGAGTCCGATTAGCCATAGCATTTGACGATTTTTGAGCTGGATTTACTGTCTCTTTTTTAATATGTGCTCTTTCCATCTTAGTTGTAAATCCATGATAAGGCCAAGGTATTTGGCCCTCATCGTGTGAGGAATGAGTTCACGATTGAGAACTAAGGGGGTGTGAACATAGGACTTATTGGTAAAACAACATTCTCAGATCTACTCGCATTTAATTTAGTGCGATCGGTTGAAGTCCATTCCTGAACTTCTTCCAGACTTCCTTGTAAGAGCGCGACTGTTTGGTTGTATTTGGGAGCAGTGGCAACATACACTGTATCATCCGCGAAGACTCCCAATTTGCAACTTCTCCAAGGTTTTGGGATATCTGAGGTGAATAAGCCATATAACAAGGGTGAAAGCTCGGAGCCTTGAGGTACCCCTGCGTTAATTGGCATAAAATCCGAAACGGAGTCCTCAAACCTAACCCTGAAAAATCTATTTTTATTTTTTTTTGTAAAAGCCTGCTTGCCTCATTAAACAGATTGATTTCATTTACTGAGCTCCAAAATTTTCCCCTATTCTAATCTGTGATTTTCTTTTATGAATTCCTTTTGATTGCAGGAAGTGATTTCATTTACTGAGCTCCAAAATTTTCCCCTATTCTAATCTGTGATTTTCTTTTATGAATTCCTTTTGATTGCAGGAAGAGTTATGTCAGTCGCAGAAATGGGATACAAATCTTTTCGAATCAGCCAAAAGCTCCCTCATCTTTGAAATCATTGAGAGGGAGAAAAATATTGGTGATGTTATTTTACAGTCGTTACTGAAAAACTTCAAGAAAGTTGGCAAAGATTATAACAAGTAAGTTTTTTTTCACGCATCTCGTTTTTCTTGCCCTCTGAAGAATTTAAAGGGGAGTGAGGGGTTTCGGAAAACTACATAGTACTTGGTTCAACTTGATTAGTTTGTTCATTTTGAGCTAATTTCTCAATAAGCATTGGAGTTGGTACCTAAGTGTTTTGTACAGTGTAACCTTGATTATCCGGACATCGACTATGCGGACGTGGTTTGGTAACGGTTTTCAAAACTCAAACGAGAGAAACTGGGGAAACCCTAACCTGACCGTGATCGGGAAATACTTCTCAATCGGTCGTAATTACTTTATCTAGATCTAGACTTTAGTTTTACTTCTATTCTTTTACAAATATATGTTCTTGTTGATACATCCTTAATTGTGTATTTTTTGCTAATTATAAGCGCATTTTTTACGTCATCCGATCCCCGAAATTTGATTATCCAAATATTTTGGTATCTGGATGGTGCCCGGTCCCGACCCGTCTGGATAATCAAGGTTACACTGTACTATGACTTTCAAAAGAAAGTATCCTGGGAGAAATTTTCATTTCTCCATTCCTCGACCAGTTTTAAACACTTTAGTTTAGCAGTTTTCAGGTATTTCAGAGTCTAACAGAATTGCCACTTGAAAGTATGTCTTTAAAAATCTAAAAGTCTTTGGGAAATAATAGACAGAATTATCAAGGGCGGTTTCGATCAGAGGACTTTCTTTTGAAGGTCATCGTATTAGCAAATGCTAAAGTTTTGGAAGTCAAGAATTCACATGGAGCGCAGAAGGTTGCTTTGATTAAGGATTTTCTACTCAACTACAGGCCTGCAGAATATTCCTGATCCGGCGATCGTCTGATTGGTGTGGCAAAAAATAGGAAATTATGCCGCAAATCGTGTTAGTTTGTTTGTTTTTCTTTTCAGCTAATATTAATGAGGGCTCTGATTTTAAGGTGAAATTTCATCGAGCGCGCAAACATGATCTTTTTGCAAAACATAGATTGTGTGGTAAAAAGTTTTTGGGATTGCTGGAGAATGCAGAGGTTGTGGAAGATTCTGCAGGCCTGCTTAACTCAAATTTTTGACTGCCAAAACTTTTTTCGTTTGATAGTACGTATACGGCTTTATTCAAAGTATTGTCAAGCCTGCCTGGGCCTTAAAAAAAAATAAAAAAAAAATTTTTTTTTTTACTAGTATTAAAAGTGAACTCGGAAAAATCGAGAGACTCTCTCACTGAGAAAAATTTCCTGTTCCTATAACCAGACGTCTTGTTAATACTAACTTAATCGGAATTCCTGTTACTTCAACAGGAACTCCGGTCAAGTAACAAGAATTCCTGTTGAAATAATAGTAATTCCTACTGAAATAATAGTAATTCCTGTTGAAACAAGAGGAATTCCGGTTTTGTAAGTATTATTAAACACATCCTGTTGAATTAACTGCAACATTTTACTCAGTGAAAATTCCTGACAAATTAACTTTCTCATTTTTCTGGTGGATTGAACTGATTTCTTAAAATTTGTGATTCAGAGATCAATGTTGAATGTTACTCCTAGCCATTTTTTAAATTGATTATCATTTTGTGTTGTCTCTAGGAAACTAGTCCAAGAAATTCAAGCAGTCACAACAGAAGACTTGAAGAGGGTTGGTCCAAAGTACGTTCTCAAACTATTTGATTCCCCTCTCACTCGCACAGCATTGATCTGCAATCCATCCAAACTTGATGACACTGCTGTTGCATTCAAAGAGTAAGTTTTTCATCCTCTCTTTTTAAAGTGTTTTTTTTTTTAAAATAGGGCTTTGAACGGGTAACAATTTCGGTTCGGTTTGGAATTTGCGATTAAAGTTGGTTCGCAGTTTGGTTCGGGTTCACAAGGTAGAACCACCTTTTTTTTGCGGCCGCGATTCGCGCAAAATTTTGAAAACACCGCAAATCGAGTCCGGATCCGCACCAAGTACCTCAGGGTGCTACGCGAAATCCGGACTTTTTCCGCCAAAGAGCAAAATTTTGCATTTGACGCAAAATCGGCTAATTTCTTCCTAATTTCACGAAATTTTTGCGATTTCGTGAGTTTACGAGTTGCCGAATTTTGCGATTACGCGAGTTCAACAAAACCGATGACACGTCTTTCAATCTCAAGGGAACGTATCTCACAGTGTATTTAATAGTTGAACTTAACATTAGGAAGAACAGGGTCAAAATCTTAGTCTTGGGGAGGGTTTTATAGATTAAAATTGGGCTGGCAGAAATTTCAAGCCCATCTTGCATCTCTGTCTGCCCGATACTTTTTTCCCCTTTACTACCTCGTGAGAGTGTGTAAAATCTGTTGCTTATTGTGTCTCTGGTCAACCAAACTTTGTTGCGTCGCTGAAAAAAAGCTAAAAATATTGAGATTGAACTTGATGAAATCCCCATTTTTTATGACAAAATCTCCATTTCAACTTGACAAAGTTAGGAATTTGAACTTGACGGTAAAAAGGTGCCTCTATCACAAGGACATCGGATTCGGTTAGAACTGGTTCAACTTAAAAAGAAAATTCAATTGAATGAATACTCTTGACAAAAATGGTTTCACGCTTTTTCACTGGAGGGTAATTTAGGTTGTTTCAGAAGTGCCAGCGCACCTAAATGGATAATCTTTGGAATCTTCCAACATTATTTCTCATATTACATAGTTAAAGAAAAAATGAAAATGAGTTTGGGAGTTGGCTTTTCATCGAGGAAAGCTTTAAAATCAGAAGTTAGAAGTCAAGGACAGGTTTTGTTTTGATTTGAAGGATTGAAAATAGAAAACTCGCCAAAGATTATGGTCCAAGTGCGCCTACTCTTCTGAAACGAGCTCTAATCAGGGCTGATACTTGACTAATCACCCAGTTGCCGTTAGGGTGGCTCCTGTATCAATTTAAATAAATAAATTAATCTATGAAGACTACATTTAATTACGATCGAAAAGTTTGATGATCACTGATTACCCAGTAATCTAGTACTACTGTACACTTTTGTGTACTGTAAGCTATCAAGGTTTTACTAGTAAGTATGTGTATTCATCTTTCCTTTTATCTGTTTCAGATTGGGTTGTAATCTCACAACATTTCCAACCATGGAAGAAAGTTTTATGACCAAATGATGATGTTTAATGCAATTTCTTCTTTCAATCATCGCATCGTGTGGCTGACTCCTTGAGTTCAACTTTTTATTGCTTTGAAATAATCATCCAAGCATTTTTTGCAAGAACCATTTCGTTTATTCATTTTATATACTTTTTAATCGTACTCTGCCAATGCTCAACAAACTTGAAGCCTAAATTTTTTAGCATGAAATTTTCTAAACCTTTAATCATATTAACCGTCAATATTTTGTATTTATTTTTATAGATTTTTTTCTTTTCTGTAAGGGATGTAGCCATTGATCCGTTCTTGTGTAAATTTTAGTAAGTTTTTTATCTTGTACGAAAATTGAATAAAATGTTAAAAACCCCATTTTATTTGTTCAGTTGAAATTTTCTCTGGAGGAGGGCTCCAACTACGTCTTCAATAGTGCAAACCTGTTGACAATATTAATTTAAAATTACAGAAATGTATGCTCTTTCTTAGCTTAAGGTGATTCCAGGCAAAACTTTTCCAGATTTTAATCCAATGAAAAAATGTGTTTTTGGCATTTTAAATTGAAAGCAAAGAAAAACCATAAAATTCAAGAATGTCAGCACCTGCTAAATTATTTTATGGATTTTTTGAGTCCAACACGAGCAAAATTGGTTTAGAATTAAGATGATTCCAGGGTCGATTAGTTCCAACTTTGGATACCACGTCGCGCTGCTCAAAAAGTCAACAGTTTTTGGCTAAAATTGACGAATTCACGCTAAAAACACGAATTTCAGGAACGTCAGCACCTGCGAGCATACTTCAGGAAGATACCCTGAAAGTTTCAGGCTGGAACACTCAAAAATAAAGCTGGAAATTATGAAAAACGAAACTTCCCGTAAGCCGCAATGAGTGCGAGTGAGGCAGATAGACATATCATCACTCGCGCTCACTCTCACTCACTAAGCTTATGGCGAAACGAATTTCATAATTTGCGGCTTTAATTTTGAACCAATTTTGCTCATTTTGGGCTCAAAAAATCCATAAAAAAATTTTGCAAGTGCTGACGTTATTGGATTTTGCGTTTTATCGATGGTTTCAGTTTAAAACGCCAAAAACACGACTTTTCCAAAAAGCTACTAGTGGCGCTATCCATCGGATTGAAATCTGGAAAAGTTTCGCCTGGAATCACCTTAAAGCTGTAAATTATGAAATTCATTTCGCCATAAGCTTAGTGAGTGCGAGTGATAATATGTCTATCTGCTCACTCGCAGCTCATTGAAGCTTATGAGAATTTTTGTATTTCATTATTTTCGGCTTTACTTTTGATTGTTTCAGCTTGAAACTTTCAGGGTACCTTCCTAAAGTATGCTCGCAGGTGTTGACGTTCCTTTTCGTGCTTTTAGTGCAAATTCGCTAATTTCAGCCAAAAACTGTTGACTTTCTGAGCAGCGCAACGTAGTGTCCACGGTTCAAATTAATCGACCCTAGAATCATCTTAACTAATACTTCAAGCTCATCTTCATGTCAGAAATGATGCACTGTTTTTATTTGGCATCACAAATTTGTATTCTACACTTCAAAAAATAAAAAAAAAAAAAGGTATTAAACCGTAAAATAAAACCGTATCACGATAAAAATAAGGACAGGAAGAAGAAAAACAGAAGGCAGATTAAATGGCAGTTGAAAGAAAAAGACATGAGATAAAAATCAACAATTCATTTTTTATCAATAAGATACAATTTTCTTAAAAATAAAAAAGTATTCAATTTTGAATTGATTTCACTTTAAGGTTAAGTCTTTGGGCAAACTAAGCACTTAAAAATAATAGATGTACACTTCAAAATGAACTATAAATACCGAGCACGCAGTTAGGGTCGAGACGATGATAACAAATTACAATAGTACAAAGATTTTTATGTTTGAGCATCCCTTGACAAAAAAAATATGGTGAGAGCAATGAAATAAATTTACTAAAAAGGATGGAGCTTGTTTCAGAAGTTAAGGTTAGGTTCATCGGTAATCTTTTTCTGAGTCAGAAAATTTTCTCTTCTCAAGACTCAATAAAACAGAGTAAAACTTGCTAGGCTAGGCCTAAATTGAAGATAAGATTCCTTAGATCTCAAAATGAATGCTGCTTCACAGAGAAAAATGAAATGACTAAAAAAGCAATTAAGTTTTGTAAAATCAGTAAAATGAAGCAAATACTAATTTTATTAATTATTTTTGGTGAGACCTTCTAAATTTATGGCTAATTTTACAATTTGAATTGTAAATTTTACTCAAATTTTAATCATTTTTATGGCGGACTTTCCGTAAACCTGGGGAAGAAAACTTTTTTTTCGGAGAGAAAAAACTTTCGTTGTGGGAGAAAACTTTTTTTCGGGAGAGAAAAAACTTTCGTTGTGGGAGAAAACTTTTTTTCGGGAGAGAAAAATTTTTTTCGAGAGAGAAAAATTTTTTTCAGGGGAATAATTTTTTTAACGGAGGAGGAAACTTTTTTTTCACGGTGAGGAAAAAAATTCTCCCCCTCCAAAAAAATATTCCTCTCCGCAGGACAAAAAAGTTTCCTCTCCACAGCGAAAAAATATTTCTCTCCACTGTCAAACAACTTGCCCTGTTGCCAAGTCGCGCTGTCGTCTTTCATCCAACAAGGAACGGCATGAGGAATGAAAACGGAACGACAACCTGTTGCCCGATTGCCGGTTGTCCGTTTATTATTGTTTTTTATTGTTTTTTATTTAGCTCTAGTGCTACGGTGCTATTAAGATAAAATAATAATAAACAAACAACAAACAATATTAAAATTGATTAAATCTTCAATTTCGCGACATAGATACAAATTAATTTCATTCTTTGGTGGAACACAAGTTATCGAACTGATATCTTCGTAAGTAAACATCCAGTTAACCTCCAAATTTAAAGTAATAAAAATAAAACATGATAATTGAAAGCAATATTTTGCCACAAAGAAACCAAAGACATTATTGCAAAGATGTCTACAACGTGAACAATAACAAAAGGATAACCGGCAATCGGGCAACAGGTTGTCGTTCCATTCTCATTCCTCATGCCGTTCCTTGTTGGATGAAAGCAGGATGAAAGACGACAGCGCGACTTGGCAACAGGGCAAGTCGTTTGACAGTGGAGAGAAATATTTTTTCGCTGTGGAGAGAAATATTTTTTCGCTGTGGAGAGGAAACTTTTTTGTCCCGCGGAGAGAAATATTTTTTTGGAGGGGGAGAATTTTTTTCCTCACCGTGAAAAAAAAGTTTCCTCCTCCGTTAAAAAAATTATTCCCCTGAAAAAAATTTTTCTCTCCCGAAAAAAAGTTTTCTCCCACAACGAAAGTTTTTTCTCTCCCGAAAAAAGTTTTCTCCCACAACGAAAGTTTTTTCTCTCCGAAAAAAAAGTTTTCTTCCCCAGGTTTACGGAAAGTCCGCCATACATTTTCCAACTTGGATTGCAAATTTTGCAATTTGAATTGTAAATTTTACAATCCAAAAACATGATGACTTTTGCATTTTTATACATTCGATTGTCATTGCGTGACAGCTACACTATCTGCAAACATTACAATGTTTTGGATAGTAAAATTTACAAACTAAATAGTACCATTTACAATCCAAATTATAAAATTAATTAAGCTCATGCAAAATTTTCAATCCGAATTGTAAAATTATCTATGTGTCTAGTGAATGTTACCAAAAATGACAGGTGAAATTAGCATTTGCTTCATTTTACTGATTTTACAAATTTACTTTTTCCATGTAGTTTTGAGTTTTAAAGGGAAACAAGCCCAAAATAGTTCACCGAACTGAAGTTCAACCCAGCTGTAACATCTAGAGAGAGCAGCACGTCTTTGTCAGCTGGAGATTCCTCATACTGTAAACTTTATTCAGCATTGAGTAATCGAGTGATACTCAAACAAAATAAGACTCTTTTAAAGGGCTGATGTTGACAGATAGTCATTCTACTGACAAAACACATGAACACTGAACATAAAAAAGCGTGCAAGAAAAAAGGAATCAAAAACAAATCCTACGAAGATGATAAGTGACTTCAGTTCAACATTTAAGAGCACAAGATAGTACAAAAATTAGAAAAAATAAAGACAAGAAGGTAATGAAACACAAGTAAAAAGCATTGCGAGTAAAAAGGACTTAAAACTAGGAGAAAAAATTAAATTGCAACTTGAGGTAACAGAAAAAGCTTAAAATTAAAACTTGAATTGTTGGAACTTGGTATCAGGATGTTTCACTTAAAAAAATTTGACCTGATGACATTTAACCAACAAAATTTTATCTTCACTTTCATAATATTAATAATATAATGCCGACAGTAAAATTTCCCCTTGGGGGGGGGGGGGGGCTCTAGAACTGCCACTGAGCATGCCTTTAAAATATAGTTGACTACAGTGGAAACCTCATATCTCGAATCAGTTCCAGACTGGCCGAAAAATCCGAGAAAACCGGTTTTTTGTTCCTGATACCCTAAATTGTGATAATTTCAGTTGATTTTCAAGATATCCTGCAAAAAGTGTGTTTGTTTTTCCTACAAATAGATTGTCCTTCTGTAAAATTTGACTATATTGCCAGGGAATATCAAGAACACAGGCAGGATGAGGATTAGGGTTAGAGTTTCCAACTAGATTGATCAAGAGCTTTCCCTCACAACTAAAACTTTTAACTTTAGGTTAAATGTCAATGTGATTACCAGATGACAACTTCAGAGTTTGTTTCTTGTCTCATTGCCTTCCATTTTTGGCCAGAGTGAGCTCATGATGTTGGTAGAACACCTGTAGTGTCCTCAAGGTCTCGGTCTGACCAAACTGTAGATAAAGTTGATCTAAGAACTAAGATGTTGAAGGTAAAACCTCAGTACCTACATCAAAGTAAGGAGGTAAAAAATGCTGTGGGTAAAATGTTCTTGAGGCCAAACGATTTTCGGTGCGACATCTCATAACCTCGAAACTTAAAGGATACCTACATCACGAAGGAATGGACTCCAAAGATTCATTAGAATTACACATGTTTGACAACTCAGAGGTAAAAATATTGCTTAAAGAATCTTTATTTGTAGAACTTAGCTTAATTGATGAGAATTTTCTATTAGTTTTTGATGTTTTATTTACAGGCATTGTAACGACTATTTCGATTGTAGGAACATTGTCAGTCTCAACAGAGGCGCCAGAATCATTCACATGCCTCACTTTCTGGGCAGATAAATTTTTTTTTAGTTTAGAGGTTTTTTTGGCACGAATTTTAACATCCCCTTCAGCTTTGACTATTCCATCTTTATTTCCCTGGTTCAAGGAGCAAATTTTCCTATGTTTAATCAGAGTTGAAAAACGTTTGAAGTCTCCATCACAGATATCACAAATAGTTCGGTCGTTTTTGTAGTGAGTGAGAATGTGGTCTTTCAGTTTATCTTTCCGACTGAACTCTTTCTCGCAGCCTAACAAAGTATGAAATGAGCACTTGAATTTTTTTACCGAATCATGAGTCAAGAGATGTCTTTTCATCCTATCACTTCGTTTGAATTTTAAAGGACACTGAGGACAACTAAAAGGTTTTTTGGATGAGTGGATGATTTGGTGAGTTGCTAAATATTGAGCAGTCTTGAAAGCTTTGCCGCAAACTGAACACTTATGAGCGAGATCTTCTTCATGGATCAGCAAGTGTTTCCTGAGAAATCTTTCAGCAACAAACACTCGCTTGCAAATCAGGCATGGATGCCTATGAGAATCTCTTTGAAGATGAAATTTCAAGCTGTCTTGAGAGGAAAATTTTCTTTTACATTTTTTGCAGGAGTAATTTTTTAAAGACAGTTGACTTGGAGATATTTCATGATAGTATTGATGAACTCCAAAATCATCGAGAGAAGTAAACCTTTTATTGCAAATGTGACAGCAATAAGTTGCTTCCTCATTGTGGACGGACAAATGCTCTAGAAAAGCGTCCAAATCTGGAGAGGCCCAGTCACAACTGTTCTGGATGCATTTGTAAACTTTTTGATCCACATGAGCCGCAAGATGAGATTTCAATTCCATGTATGTCACAAACGCTTCCGAACAAAATTGACAGCCATAGGATCGATCTATTTTCGAGCTAATTAGGTTAGGGTCTTTTGAATCAGCTGGAAATACATTTCTGACTAGAGAGGACATGTCTCCAGGCCAAACTTTATGAGACTTCATGTGCTTCTTGACATGAGATTTTTGCGTGAATGCTCGGCCACAAACAACACACTGAAATGGGCGCTCTCCAGTGTGGGATCGAACATGCTGCTCAAGATCAAAATTCTTATTGAACGCTTTATTGCAATACGGGCAAAGTAATTTCCTCTTCTCCTCGAGGATTTTATTTGAGCTCACGTTATTAGAGTTTTCGCTGGAGATGGAAATAGGGTCAACAGCATTCTCACTGCTTGGGGTGATTTCGACAATTGATACCGAAGCAGATTCTTCGTTGAGGTCTACCAACTCCGTCTCCTGGTGGTTAATGTATTGATGGACACCCAACTCATCAGCTGTTAAAAATGTTAAACTGCAGCTATGACAGTTGTAGATGCTTCCGTTGTGATCAGCCACATGCGCTAACAATGCATTTAAATCAGGCGACGTCCATTCACAATCTTCCTGAGTACACTCATAAACTTTACACTCTAAATGAGTTGAGAGATGAGTTTTCCACTCACGTACTGCTGTAAATCCCTCTCCACACATTTGACAAGGGAACGATGCATTCCCTTTAGCGGTGAGCGAGTTGTATTTAATTTTACTATTTAATATATTCTCTTGGAATGATGCAGCGAATTCCTTGGGCCACACTTTGTGAGATTTCATGTGCTTTCGGACGTGTGCCTTTTGTGTAAAAGTTCGACTACACACAATGCATTGATAAGGCCGATCTCCTGTATGTGATTGAGTATGCTGATCGAGGTCTTGTTTCGAGAAGTAAGCTTTGTTGCAGTAAGGACACAGGAGCCTCTTTTCTTGTTCTCTGACTTTCGTTGAGGGCATTGGGTTTGAATCTGGGCTCAAAACTGAATTCATGGAGATCACACTGTCGCTGTTTCTGTCCTGAATGACTTCAACAATTGAAACTGCTACAGTTCCATCCTCAGAGCTTGCAGCTTGAATCTGCGGGGCAAAATAAAGAAATCATAGGTGAAGCAGAATTAGGAGCAATTTCTTACAAAATCAAAATCAACACCTTTCTTTAACCCTTGTGCGTTGAAGGTATTTTTCACCTTCTGATAACTAAGGGGGGGGTGGTCATGCCTGAGTATATTAGTTACACTGTGGCTATATCTGCCTCATATTATTTTAGGATTTTATTCACAATAACTGCGGCACCAAATGGGTCTGTAGCAAACTTTTGCTACAGCGATAAAAAGTGTTTACTCTAAAGTAAAATCGCCTGAAAAGTCCATTGGTAACATCATAAAGTCAATAAATACAATATTAAACTCACAAGAAGCGTTTATCGAAATCCAAGATGGCGGCAAAATATCGAGGAATCTGAATGTATGCACCGTGATCATCCAAGGATTGCCAACTTTGACAACCTCACTGCAGGTAGAGGTTATGTGTTTATTTACGTTGTGATTGGTTGCGATGGACATTGTGAGGTTGGCTATCCTTGAATGTTCGTGGTGCATGCATACAGATTGCTCGATATTTTGCCGCCATCTTGGATTTCGTTAAACGCATTTTGTGAGTTTATTGTTGCATTTCATTGCTTTCTGATGCCATCATTGGACTTTTCAGGCGATTTTGCATTAGATTGCACACTCTATAGCGCTGTAGCAAAAGTTTGCAACAGACCCATTGTTCAAATTTTATTAGTAATAGTTCATCAAGCACCTTCTATCAAGTATGTATGCAAAACCTGCACGGCAGCGTAAGAATATATAACTACCCACTTAATTAGAGCGAGCCAACATTGATTTGTACTCTTAACCTGGTCGTTAAAGGGTTAATATTTTTTAAATCTGTAAAAACCATACAATATTTTTCAAAATTGTAAAAAAAATAATCATCTTGTCCAGTATTTTCTGAAAAATAACAGTATAGCTATTATTTTCAAACCTTCTTAATTTTGAATCTTTGGCAATGAAGTTTTCAAAAAAGCATTAAGTTCAAACATTAAAAAAAACCAAAGCAAATGTTTCTTCGAATTATGAACTTTATAGTTTATACGTAAGATAATCCCAAAAAAATTACATATTCTGAAATTACACATTGCAAGCTATAAGATCACCCAAAGAGAAAATTCCATGGATCATGTTGAAGTTGCTGGTCGCATCCAAGTTAGATTCGAACCCCCCCCCCCCCCCCTCCATTTGGTTTGCATGAGTCCTCTTCCCTAATCGGGAAGTACACTCGCAGATATCAGCGCTACCAGCCTAACTTGTTACTACCCCTTTGACTACTATGGACAAGTATACTCGCGGTGGAGAATCTCAAGGCTCTGCGGATACTGCCACTGGATGCGTTTGTGCACCTTTGTTTACATACATTTGTAAAAAATGCATGTAAGCGCTGGCTTTTCACTGAGGAACGCTTTAAAATTAAAAAGGCACAGTTGCAGGCAAGTCTTTCCTTTTATTCAAAGGAATGAAACTTGAAAATTCGCCAAAGATTATTGGTTGGCTGCGCCTTCACTTCTGAAACAAACTCTTCAAGTATGAGTAGCGAGAAAACATTAATTCATACAAATGTTTATGAATGAAATTGAGTGGAACTGAAAAACTTACAGTAGACAGCAAGGGCGAATCAGTTAAAAAATTGCTGCTGTCGGTGGTGACAAAAATTTGATTTGCTTGAGAAGGTTGACTAAACAGTGCTCCTTCTTTTTCATCATCCATCTGTTAAATAAAAAGATAGGTATGAAAAGATTGATGATAAAGCTTCAAAACACACAAAACTAACTTTATTCTTTTCAAGTACTTTGGTACTTCAGAACAGACTGCTTTATTATAATAACTTCATGGAAAAAATTGAGAAAATTCACACAACCTGTTTTTTGCAGATTTAAAGCAAAACCTTTTTCTCAAATAGTTCTCGCGAAATAGACAAATTATCCAAAAAAATTATATTATCAGTTATTTTCATTGGTTCCTGAGAAAAGCATACCGAAACTCAGTGAGGTAGGTCGGGTAAATAAGCGGGTAAATGGGTCTTTACCTGAATGAACATTGGGTACATAGTAAAAATCCAAAAGATGGGTATTTATAATTTCTAATTTTTCTTCAGCTTTTTAAAGTGATGAAATAAGATTAAAAATGCTAAACTATCTTCAAGATTAAAATGAATGCCGTTTTACGGATTTTTTGGTTTGGAAAACAGCAATGGGTGCCTTTGGCGTTCAGAAAAAAGTTATAAATACCATGTATATATACCTAACTTGGGTAAATGACCGGGTATTCTACATCACTGCCCAGACTTGAACATGTTTTACAAGGGAGGGATAGGGAAGCACAGACAACTTCCCTTGACAGTGTAGTAAATTACAAACCTGTGAAGCAAAGATATTCTCAGCAAGGGAATCTTCTTGAGAGGTAAGCTGCAGATTGGTTATACCAGAATCTGACGCAAAAAGTGAATGAGCAGGAACAGCAGTCAGCACCTGGAACATTTTTGAACTTTGTAATGCCAGAGAAAACGGAGGAAGAATAAAATAATGAGAGTTAAAATTTAAAATGTTAACTCAAGAAGACCATGGATAGTAAATACAGGTTGCGACACTATTTCATATTTGTATACATCTAGGATCCACGTATTTTGTGTAAAAAATATTCTTAGTAGAGCCCGCGCACTTCGAGAATCAGATTCCGACAAATAGGGGTGCCTGCATCCGCAATCTGGGACTTCCTCTTTACAGTGGCGTAGCCGGGGGGGGGGGGGGGGGGGGGGGGGGGGGGGGGGGTTCCAGGGGGTCTGGACCCCCCCCCCCCATGACACCAAGAAAAAAGGTAATAAAAAAAGGTAATTTTATGCGTTTTCAGACAAATATTACCAAATGAGTATCTTTGGACCCTCCCCCCCCTTGAAATTTTCGGACCCCGGACCCCCCCCCCCCTAGAAAAATTTCTAGCTACGCCACTGCCTCTTCACAGGATTTTCCAAAAATAACCTCAATCATTTTTTTTTTTTTTTTGAAGATTTCACAATTTTAACACCGTACAAACGCAAAACGACCAATATTTTCAAAATTTTGAGGCTATTCCCCAGAACATCTTAAAAAAAGTCTCAAAAATTCTACAAAATTTCTTACTTTCACAGAAATTTCCTGACTTTCATGCGACCTCAGATTGCTAGAACAAGGGCATATTTTGGACCCTTGGAATTTATGTCCTTTTTTGACTTCCTTACCTGATAAATTAAGTACAAGAACTACTAAATAAAATAATAGAAAAGCCACTGCCTACAAGAAAGCAAGCTAAAAAAAGAATACTAACGTGTGAGTTCAGGTCATTCTGATCTATTGAAAATGAGAGGATGTCTGTATCACTTAAAACGATTGAATCAGTCATGGGATTTTTATCAGTTGCTTCTCCGGTGGAACCTAACAAAAGACAAGTAAACAAATAAATAACAGAAAAATTACAATTGGTCACACGGTCAAACCCATAAGACTAGTTTTGAAAACGATGAAACTAGAAATCAAATGAAAAATTATAAATTTAAGGGCAAAGCACCGAAAGCTCCAGAGCTCCAGCTCCAGTGCGTCGGTCTTCAACTCTGATGCACTGGAGCTTTCACCGGAGCAGCACCAGGTGCGTTGCACCACTACTAAAGAATCACTCCGGCGCGATCCGGAGTTGCGGCACCAAGATAAAAAAATATTACAGTGCAGTGGAGCTGCACTGGTAAAAAAACAAAAATGCACTGGTGCATTTTTGTGGTCACTAAAATCACACAAAATAATTGACTTTTTCAGTCACTGTGAGTCTGTGTCCAAAAATATATACAATTGCGACACAGAGTGTGCCAAGCAAACTTGGGTAAAACTAAACTGAAACAAAGTCATCGAAAAACAATTAAAGCATTAAATTAGTTCAGCAACTAACTGAAGCGACTACCTAAATTAGTTGTTAGTTGCTCAAGTTGGCACCTATTGTTCAGGTTAGTTGTCTACTTAAATAACTGACGATTGATTTAGTTGCTAGCCGAACAATTTCCATGATTTAATTGTTTTTTGACGACTTTGTTTTAAATTAGCTCTGTCCAAAGTCAGGTCGCATGCGCTCAATTTTTCCGATAAATGCCCTTAGAAAAAAATTAGAAGCCACCGAAGACAAAATCTGCTAAAAAGAGACTGGTGGCACTATCTAGCGGCACTAGAGTGGTGAGAAAGCACCTTAAGATTGGTTTCCAATATGACGCAAGGCCTTGCAATCTGTAGTGTTGCTATGCTTGCGTTTTGACTGGTGAAGAAGGGGAGCAAAAATCAGTCCCAAAGACCGGCGCAGAGGAGATACTGTGATGTGACTCTGGCTCTCTGCTATGCAGCGACGCAAGGAGTTGATTATTTCTCAACTGGACCGCGTCGTTGCACTCGGACGCCAAACCTTGCAAAGCATTGGGAACGATTCCATCTTTTAGCATGAACAGTGGAACCTCGATTAATCGGAAAGGTCGGGACCAGACACCATCCGGATACCAAAATGTCAGGATAACCAAATTCCGGGGATCGGGTGACAGGAAAAATGCATTTGTAACTAGCAAAATGTGCACTATTAGGGATGTATTAACGAGAAATTTGTACATGTTTACAATAGAACTTGCATGGTACCGTAATTATTTCTTTTAAAGAATGTTCAATGAAGTAAGTACGACCGATCAAGACATTTTTTCTAATCATGGTTCCGTTAGGTTTTCCCTAGTTTCTCTCGTTTGAGTTGTGAAAACCGTTTCCAGATCTCGTCCGGATAATCGAGGTTCCACCAGTGGAACTGTATTTCATTTCCATAGCCCTGGGTCATTGTGCAGCCTTGCATCGGTGCATTATCTTGCATCCCATAAGGAGTCAGGCTTTAAATTTTGTTTGGTTCAATAGAGGACAAAGATATAAAAATATGTGAAGCCATCATACTTTTCAGGAATGAGTCAAGGCTGGATAAGAGAATACGTTACATACCCGATGCATGGAGCTTCTTGTGATTGATGAACTGAGCGAATGATGTGAAGAGCTTTTGACATTTACCACACTGGAA
The DNA here is from genome assembly GCA_011764245.1 of Trialeurodes vaporariorum. Lineage (NCBI taxonomy): Eukaryota > Metazoa > Arthropoda > Insecta > Hemiptera > Aleyrodidae > Trialeurodes > Trialeurodes vaporariorum. The sequence goes on from VMOF01000024.1 coordinate 38,444,864, forward strand.
AACATCACATTCGTCAAGCAATAAATCAGCTGAAAGAAAGACAAAATTGCAAATAATTAATTTGAAAAGAGGAAAGAAAGACCGCAAGAACCAAAGACCGAACAGCAACAAAATGATTCAATGAAGTCACTAAATAAAATTTGCTTGCAATCAACTGTTTCATCTCGAGTAATTGTGTTCCATGAATAAAAAAAAGATTAGCTTTTTAGTTCTCTTTGCTTCTCACAGGTTCCAAATAGTCTTTTATAGTCTGTTCAGCGAGTTAAGAGCCATGGGCTGCCGAGAGAAAACGCATTGTTTGACAACACTGCTGGGCATTTAAGAAAGATGTGAGACAAATTAAAAAGGGTCTCTCATTGTCAGTTCCTTCAGAGGCGAGTTTGAACGATCCGTCCTCGAACCATCTTTTGTTCAACGGCGACCGCTAACTTCATTGTTTCGTAACGTTTTCTTTCGATTCTGTGTTCCATCTGAATTTTCTTTCCGAGAATTTAAAGACAAATTATAACCACATATTCGATCTCAGCGCAATTTTTCCTAGAGATTGACTCCAAATTTCATGAAAATAGGCCAAGGTTTGTCTGAATTAACAGATTGAACTCTGAATTTTCCTGAACTCATCATTCACCTTAATCTCAAGCTATTTCCTTGAAATTTGGAGTCAATCTCAAGGAAAAATTGCGCTGAAATCGAATAAGTGGTTATAATTTGTCTTTAAATTCTTGGAAAGAAAATTCAGATAGAACACAGAATTGAAAGAAAACGTTACAAAACAATAGAGTTAGCGGTAACCGTTGAACAAAAGATGGTCCGAGGACGGATCGTCCAAACTCGCCTCTGAAGGAACTGACAATGAGAGACCCTTTTTAATTTGTCTCACATCTTTCTTAAATGCCCAGCAGTGTTGTCAAATAATGCGCTTTCGCTCGGCAGCCCATGGCTCTTAACTCGCTGAACAGACTATAGTACAGTTTTAGCCACAGATCAATATAAAATTGTTATTTTCATCAGATTAGGTGACATTAGATTACATGAATAAGTAAATTGTCTGTACAGTTAGGTTAATAAGAACAAATGCTTGAAAACATGAGGAATGATGATAAACGTATACGTACCAATGTTAGTTGAATTACAAGGGTCGTCAACTGAGTCTGATTCATGAGTAGCATGAGGATTGGATGAGCTATGAGAATCCAGAAGAGATTGCATGGTCAGACTTGAGTCATCATCGACACCTACAAGAAAATTTGTAAAGAATTTGAATAGAGCAGGTTGAAGGTTACTCTTTTAAGGTTACTCTTTTTCGCATAGCACCAGCACCATATGTTATCGTCACTGTATGTATGTATGTAACGCTTGTTGCTCTCATTTTGATCTGCTTTTTCATCGGAGAGCTTGTTGGTTTATTTCAAAATTTCAGGAGCCTTAGCTGAACATGAAAAGATACTTGATACCTGATGGCCATTACACAATGAGATTAAAAACTTGAGATTTTGACAGAAACCACTACTGTAAATCTGGTATTAAGGAGTTCAGAGACAGTTCATACTAGAGGCCATGCACTATCTATCTTGCCACGTTAGAAACGGGTAGCAGCTTTTTTTACGGGATCTCAACAAAACAACGTCCAACTGGACCATACGTTGACCGATGAGCAAAGGTGTTGAGGTCGGTTGCCTCTTGAGAGCGAAGCACAGAAGTTTCATCAGTCAACGTATGGACCATGTTGGATGGTGCTCCCTGTGTTATTCTGTTGGGTCTCTAAAAAAAAGGCCACCGCGCGATCGCCAATTAGCTGTGTGTGGTTCCGATTATATATTTTCTCTGGATCGAGGAAGTTGGAAATTTTAGACATTGGTCATCAGTCAACGTGAGGTCTAGTTAGATATTGCTCCACCTGTTATTCAGTTGAGTCCTTGAAAAAAAAAAAGTTAGCCACAGCGCGAACAGCTTGTGCAAGTCTCCAGTCAAAAATGTTTCAGGAGGAATCCCAGTGGCAAGCCCAGGAAAAATCTGTTGTTACTACCAGGAGGTGAACTCAAGGTCTAGGTTAGCAGCGAGGTATCTTAGCCATCAAGTCACCGGGGTCCAGAGACAAATAGAGACGGAGCACTACATTAAAATACATAGGGAAGATTTGAGGCACACTGAATTTTCGGGGATTCAACAGAATAACATGTGAAACAACAGTCAACACCTTGAGATGTCGCATGGTGTTGAACAGTGACATTCGGGAAACACGGGAAGTGAAGAGGAGGGTGCTCACCATTCAACACCATGCGACATTGACTGTTGTTTTGTTGAATCCGCGAGAATTCAGAGTGCCTCTGCTGCAGCCAGTTAGTGCTCTGTCTCTATTTGTCTCTGCCGGGGTCAGCCAGACACAAGTTGAGATTAAGGATTTGACATACAGCATTGATTTACGGAGTACTCATCAAATCAAAATGTATGGGTGAGGTTGATTTGCAACAAGTTTGCACTCGCTTCTAACAAACTGCTCACCAATTAGGCCTAGACTCATTGTCAGACCAGATTTGCCTACGGAGGAAACTATCTTATCACTACACCAATGACGCTTCAGTATATTTATCTTCGAAACAGTGGTAGACAAATCGTCAATGCTATTCATAGTCTAGACTGCCCCAAGAATTACTGGACTTGACAACTGTACAGTTTAAATGAAAATGTCAGCTGCTCCCCAAGCAATCAGGTTGCACGATTGGCGGTTTGAAGCTAATGTTTTCATAAGAGCAATAGAACTATCAAGTCCAATCATTTCTGGGACAAGCTTGAACACACAGAGACAAGCGCTTTGTTCATCAATAGCCGTAATTTGTTATGGCATCTCAGATGTTGGTGTCGAAATTTTCGGCACCATTTGGTTTCCCCGCCTCGTTTTATTGCAGCCAATGAAATTAATTTTTAAGATTTTTCTTGATGTTGAGATAAGTTCACATGATGTCCGCAGGAGGCAGTGTAGAGTTTACTCTTTTGGGTGTTCTGGGGATATATTGGAGGTTAGGATTTACCATCAACATCGCCAATAACCCGGAGCTTTTATAGCAGCACCGAAGCTGTATGGTGCAGCACCGGAGGCTCCAGAAGCTCCAGCTCCAGTGCATCGGTCTTCAACTCCCTTACACTTGAGCTTGCACCGGAGCAGCACCAGCACCAAAACAACACTCCGGTGCAATCCGGTGCTGGAGCACCAGAATAAAAAAACATTACGGTGCAGTGGAGCTCTACCGATGCGCGCACCGGAGAATACAAAAACGCATCATTGGGGCTAGAGTAGTGCCGGAACAGTTTTGCCAAGCATAAATGGCGTAATTTACAGTGTTGCCTGAATTACTACGACGCGATCGGCTCCACCTTAGCTCCTCCCATTTTTTACAACACCAGATAACAAAGTACGTCTGGTGCCGAAAATCTGGGCATCGGACACCAGCGATGCCATAACAAATCACGACTAAAGTTGCTTCAACTTTGACTCAATTGAACAGGGTTCGCACCAAAAGCCGCTGGTCAAAATATATTGACTTTTGAGTAAGTGCCAGATAAGAAAATTGAAATGCAGACAAGTCAAGTTATTTGAACCACTCCAACCTGTTCATCCAACATCTGGTTCTCCAAAGTATCCTGCAACATTAGAACGCCACGGAATACCACTCAATAAAGTTGTATGCATGGGAGTATGGGCAGCGCTCAGTGAGACACTGATGGTGCTATGAGAAAGCGGTGTGAAGTGGATTGGACCTACATCATACTAAGATCATATTGGTAATAACTTACTATTCAAATCCTCGAAGAATATCGACGTCATTTTGGTAGGAGCAGATTCTTCAAAACCGAATAAGAAAAGGGAAGAAGCAAGAAGAGTTACTAGGTAAAGGGTTGGGTGTTGGGAGTATCGTCTGTTCTGTTATTCATAATTAAATCCGAGGCAGAGCAGAGATCACAAAACGATACAGAAAATTTGAAAACGTACAGTCTTAGTTTCGCGGAAGCGAGACTAGAATTTCAGAGGGGAATTATTGATTCAAAGCTTTCAAAGATTAATTTGCAAGTCTTATCTGCCCGGGCGATAAACAACATGAGCCCGATCGAAATTTATCCTCGACTAATAGTTTCTGATAGATGAGTAGTTCTCGGTTTTACAAATTTCAAGTAGTGCAAGAAGTGCTGCACTCTAGAGTCCCTGATAGAGTCCCTGGGACTCTTTACTTCACTCGATGCTCAATGAACAATGAAGTAGTACCAAACATCCAGGAAAATAAATGGAATTTTAGTGAACAAATTGCATCAAGTCTAAAAAGAAAAACTTGTAGATGAAGAAGTCCATTTTTAATTAAAGCTATTGTGATTCACTACATCCGATACTGTAAAACATACGTGTACGTAAATTTGCATAACACCTACTATGAAGGAAACAAAAACACAAATAAAAACTGGCACTCTAGATAAATAGTACTCCATGTTGCGTCAGACTGCTTTGTTTTGTTTTTAGGTTAGCATATAGCATTGCCCGGAAAGTTTAAAACTGCTTAAAACATAGAAAAAAGTTGAAATTTTGATCTTGATTTCCCTTACAAATTACAGAATAGCGTGAAACTGAAACCACGGGACATCGTAGTATTCGTAGTGTTGCAAAACAGTGTAAAACCACGGAACTTCGTAAAATCGTAAAATAGTGTAGTAAAACCGCAGAACAGCTCAAAATCACAGAATAGTGTTAAAGTTCAATAACAGAACAGATCAAATCCTACATTTAGACAAAAAATCACCATAGATGTGGGAAAAAAATCACCATAGATAAAGGAAAAAAATCACAATAGATAAAATCCTTTATTAAGGAAAAAAATCACAATAGATTAAATTTCTTCATGGAGAAAAAAATCACAAGAAAGTTTAAATCCTTCATGAAGAAAATAATCACGGAATAAGTAGTATACAACCAGTTACTGCGTAAAATGATAGATAATCAAGTTTTGAATTCGGTATCTAATTTTTTTCGAGCCAAAGGAATAAAGATAACGATCAGTAATCAGTGGCTGGAAGGCTGCATTAGTTTCTGTCGCTCAGAAAATCCCAACGTAAGATGTTCTTTCTTTGCTTTGCTTTCTTCATCACTTACAGCTTACGGATAGATTCCTCAAGATTATTGTCCTTGTTTTTGCAGCAAACATTTCTTTGTGAAACATAGAGAATATCTACTTAGGCCCCTGGCCCCCGCCCTCGAAGTCTTCCTGCTCGGATATTCCACTTAAAACTACAGTAAAGTTTTTTCTTTCATGGAAAAACAACCGCACAATGGTTATTTTCTTCATGAACAAAAAACTGCTTACACTTATTTCTTTCCCAGTCATTTTAATGACTCTCTTTGATTTTGACTCCCAAAGTGCATCTGAGGTAATAATGAGCATCACAATGTCAAATTTTTGAATTTGGGATAAATGTCTCCAGAGCATGTAGGTAGAAGAGGGGGCATGTGGGTGCCATGGGCGGCTAAATCAGGATGAACAACCAGGAAAAAAAAAAGTTATAAAATTTCAAAATGAATCTCTGAAGGCAGCAAAATCAGTGTACACAAGCCTAAAAAAAAAAAAAAAAAAAAAAAAAAAAAAGGACGAAGAAAGTCATCAACTTCATCATTCTGAGGGACGGCAATGCGCAGAGAGGAGCGAAATTGCATTCTTGAAACCTTGGCGCGCCCCTGAGGGTCTTTTACTTGTTGATTATCAAAGAGAGGTTTCAGCAAGATATCATAAGAATATTCGGAAAAGTAAATCTGAATGTTTCTACTAAAGCAATTTTCGGAAGCACTTTTGTAATACCCAGAATCAATGTATCATATTTCTTTTGATTGCTCTCTGCCAGTGGTGGACTGGGCCGGAATGCTGGAATGCTGCAGCTCCTCGGGTCCTTCAGGGTCTTTTTTTTTATTGTCAGGAAGTGGACTTGAGTTGGTGACACGACACGGAAATGTGGGAGAGGGAGGATCTATTTAAGCCAAATAAGTGTTCAGCATCGAGGCCTGGAAATTTGATAGTACAGCCCATTTTTGAAAAGCGCTGGTTCATCTGAGAGCCCAAACTTCTCTCGTGACAATGAGGAGCCTCAATTCTTATGCCGCCACACCGGGACCTGAAAACTTTATAAAATGGATCTTCCCAGAACTAAGCGTGCCCGGACGACTTGGAACGGGGCCTATCAAGGCTGCTGAGAGCCTCTCCCTTCCCTCCCTCCCTCAGAAAAAAAGTTGGATTTAAAGTTTTTGGGGGCCAATTGTATTTTTAAGGGAACAGAGCCTCAACAAATAGGCCCTGTGGTGGGGTGTAATTGCATTTTTTTCTAAATATAGGAAAAAAGTAAACTTGATATTTTCTCTGCATCTAAGGAATTATTCAATTTAGCATTTATCCTAAATATAAGGTAAAAGTATAAATGAATTTTCCCCTAAATATAGGAAAAAAGATAATTAAACTTTTTTCCTAATTATAGGAAAAACATGTAGTTGCATTTTTTTCTAAATAAAGGAAAAAAGAAATTTGATATTTTTCCTACTTATAAGAAATGATTTAATTTAGCAATTTTCCTAAACATAGGTTAAAGGTGTAAATGAATTTTTCCCTAAATATATGAAAAAAGTAAACTTGATATTTTTCCTAAATAAGTAAAAAGAATTATTCAATTTAGTATTTATTTTAAATATATCAAGAAATATTAATTGACTTTTTCCCTAAATGTAGGAAAAAAGGAAATTTAAGATTTTTCCTACATACAGAAAAAAAATGCAATTACATTTTTTCCTAAAAATAGCAAAAATAATTTTTTATTAATAATAATTATTTCTTTATGTACGGTAGAAAACACTTAGCAATTAATGTACTTGTTTCTCACATGTAACGTCGAAGCTGCAAGATCTTCTAGAAGCTCAACTGCATCTATCAATTGAAAGAAGCAGTCTTCCGAGCATCGAGCACATGATCGATCGGATCGCTCTATCTTTCCAATTGTTCAAGAAGCTTTTATTGTTTTAATCCTTCATTTGACTTTCAATGTAAATTTAAATAAACGTAGGTGTTCTAGAAATCAATAATTTTGCATTTAATAGAATTTGATTAGCCGAGAAGTGTGTTGAAACATATGTTTTTATCCTCTTAAATAACATTTTCGAGGGTTAAATTTTCAAATATTGTTAGGGAGGACCCCCTGGGCCCCTGCACTAGCTGCACTAGCACCCCGGGCCTTTTTGTCCTAATCCGCCACTGCACTCTGCCATATTTTTCTAATATTTGACGCGTTTGACAATGTGACCCTGGAATTATCTGAACTCTTAAATAACCTTAGGCAGTCATTTTACATGATTGATCTGTGTATCAATTTATGTTTTATTACTTGATCTAAGACTATTTGTTTTGAAAGATCGCATTGTCAGGACCTCAGGCTGTTGCTACTGTAAGATCATTTCTGCAAAATCAGGAGACTTAAGTCAGTGGCGTAGCGTGAAGTTTGGCAACATTGTGTAGTGTCCATTCAAATCCATGTAAAAGGTTAAATGCGAAGGTGTTCTCCAAACACCCAGTAGATTGGTCATTTCCATGAGTTTAAATGGACAGACTGCTATGTTGCCATATTGCACGATATGCCACTGACTTAAGTGAATCCCTTTTATTGGAGCGTGAAAATTTTTGTTTTTTGTTTCAGGCTAACTTGAATGAAATTCAAGCTTTTGTCTTTGATCAATGGTTATTAGCAGATCTATGCGATGTTGCAGAGCCATGTTTGCCACCAAACTTAGCCAATCGCCATTTCTCAATGCTTCAAGGATCTTTCGCTCTCCAAGTTAGTTTGAAAAAATTATTATAGTTTATTCAATTTTTGTTTAATTTAGTCTAACCAGTGGCAGCGCGTGCAAAACTGGCAAAGTTGCATCTTATCCATCTAAACCCAAGTAAAATATCAATTGCTCTGTGCAGTGTGCCTCCCCAATATTTTGACCTTTTTCGACCTTTTTCGACCTTAACCCAATAATTCAAAATTGACTAAATCCAACATTGCCAGATTGAACACGCCGCCACTGAGTCTAATTCACTCTGCTGTGGCTATGTTGGGTGCAATTTGAAGCAAGTAATTTGTGAACGGAGAGACATTCATTTAGTTGAATCCAACGAACCAATGTCAGGCGTCATTAATTTTGAAAGCTTTTTGATTTTAAATAAATCCACTTTCTATGGCTGTTCCAGCTCAAAGGCTTGAACAGCTGGAAGGCTAAAAAGCTGAAAGGACTGGAGATTGGTCGTAAGTAATTGCACAGTCAACGAATAAAAAAATGCCAGTTGACTCCTTAGAAATTGGTGAAGGTAGGCAATCTGTAATACTTATCACATTGAATTTACGCATTGCGAGTAGCCCACATCAGCCGTAAAAGGAGTCAACCGACAACTTGACGGAAACAGTCAGGCAGGCAACCTGTACTACTTTTGTTGGAGTGGTACTCCTGCATATGAGGTAGGGGGATTGTCCCTGCCAGGTTGGTAGCCCGATTCCTGTCGGTTTTTCACTTGAAAAAAAGAGGTTAATCTAGTCAGATCTTGGTGTTTTCTGTGTCATTCCTCTTAAACAAGGCGCAGTCGAAATAAGTAAACCGCATGCTTTTTGAAAAATTTGCAATCATGGTGCAGCCCTGATTTTTTTATTTTCGAATAAAGCCGGGTCGTGCATCCCAGCGTGGTCAGTGCCTTAGCATTACGTTTCTTATCGAAAATCTACGTTTGCGGAAGCTGTGTGAAAAGCTGTAGTAGTTATGAACATGAATATTCCTCAGCCTTTGATCCACCAAGGAAACTTAGCTCAACATTGGAAGTTATTTGAGCAGAATTTCACAAACTTTCCTCTGGCAAGCGACATTGATAGAGCCAGTGGCGTCACGTGCCATTTGGCAACAATGCAACTGCTCCATTTAAACTCATTAAATGTATTGAATTTTCCTTGTGCACTGTGCACCCCCTGAATTCGATATTTTACATGAGTTTAAATGGATATAATTCATTGTTGCCAAATTGCACGCGACGCCACTGGATAGAGCAGCTGATAAGAAAAAGATAGCGCTGCTACTGAACACTGTTGGACAAGAGGGAGTTGATTTGCTCAACACATTCACTCTATCCGATGTCGATAAAGTGAAATATGACAAGGTTGTGGAAGCATTATAGAGGTACACGACACCAAAGAAAAACACTATATATGAAAGGTACGTGTTTTTTAATCGAAATCAGAAAGCTGAAGAAACTTATGATCACTATGTAACCAAATTAAGAAAATGATAAAAAAACGTGGGGTTTTGGTGATTTAGAGCAATCTCTAATCAAAGACAAATTGATTAGCGGTATCATAAGGGACAAAGTAAGAGAAAGCCTTCTTCGGTTAGACATTTAGATCTCGCGACAGGAATCGGGCTACCAACCTGGCTGGGAAAATCCCCCTACCTCATATGCACGAGTACCACTCCAACAACTTTGCAGGAGGCCTACTTCAGCTAAAATTTAAAGAGTCAATTGGCATTTTTTAATTTGTTGACCGTACCACTTTTGGACCGTTTTATTGCCGACAGGGAAATCTTTCTAGTGTGATGAAAAAAAAGGAAGGAAAAAAAGGAAAAGAACCAGGAATTTTCTAGTGGAAGGCCTCCAAACTCTCCTGTAACTGGGGGGTGTCTCCTCAGACCCTCAACTTGTGTAAAACAGCATATAGGGGGTAGCAAATACTCGGTTTCCCAGAGACGGCACAAGGGTGAATTCCGAAGGAGAACTAGGTTTTTTTTTAGAAAGTCTAATAAGTTAAATTATCGTTTTTTCTTATTTGCACAAGTTCTCTTATCTTATTTTTCTGGTGCCCTTTCTTTCAGGTCAATGAAGTGTTGAATGTTGGACAGTCCTCTTACACCCAGTTACAGAAGCTGAGGAAACTGGCCACTGAAAATGCAGAGGTGAATGATAACAAACCAACAGCTCAGTCATGGGAGCCCAAGGGTGGAAGAATGTTACGACTGTCCACCACGGATGGTGCTCAAAAGGTTATTGGGATGGAGTACAAGCCTATCAAATCTTTACAAGAACCATTTGTTCCAGGTTTTAAGGTCAGTTAAACTTTCTTTTTCTTTAAATGATTTACTCTCTGCAGAGAAAACAGAGACCACGCACTAGTCGATCGCGCAATAAACGCTTTTATTTTTGGGGACTCAAGAAAATAACATGGGGAACCATATCCAACGGCTACTATGTGGATTGTTGACCAATGACCATGACCGAAACAATGATGCTTCGTTCTGATTAGCCACTGACATCAATATCCTTGCTCAACAGTCCACATAGGAGCCGTTGGACGTTGCTTTGTTGCGACCCAAAGAAAAAGATGCCACCATGGGCGAGATAGGTAAGTGTGTGGTCTCTGTTGTCTCTGACTCTCTGTAGACTTAGATACCTACCTTGTTCGGCAAGAGAATGTTATCTTAAATAGACCATTGTTCAAAATGAAATATTCTACTGAACAATATTTGTATCTTAACTCAAATGATTTTTAATTGGGTTTCAACTTTTGTTCCTTTTCTACGGTTTCTTCACAATGGGGATGTTGCAAGGGTCGGAATTTCGGTGTTCACTTGAAAAATCAAATCTGTAGCAGAAATGAGGAATGTATGTTTTCTCCTTTTTCTTCTAAGTTGCTCCGTTTTATAAAGCTCTAAAATTTTACCCCGTTTGAAATGGAGTCTTTTGGCGGAAACCGAGCATGAGCCGAGCTGTAACGTAAGGATTCGGATCGCCTCCTAGCAAGCCGCATAGATTTGGTGGCCTCGTGCATTCATATGGGCTCCTTGTAGCGGCCAATCCCGTATCCCTCATTTCACGCGTTCTCCTTCGAAACGGTCGGTTTGACGTAAATTGAAGAAAATTTCAAGCTGAATGTCGGATTAAAATGTCATCCCAATAAGCTATGAACGGAATTAAAAGATCGCAAAAAAGTAGCTATTTTTTGTATTGCGCATCGGGTTTTTTCTTTCATACATGGTATCCTGGTCGATTCAACGTGAGGCAGTGATGAGAAAGTATGGGAGGAGCCGATAGCAAATTTTGTGTTCCTTCATTTTGTTCCTTAGCATTTTCCACCTCCGATCGACTGAAAAAAGCGAGATTGACTGAAAAAATGTATGAAAATAACGAATGTTCCAATGAATCACCTAAGCTCTCGACTATCGCGTTCATCCACTTACTAAGTCGACTAAATGATTTAAGGAATTTTAAAAGCAATCATCTGAAAGGAAATTTTGTGTTCTTTAAATTTGATAAGAAGCATTTTTTGTGTATGATGAAGTCCATTCGAGCTGTTTGATATTTTTGACACAGAGATAGCTTTATTTGATCAAAAGAACGCATCATTAAATTCAGCATTTTTCGCGCATATTATTGATTATTTCGATTACGACGCATCCGATGGGAAAAATGTTTCTTATTAAAAAAAAAAAAAACCCCGATTTTATTAATCTTTTGTCATTAGTAATAAAAAATATTTTTTTAATTGTTTGTTCATGAGTGAAAAAAAAAACTCTCATAATCAGATAATCCCTAAATGAGTTTTTGTAACTTAGAATAAAAGCTATAGATCAGAAGCTATCCAGTTTTTCATTAATGGGAGTTTTTCATATCAGTTCGTATGTTTCTTAAACAGCATTTAATTGAAAAAAAAAACTTTAATTTGAAGAAATTATTTCTCTTTACCTGAACTTATAGTCAATTTAAACTTAACTCAGGAATGCAAATGTGGCACAGATATCTTATCGGAGATTCTGGTTTTGACGCATTCCAGTTATATTCCATTGTTAAACGGTCAGAGGTAACAAACTGCTCAAATTTTTGAAGCCTTGAATTGGGCAGTTGCAAGGGTCTGAAATATTCTGTTTTTTATAAAGAAAATGAAATTACTTGATGAGCTGAGAACAAAGATGCCTTTGGTATCTAATTAAGTCCCACTGTTGCGGACATGAGATTTTAAAAGACATTGTTTTAAATGGGAATCCCGCGTAGCGACATCACTATGTACAATGTTTTTTTACAACTTTATATGTGTGTATCTCCAAAAGCGGGACACTTAGGAAAAAACGAAAGGCACCATCTCTCAGCTCATAAAGTACATTCTATTATTTTCTTCATAAAAAACAAACAATTTCAGACCCTTGCAACTGCCCCTTTGCTCGAATTTTAGAAAAAGGAAAACCTATTGCCCTGAAACCCTAATCTTACTTGCATGTCCTCCCTCACCTCCCCAATACTTTGTGATATTTTTCGATTTTATGAGAAAGTATAGCTTTTTTAATATTTTAGAAAAATTCATTAAAGCTGTCGGAATTTTCTTTAAGGCTGATCAAGGTATTTCACAACCATAGTCTTCCAGTTTATTTTATAAGACCCGTGGTGTGCTGGCGTGGCGCTTTGATATTTTGATTTTGATTTTCTTTTTGTTTTACAGATAATTATTAAAGGTCCAATCGAATGTCGGAAAGGTGTTCTACTCTTAGAAGAGAAACACATCACTGTTTGTGGAGGTGAAGTTGATACCCTAGTAATACAAAATTCTTTAGAAAACCTTCTCTTAAAATCTCTGTAAGTATCATTCCAGTTGATTAGATAATTTTTTACTTCAGCTAAGATTATTTTCAAATAGATCAGGCAATTTAGCCAAAAACTGTTGCCTTTTTGAGCAGTGCGACATGGTGTCTACGGTTTGAACTATTTGGCCCTGGAATCACTGTAAGGTGACTCCCCGCAAATTTTTTCCAGATTTCAATCCGATGGATAGCGCCACTAGTCAATTTTGGGAAAAGTGGTGGATTTTCATTTTAAAAATTGAAACCAAAGAAAAAGCGCGAAATCCAATAACGTCAACACCTGCAAAATTTTTTCATGGATTTTTTGAGCCCATAACAAGCAAAATTGGCTCAGAATTGAAGCCGAAAATCATGAAATTCATTTCAAGCTTAGTGAGTGAGAGTGAGTGCGAGTGATGATATGTCTATCTGCCTTACTCGCACTCATTGAAGCTTATGGGAATTTTTGTATTTCATAATGTCTAGCTTTATTTTTGAGAGTTTCGGCTTAAAACTTTCAGGGTATCTTCCTGAAGTATGCTTGCAGGTGCTGACGTTCCTCAAATTTGTGCTTTCAGCGTAAATTTGTGAATTTCAGCCAAAAACTGTTGATTTTTTAAGCAGCATGCCGTGGTGTCCACAGTTTGAATGAAGCGGCCCTGGAATCACCTTAAGAGCTTGATAAAGTTACACACTGGCTCTGATAGAATCTTCTCCTTCTCTACCCAAGTCAACTTTGAAGTCCTGCACCTTTGATCTAATCAAAAATTCCATAAGTTTCAGCTTTTCCTATTTCTCCTCTTAGGCCTGGCTTTGTGAAATCGTAAATATTATGAAGATGTAATGTGCAGCTACGTTCTCTACAAAAAATTTCCAGTATGAGAATTTGTAGTTTTCTTTCTTACTTTCTCACTATAGCGAAGTTAGAAATTGAGAAAGTATTGTGATGGCGCAGTTGTTTGTCTGTCTGTATCCCGGCATAACTTTTGAACCAATGGTCCATATACATCCAAATTTTGCAGAGAAGTTGCCTTTTACATTCCTCAGTGGGCCTTTTTTTTTTTTTTTCTTCTAAATTTTAAACTTTCTCCCTACTGCTTATTTTCCTTGAATTATCTTGATGCTCCAAGATGGAATATGAAATTTTTACAGCATGACTCATGTCTGATAGTTTGTTTTCATGCATTCTTATCAAAGTGAACTTGCATTAACGCTTGAAATAAATGAATAAAAATTTGGAATCCTCATTACTCACACTACTAATCAATTTTTAAGGCATTTTGTGTCTCTACATATAGACTGGTGTATCATACTTTGAAAAAAGAAAAAAAAATTGATATTTGATGCTTAAAGTTGTAATAATGTCTTGGAATGTTTGATTCTGTGTTAGGAATTTAGAAACTGTTGCAAATCCAACGAATTTTATCGGGGTTGCGCAAACTCAGAGACTAGCCAATAACGATGATAGAAGCCAGTTCACTCAACCTCCTCCTCTCATCAGGAATGAACCTCCTCCAGCCAGGAATCCTTCATTGAATCTTCCCCTCACGCGGACTAACCCTCCGGCTCCCACTACGCGGCCAAGTAGTACAACCAGTAGAAACAGTAATAGTAACACTCAAAGTCACCGCCAAGAAAGTAATGAAATTGTGAGTAATTGTATTTTTTCTTGAATGCGCAATATCATGCAAATCCCTCAAAGTTTTTACTCCTACCTCAGCGGTTCACAACTTTTTTCGGATGCGCACCATTTAGTCATTGAGTGGAGAGGTCACAGACCACCGGGAAAATTGACCTCCTTTTTTTTCTTTTTTTCTTTTCTTTATTACTTATCTTTAGATGAGCACTAAGTACTAATCTTCAGATTAAGAATTACTTTATTTAGATGAAGCTGTGTGTGTATCTTGAGTTTAGATTTTGAAATTTAAAGATAAAGAAATTTAAAAACGAAGATATTGGTATGTACTCTTAAATATTTCAAGCGAGTTGCCGATAAGAATTTATTGAAAATCTACTGCATGCTACCTCTGATTCCATTGCAATGAGAAAAAAATGAATTGGATAGAAAAACAGCTGAAAAGAAAGTGATTGAAAAAAAATGAAGTGTTGCTACATTCAGACAAAAAAATGGGAAATTACAGAAAAATTTGGCTTGGCCTTTGCGGATCACCTCAGATTGGCCTGCAAACTACTGTCAAGAAACCGCCGACTACTGTCAAGGAACCGCAAACTACCGTCAAGGAACCACGGGCTATTGTCAAGGAACTGCTGTCCTAGCTCAAAAAAGAATGCTGTCTTGAAATAAGTTCTTTTAAAAAAAAATGTCAGTCGTTTCGAGGATATAATGGTCTTATAGAATTGACTTTGTTACAAATTTATGTTTGTTTACAGAGATCAGTGGCGTAGCGTGCAATTTGGTAACGTTGTAATGTGTTCATTTAAACCCATTGACAAGATCGAGCTATTGGGTGTTCGGTGAACACCTTCGCATTTGACCTTTTATATGAGTTTAAATGGACATATTACAACGTTGCCAAATTTCACGCTGCGCCACTGACAGAGATCACCAAGTAGTGTTGTCCACTCTTCTCATAAAAATACTCAAAACAAAATACATACTCTTCTTATTTTTCTAGCCATTGTTATTTTTCAATTTTCTTATTTTTCTATCAATTTATCTATCCGTTACATTTCCAGAATCAAGACTTTTTCGATGGATTCCTTGATGATGATGATGATGATGACTTGTTGGCCCAACACCTTGATCAGGTACTTTTTCATTTCTGTTTAAGATTTTGATCAAGGAATGAGGAATGACTCTTTTGATGTCATTGGCTCATCACTTTTTGCTATACAGTGGAACCTTGATTATCCAGACACCGACTATCCGGACAGGGTCTAGAAACGGTTTTTAAAACTCGAACGGGAGAAACCAAAGAAAACCTAACCAAACCGTGATCGGGAAATATGTCTCGATCAGTCCTACTTCCTTTACCTAGATCCAGATTTCAATTTTCACTCGGCAGGTGTGGAGTTTACTATTGTAAATATTTACAAATGTTTGTTCTTGTTAGTACATCCCTAATAGTGCACATTTCGCTAATAAGTAATAACTAACGCATTATTCCCATCATCTAATCCCTGGAATTTGATTATCCGGATATTACAGTATCCGGATGGTTTCCGGTCCCGACATGTCCGGTTAATCAAGGCTCCATTGTATTATTAAACTGTTCTACAATTTCTATCCATTTTGTTCAATACTTTAAGAGAGGAAATAGTTGGCAGGCTTTGCCTTAAAATCAAGTTCAGAACGATGGTAAATTAAAAAAAAAAAAAAAAAAAAAAAAAATCATCGGGAATGGAAGTCGTTGCAGTAGCTTCCACATGTTAACTATTGCAATTTTTTTTTCAATGTTCCAAAATTTTCCGGGACTCACTTTGCTTGCACACAATCTGATGATCAATATCGGAAAAAAATATCATCCATAAAAAAAACTGAAAGATGATTCTTTTGACTGTTAAAATACACACTTTAGACTGCATTTTCTCTTAAAAAACTTTTGGAAATTGTGGAAAAATTTTTGTCAAAAAAACCTCTGAAATTACAAGTTTTTGCTTTTCTTTTTTAAATTTTTCTATCTTTTTTTTACCGTCACATAAAAACTTCATGAATTAATTAAAAGAAAAAAATAAATACTAGAAAAGATACTTCATTTTATTCCAATTCTTCTCTGTAGCATGGCTTCTATTCTAGACAAACAGGAAACGTAGTCATGCTCCTCAAACATATTGTTGTTGCTATGGTTGTGTGAGAGCCGAATCAGGTTGCGGCAAGTATGATAAGTTCCCTGATAGATTGCTGACAAACTAATCATGGAAAAATGTTATGGTATGTGGTACACAACATAAAAAACATTGTAGAATACACATTTTTTAACAGTTTTGGTCCAAGACAAAAACTTTTTGGGGTTCAATACCTAATAGTGCGCCATAACACTTCATACTCTTAACCATAGCTCATCACAACTCTTAAGAATTGTAGATTTTGGTGCTCATTCATTTAACTGCAGGACTCAAAATCTAGCAGAAACCTCAAAAATCTCATAATAGGGCTCTTGCAAACTTTTGCTATAAGTAAAGGATTAGTCAAATCTGATAAAACAACCAGCAAAAATCCCTCTTAGTAAGTTTAAAATTCAGTAATAAATTTAGAAAACTGCTATAACGGCAATATCGTAATGGCTGAGCTACGCAGGTATCATGGAAGATTCCTGTCTTATTTGTCACTTTCTCTGTGGAAACATAGATAGGAATCGCCCATGGTAGCTGCATAGCTCTGCAATTAAGTCCGATTCCGAGAGTGAATTTTGTAATTGTTTAGTGTATTCATTGTCATTTTTACTTTCTCACTCTAATGAAATTAGAAAAATTGAGAAAGTATTGCAATGGCGCAGAGATTTTTGATGCATTTTGTTTTGATACTTGGCCTGCTGCGACTAAGTCAATCATGATAATTATAAAATAATTGGCTCTTATCATGCCTAATACTATCCTAAAGAACATCCATCCATGATATTTCAACATTTCTTAACCATATGTGGCAGGGAGGAGTAAATGCAAAAAATTTCTGTGGCGTCTGTCTGTCTGTCTGTCCGTGTGTCTGTCTGTCTGTAGTCATGAACGTGAAACCCAGCATAACTTTTGAACTGCTGATCCATATGCATCCAAATTTTGCAGAGATGTTGCTTTTAACATTCCCCAGAGCGACTTTTTTTGTTTTTTTAAAATTTTAATTTTTAGGTTAGTTGTGGATGAAAAATGGTTTCCATTAAAATCAATGGGAAAATGGGTCAAAAAAGAGACACATTTAAATATTGTAAAGGGGGGTCTGGGGATCTCCCCCAGAATTCTAAAGGGGGGTCTGAGGGTCTCCCCCAGAATACTTAAGGGGGGTCTGGGGGTCCCTCCCAGATAAAAATGGAGGGAGAAAGTGTTCGTAGGGTGTTCCCTACTGTTTATTACAAGTTTTTATGCAAGAATCAACTCTTCGATCACCTGCAGCAAAAGTTTGCTGGAGTCCCATTGTAAAACTTGATAATGCGTAGTCTCATTTTATTTTTTTTGTTTGCAGGTGGCTGTTGAAGAAAACAATGCCATAAATGATTCGATGCATCTATTGTCCGATGAGGACGAAGCGTTTTTACAAGTCGATGATAATCTGCTTGATGGAGAAGCTCTTTTTCGTCCAGGTCCTGATGCTTCTTCAGCAAGAGATGAGGAGAATAATTTACAGACCACGCATAATTATTCATATCTTGACATGCCCTCCTCCAGTCGATCTTTTCATGCCGATGATACCAACATCTCGGAGAATCGCGTTTCAAAGAAAGATCAATCGAATACCAAAGATCCTACTTTCAAAGCATCAAGAGAAACAAACAGTCTAAAGACCAACACTTATAGTTTTAGAGAGGAACAAAATCCCTCCGGGAGTAAAACTAGTTGTACCAATAGTTTTAAACAAGAACCTTTAAGTAACTCAGAAAAGTTTCAAAACGTTCACTCTCAATTACCAAATCAATTACCCTGTGATAAAAAAATAAAGGATAGTCATAGTCAAGTTGAGAAAAAAATTCAATCCACTGGAACACCAAATCGTACTTTGCGCTTACCAGATCTTCCGTTTTTGAAAAGGAATGCTTCTTCACCGTTGGAAGAAAGCGCTGAAAAGTATCCGTCGGAAAAAATTATGAAAGGATCGTCATCATCAACCAATAGCTCTACAGTCCTGGATAATGACATGAATGCACACCGTGTTTCTACCAGTCGTTTGGATGGCATTGTATCAGTTTACGATCTACTTCGTGACCCGTCCGCATCCATATATATAAAAGCTGAAGTAAAGTATCTCACATCTAAACTGACAATCAAAGATAAAAAATGGACCCTTTCAGCAATGATATCAGATGGTGCTGAAGAGTTGAAAGTCGATTTTTTACCTGAGGTAATAATTGTTTCGTTTTTGAACTATTCCATCTTAGTCTTCAACTAGGTATTAAAAAAGGGCCAAGAGGGTGGTGAAACGGTTTCAGGTCGTTTGGTCCACTAAAAACTGGTCGACAGTCACGAGGTCTAATAAATTAAGTCTAATGACAAAAAGTCTAATGTACATACTGGGTCCACAGACAAGAAGTCTTATAATCACGGATGTTTACATGACAAGAAGGTCTATAGGCTTTTGGTCCAGGAAAACAGGTCTACAGCGTGTGTGCCTGGTTAACAAATACTGCTTTTAAAAAATTGGTCCACAAAATTTCGCCATTAAATTAGGAGTAGATCAATTATACGCACTGAATTGAAAAAAAATTGTTTTGTGGAGAGGACCCATTTTAACAAGAATAGATTCAATAATACGAGACAAATATATGTTAATTTACTTCTTGGCGTAAGGAATGTAGAAAAAATAACCAATGAAATTTTAAGCGTAGACATTATTTGATAGTGGGCAAAAGAATAAGGCAGACCCATTTTGCAATTAGACCTTGTTTGTAAGTTGACATAATCAGCCAATGGACAAAGACTCGATGGACATAAAATGCTAGTGGACGAAAAGACACATTAGACGAAACAGTTGTGGACGAAATAATAGTATGGACCTTTTTTTAAGTAGACAAAAAAACCTCTAACCGGTGAAACCTTTGATTAGCCGATGCATTTTGGTCTTTATTTATTTATTTATTTATTTATCTATTTATTTTATTTATTTTTTCTGTACAATTAGATTGTTAGGTTAGATTTTTAAAAATAAATTCAAAATGTAGTCACAGGGCTTCCCTAAATTGATTTTTAATGCTCATTGATAAGTTTGCTCAAAATCGGCTTAAATGCACAACAGGGTTGCCATTTTGCGCATATTCAATGCTATTTTTCTATTCACCAATGATTCCACCAGTTGAGAAAAGATTACACAGTTCAGTTCAGTGTATGACTGTAATGCACGAAAATACTCTGATCTGTAATCTTTCCTTAATCGGTGGAAACTATGTTAATTAATTAAAATATCCGCAAGTTTTTTAGAGTCATCGATGACTCCACTGGTTGAGAAAAGATTACAGATGCGAGTATTTGAATTGATTACAGTCATACACAAAACTTAACCGTGTAATCTTTTCTCAACTGGTGGAATCATTGGTGAATTGAAAAATAGCATTGATTATACGCAAAACGGCAGCCCTGATGCACAAGAGTAGGGGTGCAAAAGATTCTGGATCTAGTGATCTGCAGATTGTGTGAAACAAGAGGAAATTTTTTTTATGTGAGAAAATTTGACAAATGACAAGCAACCAAAAATTTGTAGGGAAAATAATGATAAAATTTTGATTGAGGCAAGTTAGTTTTGTCCGACGACATCTGACTCATAAGTGCAAAGAGTTAAGGTGAGTCTATGGCAAACTCCTGAAAATTTTAATCCGATAGATGACGTTACTTGTCGCTGACTCCGAAAATAGCCGTTTTTTGACGGTTTTCGGCTGTTTTCTCTGAACAGACGAATAGTAGACAACAAATCGGAATGTCAGCACCTGCTTAATTTTTTGAGCCATGAACGGGCCAAATTGGTTCTAAAATAAAGGCGTAACTATGCAAAAAATAATCATGTGTAATTTGGAGTTGTATCAGTAAAGATTACAGGTTTCTGTTTCACCTTTAATCTTTACTGATACAACTCCAAATTACACATGATTTTTTTTTGCATGGTTATGCCTTTATTTTTGAACCAATTTGGCCCGTTTATGGCTCAAAAAATCAAGCAAAAAATTAAGCAGGTGCTGACATTCCGATTTGTTGTCTATTATTCGTCTGTTCAGAGAAAACAGCCGAAAACTGTCAAAAAACGGCTATTTTCGGAGCCAGCGACAAGTAACGTCATCTATCGGATTAAAATTTTCGGGAGTTTGCCATAGACTCACCTTAAGGCAAGCAAAAAGTTTGAATATTTTTCTTTGCATTTAATTTTTTCATCTATTTGTTGTAATAGGTGCAAACTTTTTGTCTTGAAAGATTGAGCGTTTGATTTTTCTGTCATTGTTTGTTGTCTCACAGGTTTTGGAAAAACTAGCTGGCTGCCCTGCTGTGGATATAGTTAACCAGAAGGAAGAGATAGCTAGAGATCCTGTTTTAAAAGACCGCATCAGAGATGTAAGTCAATGTTTTCTCACTTCATTTGTTTCTAAAGACGAGATAAATCAACAAAACTTGAGTCCCTTGATGGAAATATTGTGTAGGGAGTACTGACACGAGCTCAACAAGTTGTGATTGGTCGTTGCTTTTAGGCTTTCACGGAGGCTAGCAGGAGTCGACGACATCGAAGGCTCCACACAAGAAGAGTCAATGAGTAGAGGAAAGTATCGGAACGGACCAAAATGCTGGCAAATCCGCCTGTCCACCACTGGTCCACTGTCGCACCTTCGAATGCGTTCAGCCGGTCGACTAAATGGACTCCTGTCAAAATGTATAAAGCGGTGAGTTGATACCAAAGATTAATTATACATACAGATGTGGCACAAGCTATCTCGCCTGTGTTAAGTGAAAAAAAGATAAAACGCCAGCTGTGATACAACCGGGCATACAGAGGGGATCATAAAGATTACAGAATTCTGGTTCGAAAAGCTTATTTTCCCACTTTTCCTGTGATTGCGGAACCAGAACAAACATGGAACAGTGAATAGTGGAATGTGGAACACGGAATAATTTTGTAACAGACAAACATGGAAAGGGTAATCTTTTCTCTATAATCTTTATGATCCCCTCTGTATGCCCGGTTGTATCACGGCCGGAGTCAACTTAACAAAATTAGGGCTTTTGTCATATCTGTAATCTTTGGTTGGTACTCCCAAAACAATATTTCCATCAAGGGACTCTTCATCTAAAATTTCTCATGTACGTAGTTTGTTTCAATATTTTTTTTAACCCCTTCACTGGTTAGTTTCTTTGAGATACCCACTTTTTTGCAGACTGATCATGAAGGATTGCATCGTAATACTATCGAGTGGGTGTTACTCCTTTAGATGGTTTATCTTGGTCTGCGTTGTCATTCCGATAGAGACACTTCTATCTCTGCGGAAATTCACCAATGACTCTTGAGCTATTGTGCACATATCGTAGAGATTAAAGGGTTACTATCTGAATGCCTAGTCGGAAGATCAACACCACCTATAAATATATGTCGTACTCAATTATTGACTCGTTAAGATTACAATATGATCCTTTATACATCCCCCTGTAATAATATTATTTTTTTTTTTTAAACTTAGTTGTTTTCACATAGTTGCCGATTGTGATCTCAATAAGTTTGAAGATGACAAGACTATTGAGTGCTTTTTTTTTTTTTTTAATTAATGTGAAAAGTCGAGTGCCGAAAAACGACTCTTGAGCATTGATATGTAAAGCCTGATGCCTTTCAAAGATCATTGCAAGTCTTTAGAATTCCCAGAAAAGCTCATTCAGTATTCAAGCTAAAAATGAATAAACATTGGCATTACTAACATCAATGCAAGTATGCCTAGTCTTAGAAAATGATTTGAGCGGCGAGGCAGGTTTTTCTTCATAAGGATTATAGACAATCTTGTTTTTTAAAATGAGGGAAAAAATTAATGCGAAAGGAATCAACAAAGATTGCGCTGTAAATTAGAAGAATGATGGCCCAATTTTGACTGGTTTTTCCCTTAACTTTTGGTTTTTCGATAACTCAGAGACAAGGCCACTTATAAGATTATTTAATTTTTAAGTACAAGCAGAGCTATTAGTCCTGCGCCGATGATTCGACGCAACCCGCACTACACGTATCCTGAACCTCACTCGGTCTTGAGAGAACAAAAGAAAAGAAAGATAAGAGAGCGTTAATTGTACATGTAGTGCGAGTTGCGTCGAATCGTTGACGCAGGACTTATGGCTCTGCTTGTACCTTTTGCCAAATCTTAGCATGTCTATTAAATATCTCCAATTTTCGTCCCTTTGGCAATTGAGGCGTTTTATGTAAAAAGGGGTTCTTCGCGAAGAACCCCTAAAAACACATTAACACATTTTTGCGTAATACACATTAATCGATTTGTCTTATCAATAATAGTCTCTTACCAAAATCTCAGCTCAATATCTTGAAAACTCAGCGATTACGAGGTGTATTCGTGAATCGAGGCTCCGTTAAATGGGCGTTGTGATGCGAGTTTCAAGTTCTCCAAAAATCGCCGAAAACTTAGATCGCGGTTTTGAGGGCTTAGGAGTCGTCGGAGCTTAAAAACGCAAAGTATCTTTCATGTTGGAAATTATTCCAAATACATGGGAAGCGTATCAATTTTTCGATTCAATTGATAGTTCTCGATATATTTCGATATAAAGGCATTTTTGGCTACATTTTTGGATATATCTGGCAACGCCGGCAAGATACCTTGAAGTACCTTTATTTTGGATGAAAGTACATGTCATAAGGACCATCTTTGCCGAAAATCAGCTAATGATTATTTTTTCCTGCTATTTGGTGGTATCTTTAAGGAGGCGAGACCCGTTTCACGTAAAAAAGGGGTTCCTAGGAGTCAACTTCAAAATATTTTGTAAAACACAGAAATACACGGATTTTAAAAAAACTTTAAGCCATTATGTCAGTAAATAAACCTAGTTTTAGGAAAAAAATTTACATTAGCCATCTAGGTAGCCAGATCGGTAGAAATCAAGTTGCAAAATTTTGAATGCGTTTTTCTTCCAATTACAAAACTGCAAAGAACCCCTTTTTACATAAAACGCCTCAATTGTAGTTATTTCTAAGGGTTCTGTGCTCAATTTTCAAAGATCAGTTGATTACTGATTAGTTATTCTCAGAGACAAATGAGACGGAGCATTAACTGGCTGCGGCAGAGGCATGGTAAATTCTCGTGGATTCAACAAATCATCCGTCAACACCCTTTTGATGTCACAGGGTGTTGAATGGTGAGCGCCCTCCTTTTTAATTCCTAGCCCTGTGTTACCGAATGTCACTGGTCAAGAGCCTACAACATCCAAAAGGTGTTAACTGTTGTTTTGTTGAATATGCAAAATTTTAGAATGCCTCAAATGTGTCCTATGTATTTTAGCGTAGTGCACTGTCACTATTTATCTCTTTTTTTGTCTGAAGTTAATTCTGATTGTTGGATCTTTTTTTAGGTGTTGTCAAACGCCAAAACGAAAGTCTCATCTTTGAAAGGTAAGATGAAAATAACTTTACCGAACGCCTTACTTAATCCAGTTGTCACAGAAGTGATAGAAGAATGATAATATCGATAATGTATAATATAAAATTGTTTACCTCTCGCGTACCTTCGCATGTGATATTTTTTAATGTATTGATCTTTGTTTAGAATTTTTTGTCTTATTTTTAATTTTAAAAGTAAGTTCTCATTTCACTCAGCATGCCTCAAAAAATAGTTTTTTCAAAACAACAGATCAGCTTCATCAGTGAACATTCAATAACTTTCTTTGGAGAGGGTGGTGACCGATGAGATTTTTTTTCAGGTCAGTTAAGCACATAATGAAATTAGAGTTTAATACCTTAACCTTAGTTGGCTTGGCTGTATGCTTTTTTCTGGAAAGCCTGACCAGGGGGCTGATTCAGCTCTTTTGGACAAGCCGAAATAGCAGGAATCGACCAATCTCATTGGTTTTAACGGCATAACGAGACAGATTTTGAGTCATTCGATGGATGGAGGAGTCATTTTTCTGATATGAACGACTCAAAAGACTTCAAATCTGTCATGTGACACCGCTTAAACTAATGGGAATGATTGATTCCCTCTATCTCGTCTTGTCCAAAAGAGCAGAATCAGCCCCCAAGGCCTTTGAGGCCCTACGTTTAAAATACACTGATTTTACCAGCATAATTTTCCATCTCCATATTTTCAGTGAATATTTGCACAAACATACTCCCACGTACACATGACATCGGTCTTCTTTCTATTTTGCCATAGATCAATCATAAATGAGAAACACAAAAAACTGTGTGTAAACATAGAAAACAGCCATTGCTACAATTATTATTCGGAATCACACCATTGAAATCTCTCATTCATGAACTATTGGAATGAGATATAGGGTGTTGATAGATCATTTCTGTATAAAATTCAACATTTTTAATGGTCGGGTGTTTTCTAACCAAAAAAGTCTACTTCCTTTGGTTATTGGCTAAAAATGGTGATATGACACAAAAATCCAAAAAACCGCAAACTTTGACCACCGTGCTCGAGGGTCAAATGGCCAACGATATTTTTTTGCTTGTTTGTCGCGCCCTCCTTAGTGACACCATTGGTGAAATGACCTCTAACTTAATTGCTACCTTTCATTAAATAACTTCTAACTTTAAATGGCTACATCTCTGTTAGTAAACATGGTAGAAACTTTTTATTGATGACATCATTTGTTTGGTTCTATAAAATTCTCACCAATAATCATACATTATATTCTATTTTCATGATGTGTTCAACTGACCCAATCAGAGATGTTTCTTAAGTTCAAGATTCTTCAAATCAGGGCTCATCAGTTTTAAACTTATTCCATTTAAACTTTTGGTAATTCAATGAAACTGATGAGCTCGAACTTGAGACATCTCGAGATCAGGAATGTCTCATTAATGCACCCTAATTCCAGTTTTGACGATATTGAATCAATAATGTGATTCAAGTATAGTTCCTCATTGTGATTATTTTGTCTGGTAAAAATTTCGTCATCCCCCCCCCCCTTCAAGAAATGGACAAACTTTATTGACTTCACTGATGGAAAACATGATCTTCCACAACGGGTTAAATTTACGTTCCTCAAAATCGCAAATCATTGAATTTTATATCTTAGGTTTTATAATCTTGCTGCATCTTCATCCAACATATTTCTTCACCATTTTTGTAACTGCATTAATTTTATTCTATTGTTTAATCAGAAGTATTTTAATGACTGTGATGATTCTCCTTCTTCCTTACGTTTGATTGTTTACGTTTACATTGTAGTAAAATTAAGAGCATTGTTTTATAATTATTAGTTTCAAGATTCCAAATTTTCTTCTATTTGTGATATGTTTATTCTTCAGTTAAAAGCAAAATGAGAAAAATAGTAATTACCTTCCTCCTTTTAATATTGTTCAAGTCCTCTTCCATTCCCTTTATACCATTTTTATTCTCACTTTCACTTGAATGCAATTACATACAAGTAACTTTATCGAACATGAGTTTATTATTGACTCATCACTCATCAGTCATCATGTTTTACTAATTACTGTAAAACATTAAAAAGCACCCTTCTTCTTTGATTTCTTATGAGGTCATAAGTTGGATTTGAGAAGAAACCACCGAGCTATAGCGATAGAGGGGGCCATTCACGCTGAAAGTACTCTTAAAGTGTGATGGCATGGGCGTTCTGAATCTGGTTTGTTTGCCTCACTTTTGTTAACCTTAAATCAAAAATTGTAACTATACCAAAAGACATTGGTTTTAAACAAAAGTGCGAAAGTTTAAGAGTGGCTATCTGGACACAGAATTCTAATACAACTATCCAGGTGAGAAAATTTTGCTTTTTTTCTGTCATGTGCCAATTTCTTTATCATGAAAATCCTTCTAGAAAAAACAGTCACATCAATTTCTGTGTCCAGATAGCCACTCTAGAACACCTGCACTTTCGTTTATAACCAATTTTTAATGTATTTGTAACAATTTTTTATTTTTAAAAATTCAAAGGTAGAAAAAAGGAAGGCAAACAAACCGAGCCCTTGTGAAAAACGTCCATTAGAGATTTCCATCATGGCTTGAAGTTTCAATATCATGTCCCACAAATCCTCTCTATCGCTATAGCTCGTTGGAAGATACTTAAAAGCAGAAAGAATTCAAGGATGCTAAAAATATCTTGAATACAGGTCACTTCATAAATGTAGGTGCACCTATACCAATTATCTTTGGAATTTTCCAAAGTTATTTTTCTTATTTCGTAATGAAACCGAATGAAAATGAACTAAAGCTTTTGTTTTTCTTTGAGAAACACTTCAAAGTTAAAAAGTCAGAGTTGCAGGCACAGGTTTCCTATCATTTGCACAAATGAAAATTTGTCTAAGATTATCGGTAACCTGCGCTTACACTTCTGAAACGAACTCTAAAAATAGCAGGTGCAGATTGAAGCTAAATTTTTTTTTTTCCAAAGACTCCAGTAGACACCCTGGACATGTAAATGCGAGCATGCAATCAACGAAATTCAGTGCTTGAATAAACATGAAGAAAAATCATGATGTAATACTATTCAGGCTATAATAAATCTCAGTAACAAGAATATAAGAAACCTATGCAAACTTATAGACTTTAACTCATTCTAAGAGTTTGTATTAACAATTATCAAAATTAAGGGAATTTACAAATATATGACAGAAGAGAAAGGGAAGTATTGATTTCTTTGAAAGAGCCTAAGAGCTTAAAATAACAAACTTTGTATGAGAGACAGAAAAAAAAAATATACATGTATTTAAAAAAAAATTCTCTCTTCTCTGACTACCAATAAAAAGAGGCTAGCAAACTTGGCTAACAGAAATTGCAAGTTAAAATTTTTTTGCGGTAGATAATAAAAAATACTACTGCCAAGCTCTTTGCTGAAATGTACACAGTACATATTTTAGAAGCTTTCTCAACGTTCAGTTGATCTTCAGAGGTTCCAATCAAGAAAATTTGAAACTTAAAATAGTGAGTATTAAGGCGATTCTTCAGCGTTTAGTGCCGATTTCTGCCACCAGAGTGCTACTGTTCGATTAATGTCGAATTACAGGCCAAAAGGAATTTATATTTAAGAAAACAGAAAGTCACTTACTAAATAATCATCTGAAGAACGTCTCTGCAAAATATCTTGTCAATAACTTCAAAAATAAGGCTGAAAGTGCCAAAAAGTGGAATATCGTAAACCGATTCTCGTATCAAAACGCGATACTTCATTTTTTGGTACTTTCAGCCTTATTTTTGAAGTTATTGATCAGATATTTTGCAGAGACGTTCTTCAGATGATTATCTAGAAGCTGACACTCCATTTTCTTAAATATAAATTACTTTCGACCTGTAATTTGACATTAATCAAATGGCAGCACTCTGGTGGCAGAAATCGGCACTAAACGCTGAAGAATCATCTAAAGGGCACTTCCAGAAAGTAAAGAAACCCGTAAAAAAACCTTATGCATAAATATATAACGAGAGCAATAAGACCAGAAAGAGACGCTTAAACAGACGACGAATAAGTTTGATCCTCATCGGCTCCAGAGTTATTTTCATCGTCGGACTTCTCAGATGACGAGTCGCTGCTTTCATTGCCGCTTGCATTATCTTCTTCTGCATCAGAGTTGCTGCGGTTGACTGGGCTCCCGACATCATCCTGAGTTTCTTCATCGGCTATCGTTGACTTGAATGGGAACAAAAAAAAGAAAGCGAAGGTTAAAACATAGTTTGATTACACAATGAGTAATATGACCTTCAAAAGAAAGTACCCTGGTCGAAATTTTTACTCTTTTAAATCTTTCTTCAAACAATTTTGAGGTTTTCAAGTGTTTAAGGACTCATCAGAAGGCCCCTTTTAAAATATATTCGTCATGAAAAATTGGAAGTTTCTTAGAAAATAAAGGACAAATTTAACAGTAAGAATTTTGACCACAGTACTTTCTTTTGAAAGTCATAGCACAATTTGGAATTTGTAAATTGAATCAAAGTGAGCAAGTGCAAATATGTGGTTCTAAGAAAGACGTAGTATTGATAAATTGAGATAATTTGTCAGTGAACAGGTAAATAAGTAATACAGTAAAACCTCGATATAACGTTGATTTCCGTTGGTCCCGTCCAACTCCCCATAAGACTAATGTAAAAAAAAATTTGATTTAAAGTTTTTAGGTCAGCGAAAACCTCGTTATATCGTTGAATTCTTCACCGACCAAGAGAAATTTTAACGTTTATTTTGCCGTTTAGAGATCAATTTCCAATCGAAAATTTTTTAGAAGGAAATGACGCAATGCTACTTTTTGCGGAATTGTTGCACTTGCAGTGCCGTCAGCCATCCAACTCAGCACCCTCGGTCGTCAGTTCTTCACACTGTATGGACAGTGCCTGTCGCACGCGGAGACCGATTATCTGGCGGCACTAGCACTGCACGGCGGCCGGTGATCACAACGTGACGAGAGCTTCTTCGGCAGATGACTCTACCGCCGGCGGCAACGCTCGAAAAGATTAAACGACTGCGTTATCAGCAGATGGGCGCCAATGAGACTCTTTTTATCGCATACGCGCCAAGTTAAAGTCGCAAGTAGTCTTCCGGCTACTCATATCTGCTGATACCTTCTTATTCCTTGTTGATGTCTCTATTGAAATAAGCTTGAGTCAGTGTATTCCGACCGATTGCCGCTACTTACTGCGGTAAGAAGCCTCCTAAGAGCTGCGTAAGTATACTAGGGAGGGGGGGATGTTGCAAAATGCGGTTTAAGACAATCGGGACCGAATTCCCGCGCCGCTAAGCGCATTTTTTCACGTTTCTCAATATAACGCTAACCTCGATATAACGTTAACAACGCTCTGTCCCCTGAAAAACGTTATATCGAGGTTTTACTGTATGTAGGACGCAAAAACAATTTTGAGTAACAAGCGAGAAA
Organism: Trialeurodes vaporariorum; assembly: GCA_011764245.1. Taxonomy (NCBI): domain Eukaryota; kingdom Metazoa; phylum Arthropoda; class Insecta; order Hemiptera; family Aleyrodidae; genus Trialeurodes; species Trialeurodes vaporariorum. The sequence continues at coordinate 38,474,173 of VMOF01000024.1, forward strand.
AGTAACAAGTAAAATAAAAAATTACACAAAAAATTGAAAAACCATGAAAACAAGAAAATATTACCACGATAAAATCAATAAAATTATGTTAGGTATCATTAAAATTGGGAAAAAATAACCACAGTAAAATGTGTCTCTAATCGTGTCTGTCATATCTGTAAAACACTGTGGGACCTTCTTGTTTGTAAACAAATGTGCAAAAGTGCATCCTATGGCATGACAGCGCCCATAGAGCCTAAAACTCGTTGACCAATCGGAGGTTGACAACCCTCTATTCTTAACTCTCTATATATAGGGACTCAACTTCACATTATCTTCATGTATGAGAAAAAAACAATGAGAAGTAAACAAACCGTTCTCCAACTTTTGATCTACTGCTAGGTTAAGGTTAGATAAGTACCTGAGTTTTGATTTCCTCTCCTTTTAAATCTTTGTTCTTCATACTTCCCAAATAGAAAGCATCAGTACAACCGTTTAGAACAACCAAATGTTTCACTTGTAAAACGACTGTTTCCATTGCACCTCTGATGTGTGGTAATCTTGCAGCCAATGCAGAATCTACGGCAACCTTTAAAAAGAAAACAAAAAGAAACTAGTAGCAGTAGTATATAGTAGTAAAGCTCTAGCTGCCCTTATCGTTCCATCCATTAAGGATTTCTTTCTTTCTTTCAAGCTTGCTTATTATAATTTAATATTTCGAAAAAGTGAAAAACCAAAAAGAGCACCTCTGGGAAAAGTAGAAATCAACTTCTCTGCAAAATTTGGATGCATATAAAGCGTTAGTTCAAAAAGTATGCTGGGATACAGACAGACCGACAGCTGTGCCATTGCAATACGTTCTCAATTTATAACTTTGTTAGTTGCAAGAAAGTAAAAAGGGATTACAGGCGAATATTTTGGCAACAGCTTTGAATCATACCTGAAAGATCATAAACAATTTGTTGTTAACAATATGTGTAAGTCTCTAGAAAAACTCATCAAATTAGGTATTCCTCTAGGAAGTGTGCTAAGACCGCTACTTTTCATAATATGTGTTAACAATTTATATAAAACTATCACTCGGAAAATCTCAATTGGGTCAATCCAGTTTGCAGATGATAATACGATTTATCTCTAGAAGCCATAAAAAATCTTTGTATGTACTACGCGCATGCGTTTTCACACATAAGTTATAACATTCTTATCTGGGGAGACTCCAGTGGCCGTCATGATGTAATGATTGGGCAGAAAGCTGTACTCAGAGCCATGCTTGGACTCAATAAACGTGATTCATGCAAAGAACATATCACTAAACATAAAATCGTGACTGTTGCATCTTTTTAAATTCTTGAAATGGTAAATCAAGTAAAAAATACTGAAAATGCTTTGTACAGTTCAAAAATGCACACTCATACTCCACTATACTCCATTCCACTTGATTACTGATTAGGCACTTTTCATAAATGACAAAAATCGCTGAATGGCAACGTTGAAGTGGTCGGGTCGAGACGAGTCGACTGTCTTGAGTTCCGATCGTCCTGAGTCCGTACCTTCTTTTGTCAACAAGGCAAGGGATCCTCCTGTGTTTTCCACCTGGTTCTCTCAAGTGCCTCTTAAAATTGAATTTTCTTTAATTAAAGGAAAGTAATTTTTTTTTTCATGCAGATTCGTTCTCAGCATGAAATTCTATTAAGATTGCCACCCAAAAACATTCGGAGAGTTTGATTTTAACCTTAGATTTGGAGGAGAGTGTGAAACTGATACATCACTTTCTCCTCCGTAAGTAGAGTTGCAATAAAACTCGCCGCATGTTTTTGGGTGGCAATTTACACAGAATTTCACGCTGAGAACGAATTTGCATGAAAAAAAAAAATTACTTTCCTCAAATTAAAGAAAATTTAATTTTACAAGGCACTTGAGAGAAACAGGTGGAAAACAAAGGAGGATCCCTTGCCTTGTTGACAAAAGAAGGTACGGACTCAGAACGATCGGAACCCGAGACAGTCGACTTGTATCTTGACCCAAGCACTTCGGCATTGCCATTTAGCGATTTTCGTCATTTAAGAAAAGCACCTAATCAAATGAAACGGACAATAGAAATGGAAATGATATTCAGCTGACTTCTGTAACCAGTGAGACTTATAGTAGGGCAACCTGTGAATTAGCTGCCAAACTGTTTAATAAATTGATTTCTGATTTCTGACTTGTACTATAGCGTTCGTAATGTTCCATGTACTAAATTTCAAATACAGTACAATACAATGCAACACAATTTCAAAAAACGCTCGACACACGTTCACTTGTTTGGAGAGGGATGTCTTTTGGAGAGGTTTTCATGTTCCTTGCCCTCCATGGGGGCAGGGGCTGAGGGCACCACCCCTCCAAGTTAATCAAACTTTTAACAAAACTTTTACAACAAAATTTGAACTTTTGATTCTAGAAGCAAGACGTAATTATTAACTTCAAAATCAATTGAAGTTCAATGGATTATGTTTAGGAATTGGCACTTACTTTGGTATGATTGCAAATGGTTTGAATATATCGTGTAAGAACTTGAAGTTTACGCAACACTTGAGATACTTCATTGTTTTTGGATCGGAACTCAACTGAGCAAACAGGTATGCCATGGGTATTGAAAAGACGCAATATGCCCAAAGAGCTCTGAAAAGAAAAATAACGATGTGAATGAAAACATAAAAACTTATAGTCATTGCAACTGCAGCACGCTCATTTACCACCAAAAAAAAAAGAAAGAGAAAAAATACCTGCGTAAGTGGTGTCTGAGCCAACGTCAGAGTTTAAAAAAAATTTACAATAATTTGAAAACAAGGAGTCTAATTGCAATGCTTACGGAGTTAACAAAAAAGTTTATAGCCGAGCAATGATACAACATTAAAAAGAGACATTTTAAGGTCGTTGACACTTGTCTGTGACAGGTTTTGACAGTTGGTGATAACTTTAGAAACACAGTGTGTCTACAACTGAAGCCGCCACCGGAAGAAGGACCCATAAAACAATGGGTGAGCTCTTCTCGATAATTTTGTATTGTGATCAAATGGAGGTTTTTAGCTGAATAGAACACCTGTTGTTTTCTGGGCCCTTCTTCCAAAGACAGCTTCAACCAGAGCTGCCGTTTGCATATAATCAATGGCATTTTTCAATTCACTGATGATTCCACCTGTTGAGAAAAGATTACACAGTTCCAGTGGCGTAGCCAAGGGGGGGGGGGGTCCAGGGGGTCTGGACCCTCATTGACACCAAAATGTGTCCTAAAAATAGGTAATTTAATGCGTTTTTAGACAAATTTGACCAAATTAGTATCTTTGGACCCCCCCTGACAATTTTCGGACCTCCGACCCCCCCCCCCCCCAGAAAAATTCCTGGCTACGCCACTGCACAGTTCAGTTCAATGTACAGCTGTACTGCCCAATAATACTCAAATCTGTAATCTTTATTCAACTGGTGGAATCATTGATGGCTTTAGAAAACATTGCGGATAATGTAATAAATTAACGGCGACTCCACCGATCGAGAAAAGATTCTAGATCAGAGCATTTTCGTGCATTACAGTTATACACTGAACTGAACGGTGAAATCTTTTCTCGACCGGTGAAATCAATGGTGCATTGAAAAATACCACTAATTATACCCAAAATGGCAGCTCTGGCTTCAACTGTGATCAATACCATTGTAATGACATTCGGAGGCATTTTGGACAAACATAAATTGAAGGATTGGGTGCAATAAAGGTACTTTCTCAGAAGCAAACAATTCTTTGCATTTCTCAGACTGTTCTCCATAACTCTACTAAAAATAATTTTCATTAGAAAAAAATGAGGATAAGAGAAATTAAGATGAAAGAACAAGTTGGTTCCTTTTTTGTCAAAATATCAGTTCTCCTCATCAAATCAAATTTTTCAATCAGAAAAGTTTTTAGGAGCAAAATTGTTTTATTTCAAGGCCACGTACTTTCATAAATAAACTGTATGGAATACCTCACGAACACTTTCTCACATCAAAATTATTTTGGGAGACCCCCCTCCCCCCCAGACCCTTTTAAGTACTCTAGGAAAGACCCCCAGACCCCCCTTTAATATTCAGGGGGAGACTCCCATACCCCCCTATAATGTTCTGGGGGACTCCCAGACCCCCCTTAAAGGGATTAATTTTACAGTAGGCTGGTTGCAGAATGTTTTTGCATATTTTCATCAAAATTCAAACTGCAAACATTCCAATTTGTCCCTACATTCACCCATTTTACCTATTTTCCCATTGATTTTAATGGAAATCTGTTACCATCCAACTTGCATACAGTTTAAAATTTTGAAAAAACAATAAAAGGCCCTCTGGCAATGATAAAAGCAACTTCTCTGCAAAATTTGGATGCAAATGGACGATTGGTTCAAAAGTTATGCTGGGATAAAGACAGACAGACATCTGCGCCATCACAATAATTTCTCAATTCCTAACTTTGTTAGTTGCGAGAAAGTAAAAAACAATCATGCACACATAATCATTCAGTTCTTGGAATTGTAAAGTTAGACTTTCTATAATTTACACCTCTAGCACCATGTAGGTGCCCTAATTGCACACGACTTTTATTACTGTTTCATGTTGAACGGAAATTTTTCCCCAGACAAGACCAACAACTCATTCAGGGTTAAAATCAGAAACAAAATTCTTTGAGGATTGAACTTACGCTCACAAAGTTGATTAAATTCGATCTATTATCATGCGTTTTCACTATTTTTACAATTTTTTCGAGAATACTAGTTGCGAGCGTCCAAACATCTAACTTCAAGGCATCAGAGTCACACTTATTCAATCCCTGCCGAATAGCACCTTCAACTGACTTACACAATGCCTTCATTAAGATGTTGAAATTAGATCTGAAAAAAGTAAGTAAATCAATTAAAAATTTCACAGACTGTACAGACTGATTGTCTGTGTTGATGAAAAATGAAAGATAGTAAGGACAATGCCTTAAAACCAGTAAATTTTTTACAACCAGAGCTGGAATCAGAATGATGAAATTTGAGGAACTAGAGCCCGATGCTGCATGGTGCTGCTCAGAGTTAGAGTTCCGAATCGATTCCATATCAGCTGAGTCTAATGATGCATCTTAATCCTCTGATCAATTTGAATTTAAATTTTGAAATTCAAAGAGACAATCTCATTAAATTTTTAAAATTTTAATTCCATATTCATAAGTTTTATCTCCTATCATTTAAGTTTTAATAATCAAAACTTTGTCTCTAAATAAACATTAAAACATGGTATTAAAGAAAGCTTATTTGATACTATCAAATATTAATACAGTAAAACCTCTAGTTAGTGAATCTTACAGGACCGAAAAAACCATTCGTTAATTGGAGTATTCGTTAACGAGAATTTTGCGGAAAAATCCGTTTTTCAGCTTGTAGGGAGAAAACTCAAAATTTTCCGGTTCGCGTGTTGGAGCCCTTTCATTTTACAATATATGCAATAAAATTTTTAATTTAACATCTGTATTCGCCGTAAGTCCGTGCTTCGAGCTTGCCCACCACCGCGCCGACGAAATTCTACGCGGAACAGTGGGTGTACGGTAGATTCACATCCTCACCGCTAGGAGCCAGCCAGCTACTCCCGTCCCCCTCCCCTCTTGCACTTGGCACAAGGCAGACTGCACAGTGCACACTATCTCCGTCAAGCGCGTTCCGTGTCACGCATTAGACGCGTTTGAAGGGAAACTTAGCTTCTGCGCAGCGCGACTTCGATCCGCATCTGAAACAACGAGCGGAACCATCCTTCCGATCACGATTCTTCTTGACTCTTGTTACGCGCTTATCAGCAGTAGAAATTGTGAATACAGCTAGGAACTATGCGATTTTTCCGAGGAAATTCGTTAAAATATGGTAAAAATGGTCTGCGGACCACAAATTTTCTTCGTTAATTAGAAAATTCATTATTCAAAATTCGTTAATCTGAGTCTTTTTTTACACAGGTAACATAGGACTTTTGACGGGACCGGCCGAAACATTCGTTTCTTGGTTTTTGTTAACCAGAGGTTCGTTAATCGGAGGTTAAACTGTATTGCATTTTCACTTTCAGTGAATAATCGTATCCAGGAACCCATAGGGAACTAGAACCAGAGCCCGAATCTTTGAACCACTGGTACCGGAATCAGAACCGGAGCCTGAATCTTAGGATTACTGAGGGCTGGTTATGCTCTTTTGGATGAGACGAGACCAGATAGCAGGAATAGACCAATTCCAATAGTATCAACAGCTTCACAGGACAGATTTTGAGTCATTCGATGGACAGAAGAGTCATTTTTCTGAAATTAACGACTCAAACGAATTAAAATCCGTCACTTTGTGAGATTTCTACCTTTTACCGCCTTTTATTACTGATCGCTCCTTCTCCCTCTTTCTCCGCTTACCCTCCTTTTTGGGTGACCCCCCAGTGGAAGTCTTGGGTGACTTGAAATATGACGACAGTTCCTAAGACCCCTCGGATATTTCAAGACACACGCGACTTATCAGGGACGAATCACTTAAAAGCTCCTTCTAAGAGACAGTTCCTAAGACCCCTCGGATAGAAAGGTGACTTTCAAGTGAGACCTGAAAAAGAAGGGATTGTTATAAAACATAGAATTAGTTATAGTTGATGATGTAACTGCAGACTGAAGAAAGAGAGAGAGAAATCCAGCTGATTTGGGGACGTGATTTTATGAGGGAAGCAGGTGCTAAGACCACAGCAAGCTCTCATCACGATCCAAATCGAACTCATTCTCTATTTCAATTCCTAGCTTGCCCAAGGCTCGGTTTTGCTCCTCACCTCGGGCGCGCATGCGCACATCAAGTGCTGACTGAGCAGAGTCCGTCCGTTCGCCTCAGTATTCACCGAGTTGATACGTGCCTCTGCTGTATTGCCAGATTGGGTCAAAAAGTCTTTAAATTTAATTCCCAAATCTGGTCAATACCTCCTTCCTCTACAACTTGACACCGTTTAAACCAATGGGACTGGTCGATTCCCGCTATCTCGCCTTGTCCTGAATAGCAGAATCAGCTTTCTAGAACCGAACTAAAGCCTTTCCGAAAATTCAATTGGGTTTTCATCCCTGAAACTCATATATGCCCAGAATTATGTAAACATTTTAGGTCTAAGAGCTAAAATCCTGAAAAAATTAAAGAAAAACAGAAATTTTGTGGTCCAGCTAAATGATACATGCTAAAAACTTCCAAAATTGGTTTTTGAGTAATATTAGGGACTCCAAAGAGACTGAAGATGGAAATTTGGTTCAAAAATAACACAACAAGTGGTTTGTTTTTGACCCACTGGGCGTACATGTCTTAAAACATAATCATTTGAATAGTAAATGATGAGGCGATAGAATGTGTTCCTTACTTGCTGATTGTGGGAAGAGATTCTAAAGTGGAGTCTTTGGAAGTCAAATTCTGACTTTCATTCTCAATAAGAGCGATGAATTCTTCAAGAAGCCTGAGACGGTCCTTGCTCATCGATAAGTAATTGGAAAAGAAGGATTCGATCACTTTATTATAGGTAGAACCATGTTCTTCAGCACCGCTCAACGTGAACCATCTTCTTTTCAAGAACTTATAGCATAATTGTCCTAAAAAGAAAAAGAAAAATTACATAAAAAAAAAACAAAAATGGTTTGACTCCAAACAGCAGGAGGTATTCAAGGTGATTCCAGGGATAATTAGTTCCAACCATGGATATCCCACCGTGCTGCTCAAACAGTCAACAGTTTTTGGCTGACATTTATGAAATTACATCAAAAGTACAAATTTGAGGAATGTCGGCACCTGCGAGCATACTTCAGGATGATACCCTGAAATTTTCAAGCTGAAACACTCAAATATAAAGCCTGGATTTAGGAAAAACAAAAATTCCCATAAGCCTCAATGAGAGCAAGTGAGGCAGAGAGACATGGTATCACTCCCACTCACTAAGCTCAAGGCGAAATGAATTTCCTAAATTACAGCTTTAATCCTCATCCAATTTCGCTCTTTTTAGACTCAAAAATTCATCAAAAAATTACACTAGTGCCGATGTTCTTTGACTTTGTTGTTTTTCTTTGTTTTAAGAAAATGCCAAAAACACGACTTTTCCCAAAAGCAACTAATGGCACTATCTATCGAATTAAAATATGGTGAAGTTTTGCCAGGAATCACCTTGATATAATCTCCAGAACTGGAATTAAGGAAAAAAAAAGTCTAAGTAAGCTTTTGATCAGATACAGTCATTGACAAATACGCACAGTTAGAAGAGAAGAAAACTTATGTCCCCATAAGGGATACATATTAAAAACAAAATAACATAAGAGAAACAGGCATTAAATTCTTTAACAAACTCCCTGAAGGCCTGAAAATAGTATTATTAGACTCATGAAACAGAGTCTTCATGAAAAATCTTAAGCAGTTTTTCATAGATAATGCATTTTACCAGGTAACGAAATATTTTGAATCGTCAAACTGGAACAGAACCACTTAAACTTGCAATATATGGTATATTTGATGGTATTTACTATGATTATGTTAAGTTTTTGTATTTTTTGTAATACGCATTATGTACTTATTTCTAACTTGACTTGTACCAAGCCTACCACTAGGCTAAATCGTATGAAATAAAAAAGAAACAAAAAAGAAAAGCAGATGCAAAGCAAGAAGATTCATTGAAAAGAATTGAAGACTTACCCAATGTTTCTTCTGCAGCAACATCGTCAACATGTTTCAGTAATGCTTGATATAAGCTGACAAAATTCTGCGCTGACGGCAGATACAAAATTTGTTCTTCGATACTGCAAAGATAGTTGCAACATTCAGCCACTAAATCTTCTACTGACATCTCCTCATTTCCGACACCCGAATTCTCCGCCAATCTTACTAAGCCGAGTTTGAGAAGATCATAATTTTGCGGCGACTTGAAACCATTCCATGAGAATACTGCTGTGAGAGACTTAAAAATGAGACCAAGGCAAAGTTTGATGCTTTTACTTTCAGGCATGAACATACCACGGGAGTCTAAGATATAATCGTTCGCAAGCAGCAGATTCTTGCTGTATTCAATGATAATATTTCTATGACTGCATAGTTCAGGAATTAATTTTACGCAATTTTTGGCGATTTTTGTAGATGGAATGGAGGAAATTGAGTCGAACCCAATTTGGCTGATATTGGCTGTCTTCAAATGAGATATTCTTTTAACCGATGAGGCAAGACAATGTTCTAATTTGAAAGTAAAATCTTCAAGGAGGAAAAGTAATTCACCAGGCCCAAGTTCAGCAGTGAATGTGCCATTCTGAAATTAAAAAAATAGCAGCAATGAAGGTAATTTGGGAAATAAATATAATGATGGGGGGCATTCACCGTTTGAAATATTAAAGTGTTACGAGGGTCGTTCAAGAAGTATTTTTTTTTTCTCGGCTTCTAGTTATGTTAGAGAAAATCCAGTTACACCATTAAAACCATCATGAACTGAAGAGTTCGCCAATTTTTTTGGAATTTAAAACAAACCAAAGACTGCTTCACAATTTAAATTCTTCTGGACCCATGTCCAAATTTCCGTCCAACTTCTGACGAGCCGAGCACACACCGTGATCACGGATTAGTTTCGTGCATATCCCACTGCAGTGATTGTTGTGAAGAGACTTTGTTATCTTTGATCATCTGAGATTAATTTTTGGTTATCATGCTCTTAAGAAAAATTTGGGGTGTGAAGTTTGAAACCAACGAGAGACTGAGGAACGGCCATGATGTCACTTTTCAAAAGCTTAGACAAGGAGTTCTAGGCTAAAGGCATTCAGAAACTCATCATTTGCTGTAAAAACAATAAGTCACAATTAGATTAAAGGACGAGGCACGCACCTTATGGGAATCTGTCTCCTGTGGAAATTGATGAAACTTTGGGATCTTATAGAACTTTTGATGCTGATCAAAAGTCTCAATGGCCGCAAAGTCGTATCTACAACAGTTTTCGAGATATGGGGGGTCAAAGTCCCAGATTTTCACTATTCTGAGATCAAGTATTTTCGTTGAGTTAAAATGACATCCTCACATGTTTTTCGCATAACTTTCGCCCTAAAAACGATAATTGATCGCAGTTTTCGCCATTACGCTGACCATTCAGATAGGTACCATTCACTTGACCAATATGAGGCCAAAATAAAGACTCGGGGTGGGGGGGGGGGAGGCTGAGACTTTAATGTTCTCTGACCATACAGGCAGCAACTTTTTGGATCTCAGTTTTTACCTCGATTGAGATAGGGATTTTCACAAGTATATGCTCCTGGTTGACACGTTTTTCCTCCGAATTCCTCCAGGAGATCCATGAAACACGTGTGCCTGATGGGGGGGGGGGGGTCCGAAGTCGGGGGAACTGACATCCCCACATGTTTCATGCGTAACTTTCGCCCGAATGAAGATAAATGATCGCGGTTTTCGGCATTATACTGATCATTTATATATGAGTATACCATTCACTTAACCATGGGGGCTATAATAAAGACAAACAGGGAGGAAGGAGGGGGGCCTGACATCCCCGTATGTTTTTAAGCATAATGTTCGCCCGAATGAAAAGAATTGATCGCGGTTTTCGCCATTATGACCATCTAGATCAGTACTATTTAATATACCATCGGAGCTGGAAAGCTTATAAATGGGCGGTTGGTGGGGGGGAGCCGGGAATATTTTTGATTGCTGATCATAGGCAGCAACTTTTCGGATCTCGATTTCTGGCTCGATGGAGATAGGAATTTGAATTTGCACGAGTGCATGTTCATTATTAAGATGTTTTCCCGATGATGTCGTATAGGAGATCCAAATCTTATAAATATGCGAGGGAGGAGGAGGGGGACTGACATCGAGTCTTACTTTGGTTCGAGTTCCAGGCGTTTTAAGTGTCTCCTTATATGATTTCACTCTTATCTTTTTGTCGCCAAAAAACCTTTTAATCCGGGGAGCAGTGCCGCTTTTGATAAAGCATCCTGACTTTTCCACAATGATTTCTTATCTGCAATCAATTGAACGCTTTCATTGTGCACCCTGCTCTGATTTTTACCAAAAAAAATAAATTAAAGAAAAGATAATCTCTGGAGCGTGTTTCTTCACAGGACATCAGTAAAAAATGGGCATTTTGCCGGGAGGATTGGAGAAGGGGGAGGCCGGAGGGGCGCTTGAGTCACTGATGATTAACAGCTTTGCTTGAATCTCTTCACTTAAACATTGATCTTATCTGGCTATTTATTTATACTTGGGCTTTATGTTAACTCTATTTATTTATAATATTTGGGCTTAAAGTGAAATTCTAAAGAAAATTAAACAGTCTGTTTTGAATTGAATATAAGTTTCTGCTGTCTTGTGCAGTGCTCAATTGAGTTTTACGATGATCGAAAAATATGGTGATTTAATGCTGCATTATGCGTAATCACGAAATTAATATTACTTAAAGTTTAAGTGAAAGTCGATTAACCTGGTATCTTCCCTTCCCGCGAATTTTTCAGGCGCTTGACAACTCAAATAGATTCGCAAGCTAGTCCAAACTCGGCAAAGGGTCCGATTGTTACTGATATCTTGGTGAGGAGCACTCCTCAGAGATTTCGCTTTCTTTTTTCTTTGATCAGAGTAAGATGTTCAATGGTATTCTTCAATTGATTCTAGATGGGTAATATTTTAGAGAAGTCCGTACGTCGCGCAAACAAAAGCGGCACCGCACTCCCCAGGTTAAATGTTGAGTTTGAGACGCCGAACGGAACAAAAGTTGTTCTTTTTTTAATTTCAAACAGAAGAGGGAATTCTATCATTTCATCTAGCAATATATTCATCGTCAGTTTAAATGAAGAGAAAATTAAGACACCTGGAACTCGAACCAAAGTAAGACTCGATGTCAGTCCCCCTCCTCCTCCCTCGCATATTTATAAGATTTGGATCTCCTATACGACATCATCGGGAAAACATCTTAATAATGAACATGCACTCGTGCAAATTCAAATTCCTATCTCCATCGAGCCAGAAATCGAGATCCGAAAAGTTGCTGCCTATGATCAGCAATCAAAAATATTCCCGGCTCCCCCCCACCAACCGCCCATTTATAAGCTTTCCAGCTCCGATGGTATATTAAATAGTACTGATCTAGATGGTCATAATGGCGAAAACCGCGATCAATTCTTTTCATTCGGGCGAACATTATGCTTAAAAACATACGGGGATGTCAGGCCCCCCTCCTTCCTCCCTGTTTGTCTTTATTATAGCCCCCATGGTTAAGTGAATGGTATACTCATATATAAATGATCAGTATAATGCCGAAAACCGCGATCATTTATCTTCATTCGGGCGAAAGTTACGCATGAAACATGTGGGGATGTCAGTTCCCCCGACTTCGGCCCCCCCCCCCCCCCCCATCAGGCACACGTGTTTCATGGATCTCCTGGAGGAATTCGGAGGAAAAACGTGTCAACCAGGAGCATATACTTGTGAAAATCCCTATCTCAATCGAGGTAAAAACTGAGATCCAAAAAGTTGCTGCCTGTATGGTCAGAGAACATTAAAGTCTCAGCCTTCCCCCCCCCCCCCCCCCCACTCCGAGTCTTTATTTTGGCCTCATATTGGTTAAGTGAATGGTACCTATCTAAATGGTCAGCGTAATGGCGAAAACTGCGATCAATTATCGTTTTTAGGGCGAAAGTTATGCGAAAAACATGTGGGGATGTCATTTTAACTTAACGAAAATACTTGATCTCAGAATAGTGAAAATCTGGGACTTTGACCCCCCCATATCTCGAAAACTGTTGTAGATACGACTTTGCGGCCATTGAGACTTTTGATCAGCATCAAAAGTTCTATAAGATCCCAAAGTTTCATCAATTTCCACAAGAGACAGATTCCCATAAGGTGTGTGCCTCGTCCTTTCTAGGTTTATCAAGGTTATCAAAATCTTATCAGAATCTCTTTATAACCAGTGGGCTGATCATTTACTTTTTCGTTCAACCGATGAGTGATGTTATTAGTTCAGTATTGTAGGACTTGACTGTTGCTTTGGTGAATTGGTGACCATCGTTAAGTTTCCTGTTAGTTAGAGGCTACTTATGGGTAGCAATTGACTAATGGGCAATTTGGCAGTGGTTAACATACCAGTGGCCAAGACTTACAATTTTTGACCAATAGTATCACTCATAGACAATCTCAACAATGGAGAAGCGGCTGGTGCAATTTGGCAACACTTTTTTTTTCTCCATTTGATTCAATGGAAAACAATTGATTTGATAGTGAAGCAGCGCTCCACCTGCAATCAATTGTTTTACACAGATTCAAATGGAGAGAATGAATAGTTGCCAAATTGCACGAGCGGCCACTGTAACAATGGATTGGAGAAAAAGTAAATGATCGGCCAGCCCTCAGGTTTGATGAAACCAGAAGTTACTCTATTCAAACATATTGATGCAGTTAGCAGCATTGCATAGTATGAAATAAAAATGACATAAATTAGCCAATATGCTGCGTATTTTGATAAGGATTTTTTTTCTTTGATAAAAAAACATACCTAATGCCTTTCGGCACTTAGTTTCGGCACTTCTTTCTTCCTTACCTCCGAAGATAACACTAAATGCCGAAAGGCCGTAGGTATTTTTCTTACAAAATAAAAAAATTCTTATCAAAATGCGCAGCTTACTGGCTAATTTATGTCATTTTTATTTCAAAGAAGTTACTCTAGATGGAGAAACTTGGGACTGAGAATAAAATTAGAGCTAACATTTTCAGGAGTTTGATTTATCGTCAACTTGTAGGTTAAAAGGAGCCACACGTCTACATCCAGTTCACGGAAGAAAGAATTGTACGCGCTCAAGTCAGCGATTTTTTCCTCGTCTGTTGTATCATCGTTCTCTTTATCAGCATCATCATTTTTCTGCGTACCCCCTGATAAGACTGTAGCATTATCTATAACTTTTGATGTTGACGCAGCTGTTTTATCGAGCTTCTTTGATTTAGCACTTTTGCCACCTTTCTTCTTGCCCTTCCTGAAACAAAAGCAAATGAAATCAAAAATATTGAAAAATGCATTTTGAAACATGAGCTAAGCAGAGAGAGATAAGAATCCCCCCCTTTTTGACTGGTGGCATTGTTGACCTTGCTAAAATACCTTTCGATTGATGTATCACACGTCATACTTTGATGTGAAAAAATGCTTAGGTTCTCAAGGGGCCTCGAAATCCCAACATTTTTTGGTTAGAGGGCCTAAAGGAATGGAATTTTGAAGTTAAGAAAACATGTGACACATCAATTGAAGGCCCTTGATCCGCACTAATAGTATATTTGTAGATTTCTGCAAAATAATGATTTGTGTGGCCACAGTGATCGATTAAACATTTTTTTAAAAACCCCCCATATAACCCTAAACTGAAGGGTTATCCGAAAAAAAATTTGGGGGCCAAAATACCAGCAATGGTTACTCTTTTAAGAATATGAACTTTTCTTAACACCAAAACTGGGAATTTTTTCAAGAAAATTTGAAAAAAGTGACTCCTTCCAAATACCTCACAAGGGACTACCGGCTGTTGAGGGCTTCTGAAAGTATCAAAAATGAACAATTTGGAGTTAATACTCTTGACTGATTTTTCGATTCCAAACCTTATTAATTAGCTATTTTCCAGAAAGTAGGGGTAGATGGGTGGTCTGGGTCACCCTGTGAACAAAATTTGACACAGGATAGAGATAGCTCTACAAGACAGTCATGTGAGAGTGATGGTTTGAAACGCTATGTGTGTTTCTCTACAGCTGATTGTGACCGATGAATGCATTTTTGGTTAACTGTTGGCTTTTGCAACACTTTACTAAAACCGTCTTTTAAAAGCAATGAAGTTTAAGAAGCATTAATTAAAATAGCATGGTGTCTTAAGAGAGCAATTCACATCGATTTCATAACAACACCGCTTTTACCTCTGAATTTGGCTGCCAGTTGGTTGATCTTACCACAGGTGACATTCAATACGTGAACGGTTTTATCCACTTTCATCCGGATAAATATGAAATCGCAGCATATACAGGGTGTACCAGACCACCCGGATAGGTACTTTTTCTTGAAAACGGCTGGGCGTAGAGAGCTGAAACAAAAAAGTCAGATAGGGAGTTGACCCCATAGAATTCAATGAAAATATTTCTAAAGCCCCCCGAGGCCCCCCTGGGGAGTTTTGGGGGGGTTCAAAACACATTTTTCCATTTTTGGCAGGAAAAAGCCTATAAAAGGTAGAAAAACAAGTTCAGATCCTGAAAGAACAACTCATTGCTGACATTTTTGTTCCAGTAAATTTTTCCAGAAAACCCCCATTTTTGGGGTTATGGGCCCTTTTGGGGGGAAATTTTCATTCGGCCACTGTGACCACACTATTCAATATTTTTACAAAAACTAAAAACCATCTGAAAGAAGAGATCAAGACCTTTCGATTGATGTGCCAAATAATACCTAAAAGTGAAAAATTAAGGCCCCCACTTAGATTCCAAAATTTGGGGGTCTTTGGGCCCCCCACGTAAAAAAAGTCAAATGGCAAGGTATGGCTTGTGATACATCGATCGAAAGCCCTCAAACAGTAGAATAAGATGGCGCACTCCAAAATCCTCTACAATCATTACTTTCAAAATGGCGGCCATTTGAAAATTATGGGTGTTCAAAGGTAAGTCCTGGGAAAAGAGTCCAAGGTTGAACGATACATGGATTGAAAGGCCTTAAAAAAAGCAAACGAATGGCGCAAACTGCAAATCAATCCGCCTCTTCAATCAAAAGTTATGGCCGATTGAAACTTAAAGGGCTCAATAAGGCCTATTTAAGGCTGCTGAAATTTCAATCGGCCATAACTTTTGATTGAAGAGGCGGATTGATTTGCGGTTTGCGCCATTCGTTTGCTTTTTTTAAGGCCTTTCAATCCATGTATCGTTCAACCTTGGACTCTTTTCCCAGGACTTACCTTTGAACACCCATAATTTTCAAATGGCCGCCATTTTGAAAGTAATGATTGTAGAGGATTTTGGAGTGCGCCATCTTATTCTACTGTTTGAGGGCTTTCGATCGATGTATCACAAGCCATACCTTGCCATTTGACTTTTTTTACGTGGGGGGCCCAAAGACCCCCAAATTTTGGAATCTAAGTGGGGGCCTTAATTTTTCACTTTTAGGTATTATGTGGCACATCAATCGAAAGGTCTTGATCTCTTCTTTCAGATGGTTTTTAGTTTTTGTAAAAATATTGAATAGTGTGGTCACAGTGGCCGAATGAAAATTTCCCCCCAAAAGGGCCCATAACCCCAAAAAAGGGGGTTTTCTGGAAAAATTTACTGGAACAAAAATGTCAGCAATAAGTTGTTCTTTCAGGATCTGAACTTGTTTTTCTACCTTTTATAGGCTTTTTCCTGCCAAAAATGGAAAAATGTGTTTTGAACCCCCCCAAAACCCCCCAGGGGGGCCTCGGGGGGCTTTAGAAATATTTTCATTGAATTCTATGGGGTCAACTCCCTATCTGACTTTTTTGTTTCAGCTCTCTACGCCCAGCCGTTTTCGAGAAAAAGTACCTATCCGGGTGGTCTGGTACACCCTGTATATCAAGTTGCCGTGACTGTCACATCAATTCCATTGAATCTGATCAACTTCCAGGCCAAATATTTTGTTAAGTAAAGAAGATAAATAGTTGTCTGACGGTTTTTAAAATTTAAAAGATTAAAGTGATATTATAGCTTACTTTTTCCCTTTATCTGATGACTGGACTGGTGATTTGACATCTGTGTGGAAATGACATTTCGGCGGGCAGTATTCGGGTATAATCATTTTGGGCAAGCATTTTGAAATTTGATCTTGCAACCAAATAATTCTGCGTAATCTAATCATAACCTGGAAAAGCGGGGTAGAAAAAAAAAAAAAAGATGGAGACAATGTCAAAAAACTGCGATGAGAAAAGGAAAGAAAAGATGATCAAGCATGGAAAAACAAAAAAAAGATAATCAAGGATATTCAAGGACTTTTCAAGGCGCCAAAAAGCATGGACATTATTAATTGTTGATTTAACATTAAAGTAAATGATCAGTCTGTTGGATATGAAATTCACCAAATTATTCAAAACTGCCTCATCCCATGGAAGAGCCAATCAAATGATTTCGACAGCTTCAATTTTTTTCAGTTGTTTTCTTGAAATAATTGATACACTCGACTCCATTTTAAAAAGGAAGAATATAGGGGGAGGAGGATGGGGGAACATAAGACCAATGAGCTTTCAGAGGGTAAAAAATAAAAATATAAAAATGCCTACCTTGTCTCCATTTTCTTTCCTTACGAAACAAGAGAAAGCATTGATTATCTCCCGATACCAATTAACACAGTAAAAAAGTGTGTTCATCACAATAGTCTGATCGTCTGGGGATAAATCAATGAAATTTTCCAGCGTCTGGGCGGTTGGCATGGAAACAGGACACACTAAGAGAGCATCAATCTCGCTTAAATCTTCACACTCTAGAGCTCTGAGAAGTCTCACCAGAGACGGTAAAATTAAAACTGGGAAGAGCCTGCAAATAGAAAATTAAACCCATGTAGAGATGGTAAAATTAAAACTGGGAAGAGCCTGCGAATACAATACCAAAACCATGATAATATACATTTTGAAACTTGTGTTTTAGGAGTCTTTAGGCTAATTTTTTTACGCATGGAACATTGAACACACGTAACAAGTTACTCTGGGTTACTCTTTGTTGAGTGCAGTTTGTCCAGCAATCCGATTAAAAAAAATTGACGTTATCCAGATTCTTGAGTTCTGTTTATGTTTACCTTTTTGAACTGCACTATTTATTTATTTTCTGTCCCATTTCTTGTGACAGGCTCTATAGGGTAATTTGTTTCCTGAAATGAAATTTGTGCCCTAAACAAGTCAACAGGCCAAGGAACTCAAGAATTGAGCAGAATAGACAGATTTGATGTTACATCTCAGTGTAACACATCTATTCTATTCTCATGGAACACAAAAATCGCGATGGCTGAACACAGTAAAAAAACAGGAGTATTCTATTGTGTTCCCCTTAAAAAAACTAGTGAGACTTGTGAAAAACATTTTTAGAAGCACAGATATCCAAAATTGGAAGCATGGTGATTAAAAAAAAAAAAAAAAAAAAAAAAAAAAAAAAAAAAAATAGAGCTTCAATTGCTGTTGGAGAGCAAGACAGCCTGAGAATAAACATGATGAAAAAGGTGATGAAATAGGATAATTCAACTCAACAATAAAATGGTGTCTCTAACAGTGACACATAAATCGCATCCAGAGACAATGATAGTAAGAAAAGAAGAGACGGAGCACTACTAGGTATCTCGTAACAGAGCCGTGGCGCGGATGAGTCAGGCCGACCATGATGGCCGTTACACAACGATGTAGCCACTATTCAAAAAGTGAGTGCAACAAAACTTGTCATCTGATTGGTTGAAAGTCTATTTGACAGGTTCAGCTGTCTCAACAGTCATCATACATGGAGGCTAAGTTGACTGATGATTACCTAATAAAATCTTTTCACCAATAGAGCGTTTAGTGCACAGTCTCTTCTTTATCAACTGCCTCTAATTGCATCACTGGCAAATGCTAATGCTTATTCTACGCAGGGGTGCAGAATTTTCAATTCCTCCTCAATTTACACACATACCTGAATTACTTTCTTCATCCAAAACCCCCCACCTTCCACATTGACAACCTTTTTGCAAAATTGCTTCCACAATTGATGACCTTTTTGCAACGATGCTTCCAAAATCCACCTAAAATAGAAAGGCTGGAGCACAACAATTTCGGTTTTTTTTCAAAAGATAATTTTTATTTTTATTTTTATTTTTTTTCAGTTAAAAAGATTTGGTTAGAAAGATTTGAGTGAATCCTCCACAATTTACACTATATCCTAGGATCGCGTGATCGGGAATATTCTGCACCCCTGATTCTACGGTTTCAGCGACCAGCACTTCAATTCACAAAACTTTCACGTAGATATGTATTTCATTTCATTTTCTTTTCACAGGCCTAGATCACTCACAGACCTAAATCAAAATGTGCTGCCAATATTGAATACATCATTACATGCTCCGTTTCTACATTCCCGACACAAAAACAAAAGATTAATTTCAACTTACACTGAGTCTACAGGCGTACGACGTTTGTGATCTTCAATAGCTAAAGAAGTCAAATCCAAAGCAATACTATCCTCTTCATTTTCTTCCAAGCTGAATTGAAGCGAATACTCAAAAGAATTCTCCCTAGAAATAGCAAATGGTGAAAGAATTGTCATACTTATGTGTATTGTTTTCAATTTTTTGCTTTTGGTTTCCTTTCAATAGACTGATTAAGTAGAGCAATATATTGTATGGATTGCCGTCTGAGGGCCTCAGGTTCAATGTAATTTCCCCATGAGCGGATTTTTAAATGGAAATTTTGATTGTTAAATCAAGAAATTAATGCGACCTTTTTGCGATTAAGTATTCTACATCTTTGAAAATGCTTAGTTATGCCTGGTTCCTTGATTAAATATGCCAAAATCAATAAGACAATACAGATTAAACGTTGCATCTGAAGGTTAGAACCGTCCAAAATCCCACCAATTCCACAACAACAACAATAGCAATTGGGTGATTTCAACCTCCAAATGACTCTCGACATTAACAACATTTTAACCGATCGAAACTTCATAAATGCTCTAATTTTCCGGGAATTTCGATTGGTCGTTATTTGGGCCCCAAATACAGGCCAAAATCAAGGTCATAATTTTGTTCATTTGTTTGGATATTCATTTGTTTTGACTATTTGATTGTATGCATGTTCAGGAATTTGTTTTATTTTGTATTCATTTGAAGCATTAACAATGAGAAAAAGAAAACAAAAACCAACAGTTTAATTGAAATAATAAAAATGAATGATGTAAAAATAAATGATCAAATCGACTGGAGAACTTCAAAAAATAAACTGCTACCGGTGAGATTTGAACTCGAGGGGCCGCTAGAGTGATGACGCACGCATTAGCGCACTGCGCCACCAGTTCGCATGAGCTATGGTACGACATTTATGGTACATAAACACCGCCAATTTTCAAACCCATTTTTCATACTTTTAAGGGTCTATTTGCAAAAATAGACCCAGAGGCTTTGATAAGGACCCTTAGGACTACCTTCATGCAAAATTTGAACGATGACGAAGGTGGCCCAGCTGTGACCTCCCCTTGTTAGGTTTCAAAGATTGCTCTTTTTTTGCTGGATTGGAGATGGGTTTCTAATGCCTTCATTAGATTAGATTAAGTATTTCAAAGATTGCGCGGGATCTGTAGATTCGATACAGAGGTCTTTAAAGCCATGATTGGATTACTCTCTAAGTGAATTTTTTGAAAGTTAGGTTAATTAAAATTAAATATGTTTTGTTACTTTACCATTTAACTGGTATGATTTTATTGACGTGTGCAATAACAAATATTGTTCTTAAGCACAATTTTTGGAAAATAAAAAAAATAAAAAATAAATGATAGCTCACGCAGCAGAGTGAAAACTTGTTTCAATGTTAAGGGGGTTTTTCCACATAACCATAGAAATCTTACCAGCCACTTTCTTCCTCTGATGAAATATAATTAATGCTTCAGTCTTTAGTGATGAGGTAAAAAAAAAAAAGAATTTCTGGTGCATACTTACTTTTGACGAAAATCGGTTACATTGATTAAGAAGGATTCCTGCAGATTGTTTTTCATTGCCAAAGAAATACGAAGCTGTAAAGAAACCAGACAAAATTAAAGTCTAAATATTCTCGATAGTAGAAAGGCAAAAAATGAAAGAAATTCAAAGAAAATGATCGGGGTTGAAATCATTTTTTTCTCCCAAAAGTTTAGATAGATATTAGATATAGATCTAAATAAAAAACTGTGACTTGATATAAAACAGTATTTTTTTCCTTTTAATTTAAGTTAATTAGTAATAAGATCTGAAAGAAAAATTTAAACTTACAAGCAATAAACGGTCCAAATTTTTTGATCGGAAAATTAGTTTAGACAGCTGATCAAAAAATAAGCCTTGAGCTTCCACCTCAAGCTTTGTGCTTGCCATGACAAGATCTGAAAAATTAAAAAAGAACCAAAACCTATAACCTTAATAAAATAAAAAAGCAACGCCAACTCTATTGGTTCCCATTTCAGTTTACTTCAATTTTTAAATACAGAAGTGTTTTAATTTTATTGCAAGGATGAGATTTTAGCCCAAATTACATTGATATAAATGGGAATTCCGCAAAGAGACGCACAACTTTTTACAACTTTACACGTGTGTATCTCCAAAACTGGGACTGTTAGGAGAAAACCAAAGGAGCTATTGTTCTCAACTCATCAAGTACTAAAATTTTCTTTAAAAAAAAAAAACTAAACATTTCAGAGCCTTACAACTCCTCCATAAGAATTAAAGTTGAGATTGTAGTTTGAAAGTGATTTGAGATGTGAATGGATAAGGTTTAAGGAACAGGAAGGAAGTGTCACAAATTGTCACAATATTAAATATTTTGGACATCAAATATTTTCGCTTGAGCCAATTCAATTATTATGGTGGGTGACTGTTCATCCATCAAAGATTCTATTCATGTACTGTCCCATTTAACATGCTTCAGACATGAATAAACAAGAGGAATCCTTCGAAAATCTTACCTCTGCTAATGAATCTATTCATGTACTGTCCCATTTAACATGCTTCAGACATGAATAAACAAGAGGAATCCTTCGAAAATCTTACCTCTGCTAATGAATCTATTCATGTACTGTCCCATTTAACATGCTTCAGACATGAATAAACAAGAGGAATCCTTCGAAAATCTTACCTCTGCTAATGAATCTATTCATGTACTGTCCCATTTAACATGCTTCAGACATGAATAAACAAGAGGAATCCTTCGAAAATCTTACCTCTGCTAATGAATCTATTCATGTACTGTCCCATTTAACATGCTTCAGACATGAATAAACAAGAGGAACCCTTCGAAAATCTTACCTCTGCTAATGAATCTAACATTTATTTTTTCAAATTCAAACTCAAAAAGATTCTCACCTAGGAGTGGGAATGCTTTCTTCGCTCTAACAGTGAGAGGAACATCAATTTCACTCGCCCTGTCTGGCCAGTCATTGGGCTCACCGCTTGGAACACTGGCAATGTGCTTGATAATCATGACTGTCGAAACAACCCCATTTCGAATCGTGTTTATTTGCGAGCTCGCCAGCTGTTTCCGAGCAAGCATATTGATTTCATCTTGTAAAGCATAGCAGTCATTATTAATATCGTTATTGAGTGACGAGTAGGCAATTCGCGAAAGGGTGTCCATCAACATACGGACTTCGTTTAATCCAATTTCATTCAATTTGTTGAGCAGAGATGTTAAGAGAACAGCGAAATTCTTTAGCTTGTCTAAATGGGATTCAGCGAGTTGACTGAGGATCACTAGAGCCGAGCGAGTGTTGGTGGAATCACCGGCACTAACATACATCAATAATTCAGTTACGATCCACTTGCAATATTGGCCTTCAACATGGCTGAAACATTTACTGAAAAACAAAGAGTTGATTTGTAAGGCTGAAGACAGAGAACGGGTCTGTTGGGCACTTCTGCTGTGAAGGCAGAAATCATCAATTCCAAAGCAAAATGTCACAAAAAAACCACAAACTTCCTCTCTGATAGAAAATAAACTGTAGGAAATACCCCACGAACACTTTCTCAAATCAAAATTATTCTAGGAGGACCCCCGACCCCTTTTATTACTCTGGGAGAGACCCCCAGCTTTCCCTTTAATATTCTGGGGGAGACCTCCGAACCTCCCCTAAGGGGTTAATTTTACAGTAGGCTGGTTGCAGAATGTTTTTGCATATTTTCATCAAAATTCAAACAGCAATGATTGAAACATTCCAATTTGTCCCTACATTCACCCATTTTACCCATTTTCCTATTGATTTTAATGGAAATCTGTTACCATCCATAACTTGCATACAGTTTAAAATTTTGAAAAAACAATAAAAGGCCCTCTGGCAATGATAAAAGCAACTTCTCTGCAAAATTTGGATGCATATGGACAATTGGTTCAAAAGTTATGCTGGGATAAAGACAGACAGACATCTGAGCCATCGCAATACATACTTTCTCAATTTCCAACTTTGTTAGCTGTGAGAAATTAAAAAAAAGTAACAATAAGTTGAGGGTCACAGTGAAAAAAATTTAAAAATGTCAGTAATGACACGAAACTGTCTATTAAGCAATAGTATAGGTCTGCATCAGTGTTGTCAAGTGTAGATTAATTAGTTCACATTACCAGAATGTAGACTAATTACAAAGATCGTAAATGGAATGATTCCCTTAAAACCCAAGACTTTTCAATGGTCGCAATGGTATGCAAGTGGACTACTTCCATACACCAGTCACCAAATGTCCTATATTAAGTACAACGCAATTTTCCCTACCAAACGCTTTGTCCATAGTTACCTGTTTCTTTGTTGATTTTAAGTTATCTTTTCATTCCTTGGAGTTTTTTGCTCCGTATTTATTTTGTTTTTTGTTTGTTTTTTTGTTTTTGTTTTTTTTTACTATACTTTGCCTGTTCTACTGTCTAAAATTAATAAATAAAATAGAAAATAGGTTTCCTGTACCATACACTCACCAGTAAAGTTCAGAGGCGAATTCAGTAACAACAACCTCTGGTGATTTCAAAAGAACAGAAGCTATTTTCATTAATGAAGTGAAGTTATCTTCAATAATCTACAAGAAAGATAAAAATAGGCAGTTTTTAAATTGATTTTTAATGAAATTGGCTTGAGAGATGACCATGACAGGCAAGCAAGTTTTAATACATTGGAGTGAGAATCATTCATCTCATGCACGGTTCATGGCAGATTTTTTTGCAAAAAATCAAGGATTTTCAAAGACTTTTCACGGGCTTTCAAGGACTTGCAACAAGCAAAAATGTAGTCTCTTTTTACCAATTTTTCAGAGGTAGAAAAAATACATGATGATTCTCACGTAAGGGTGCACCAGAGGAAAACGGAAGACAAAAAAATAAAAGAAAGAAAAAAGTTCCTGCTGACTCCTCCATTCTTTCTCGCGACTTCGCAACCAAAACTACTTGACATTCCTCAGGCAAACAAACATAATTATCAACAAAATGGCGAGCTGAAGCCAGTCATTTTCATGGATTTTAAAGTATGTCTGACGACTTGGTCAAATTCCAAGGATATTCAAGCATATGAAAAACAACATAAAAAAATCAAGGATATTTAAGGACTTTTCAAGGCGCCACTAACCATGTCATGGCAAAAAAAGAAATTGCATAATGTATTAGACAGTCTTTTTAGCATTTTTGTTCTTCGTTTTGCTGTAAATCTTGTATTTTGATACAACAAAAAAGGATAATTCTCAACATCAGAAGACCCATTTTTTTCCCCATCTGATGCTCCGTCAATCGATTGGAGATTGTTTTATTAATCTGATTGTCTTCCTTGATTTGGATGGCTCTTGAATTGACTTTGTTCGATGGCCATTGATCCAGCCAATCACTGGGGACCAATAGAATAGGTTTGTTTGCTTAGTTTCTGATTAAGAATGACACATTTCTTCACCTCTTTCAATCTAAATAGCACAATTGGTAACATAAGAAATTTCCTATCAATCAATGCGGTTCGAAAAGAGACACATCTTGATTAGATTGACACGGACTATAGTCCGTGCGCTCTAACTCGAGACCTGGTGATTCAGGTAGATTTGCCTTCAGCGGCAACATGGGAGGTCACCCTCGGGCTACGACTTAACCTATTGAAGTGTTGCCATTCTCCATTTTCCAAAATTCATTCATCGCCCACTCAGGTCTCAAGTTATAGTGCACAGACTATAGATTGCTTCTATCGTTTCAGGGGGAAAAAAATTAAAGTTGTCAAAAATACTCAAGGAACTTAAAGTATTATGAATTGTGAGTGAATCTAGGATACCTATAAAAAATCATTCATTCATAAAAAAAAGATTTAAAAAGAGAAAATTTAAGATTTTTCAGTGAAGTAAGTCAAGATAACTCCATAGCAACTAATTCTAGATCTTGCCACCTATTTGGTTCAAGACTGAAATAGGGGAATACTCCATGGTTTTTGAAAAATCGCTTCAAGGATGCCTCAGAGGGAGCTTAGTAAGGATTTGTGTAAAATTTTTCCCGGAAAATAACAAGCATAAAGTTAAATGTACCAATAAAAATGAACTGAACACTTCCTCCATGACTGAAATTTTCAAGACGCTTTTCACCACTTTGTTGCGGAACGTTGTCTCGATAGCTTTTTTTTTGGTGGAATTTGCGGCTATGGTATGTAGAATGAGGAGAATCACAATATCCAATGGTCTGAAACAGGGGGAAAATCAGAAGTTAAGCCATTGATACGAACAATCCATTTTTACAGAATTTGAAGGCAAGGAAGTCTTGCAATCCATGCTCTTTGAACCCTCATTTGATTACATTTTTTTTTAATTTTTTTTTTTTCAAGCTGGGGAAATACTATCTTATACATATGTATTTCATACCTCATCTTCCTCATTAAAATGAACGTATTTCTAGTCATTTGACTTGTTTATGTAGCACAGTGGTGGCCGAAAACAGCACTAAATCAGCTTCAACTAAAATTCAGACTAAATTAGAGATTAATCTTACGATCTCAAACTGAGAGGATTTCAATAAATGTTTCCAAACCATCATTTTCCAGAAAAAATGCACCATTGGAACACAAATTGTGATTAGTGAGTCAGAGAATGACTTATGATCAAAAGCATCCATCAATGAAGATTAGTCAGTCCACGTTTTTCTGCTGACATTCATGATTATGAGATAACAAAGACATTGTTCGTTATCAAACTTACATTTTTCACCTCAAACAAAAAAACCAATAACAACGAAAGTTACAACCAACAATTAACCCTTACTGCTCAAGTGTCGAGTCCCATTTGGATAAATTGTTCTACAGGTTGCGTTCATGTGTCAAGCTGTGTTCGATAAATTTCGTTCATACTTCCACATCTTTTTTCGGGCACCATGTAATGTTTGGTAAATGCTTACACTGCTTTTGCACTTTAGCGGCAGTATGTTGAGCTACAAGTTCATGTTTTGTTAGAGCGCTGATTTTAAAATACGTTTAAACCCAGTTTCCCCAATTTAAATACGAACAGAGCAAAGTGAGAATGCAAATCAATGGTGTTGTTGCACTTTTTTGCCATAAGCGCTTTAATAGTTGCTTCTAGTGTAAAAACCTCCAAAAAAACAATGGCAGCATTAATAAATGCCGAAATCCACTCCTTATCTCTATAAACGCATTGATTTGCGCGAGTGTGATGATGGCATAGGGTAGTTAATAATAGGAGATTCCTATCTTAATTTCATCACTCTCTATGTACTGGTAAGGAAGATTCACAGAATAATGAGAAACTGAGTTGTGATTTACATCCGATTAATGATACCATGACACCTAGTGACACCGGTGTCAAAGGAAAGTCATCTCTTATTGGTCACTTCTTGATGAAGTTACAGTATTATCAGAAGGGAATCTCTCATTATTACTGCCCTCTGCGACTATTACGCTTGCGTAAATAAAATGGTTTATTGAACTTGCGATTACGTTGAAACAGTTGTCTCAGTACTCGCATGCAAAGATAGAGCGCGTAGCAGATGTGGCCTCCGTGCAACAAAAACTTGAGCACCTTGTTGCATGAAATCCACGGGCGTGGCCTCCACGCATCTTTGGAATTACAAGATTATTGGTTGTTGCGTGGCCTCCGTGCAACAAGATTTTTGGATGCTACTCAAAAAAAAATAAAATGTTGCATGGAGTCCACACCCGTGCAACAACTTTCCAGAGACCATGGGCGTCGGCCCCACGCCCGTAGCTCCTATGCAATGTCACCAAATTTAGGAGTGGATTTCGGAAGTTTTTACTGGTGCGATCATCATTTTTGGAGATTTTTACACCGGAGTAGTTTATTAAATTGCTTGCAGAGAGAGTGTGCAACAGCCCCATTCGAGTGATAAGTGTTAAGATGGTTGAAGAGAGAAAACTACAATATTACAATGGAATGCACAGTAAAATTGAAAAAAATTGGTTCTGAATGACTTGCTCAGTAGGCAAAAACTAACTTTAATCCATTAGCATCATTTATGTTTTCAATATTCTTTAACCATGCATCGGCAAGGAGCTTAGATACCAAGAGTCCATAGCGAATCACATTGAAGACAAGCTTTTTCGATGATGCAACATCGGCAGCGTTGGGGTTTTGTGATCGGGCTTGGGATCGGGATGAAAGGTAAGAGGGGAACAGTTCAAGCCTTAAACCATCAATAACCTGTTAACAGAGATAGTTCAAAGGCATTAAAGAAATGAAGCGTTTTATCGTAAGAATGTAAGATAGATTTTTATCAGTGGCAACCATGATTTTTGCTGCTTGAACTTACGCCAAAGTATCGATTTCTTGGGGGCTCAATGAATCTCCTAGAGATCGATTATGTTAGACATATTTAAATAAGGAGAATCTTCTGTTGAAATATTGCACGAGCCGCCCCTGATTTTTATCAAATACTGTTGAGAAAGCAATATTTCTTCACTCCCTACCAGAGCTGCCGTTTCGCGTATAATTAATAACATTTTCCAATTCATCGATAATTCCACCCGTTGAGAAAAGATTGCACAGCTCAGTTCAGTGTATGACTAGGTAATAAACGAAAATACTCTATACTCTAATCTTTTCTCAATCGGTGGAAACACCGTTAATTATTTGAAATGCCTACAAGTTTTTTAAAGTCATCGAAGACTCCATCCATGGAGAAAAGATTACGGATGCGAGTAAACACTAAACACTAAACTGCACTATGTAATCTTTTTTCAACCGGTGGAATAATCAATGAATTGAAAAATGCGATTAAATATATGCAAAACTGCAGTTCTGCTCCATACCCCTGAAATGTTGGGTCGAAAGGTTGAGAAAGATAAAAGTCATCAATATTAGGAAAGATTGCAGTTGAAAATGTATTTTTGCTTAACAGACTTCTTCTCCCTTTATTTTCTATTTTCCTCCTTACAAGAGTTACAACCCCCTTTCCCCCCAGGGGAGCGAAATGTGGAGGCTTTGGTTACGCCACTGCCTCCATCCAGGTGTGCAAAATGTGCCGGATCTGACAACCGCGTGGTCGCATGAAAATGTGGAACGCTCCACAAAATGAGGAAACATGAAGATTCAATTGAGGGTACATTACAGGATTTTGCAAGCAGATTCTGCAGACGTATCAAGCGCACAGGGCATCATAAAGAAAGAGCAAGCGCCTTAAAAACGCAAAAATAAAACAGTAAAAGGTCATAACTTTCTTGAAATTTTTGTGGAAGACCAGTTACCAGTCATAAGAAAATGCGGAAAGCAGGGCATATTTTGCACCCCTGCCTCCATCAAGATAAATCAAAAGAAATTAAATTATTGATTTAATCGAAAATAAATAATTACTGAATTTTATTTTTTGAATTTAATTTCAACCATGCTCACCTCATTTGCTTCATCAGCAGTTGAAACTGATAGGAGAAACTTCACCATGCTTGGAAGATACTCAACTGGCGCACGGCGTAGGGTTTTCAGTAGAGATTGCTGAACCTCGATGCGAGTTTCTGACTGCAGCGATAAATTGGTCAGAGCATCTAAAATTGCAGCAGTTAGAAGTGGTTTTTCTCGAAGTAACTTGCTGTAAATAAAAGAGGTTTGTTCAAAATTCATTGACAGAAAAATCTCAAGCTTAATCGAAAAAGTTTAGGTGGTTGGCTGTAGAGTCCCTACATACTATGATAGTTGCGCCATGTCAGAATCCATTTCTGATTTGCTCTCAGATTTAGGCTGTCAAGAACACCCCAAGAGGCAAATGCAAATGGCGGAGGGTTTGTTTACTTTTCGTGTACTTGCTTTCATTACACATTTGAAGTAACAGTGACCGCGGTAATTATTGTTAATTTTTCCTCTGCTTGAATGCTACTTTAGAGAATATTATCTCTTTCAATCAACACCCATCTTGTCGAGAATCAGAACCTAACCTATAAGAGATAGCAAAATAGCGGCAACAGCGCAGAGGCAAATGGCCATCCTCCATTTGCAATTTGCCTATTGGGGGCTCCATTGATCCACTTCTTCTTCTTCATTTTGAATGACACGGCGCAACTCTCATAGTATACAGGGACTCTAGTTGGCTGAAAATCCAGCCGCTCAATACTTTCGACAAGTTCTGATTCAAACATTTTTTAGGAGGAAATCAATAACGTAATGCCAACATGTTAATGGGACTTAACACTTAAGTGGTCGGCCAATTTTGCACGCACTAAGATCGCCCAGTAGCCGAGACGTGTTTCACCCTAGCAGATTTTTTGGACACTACATATCCCTATGCAATCCGAATACCAATTATGTGGACGTTTTTAATGTCCACTATGCTTAAAATGCGAGCAATCATGAATGACGTTTATAAACGGTCTTGATCTCCAATGGCAAGATCCATTTAGACGTTTTTAAACGGCTTTGGTCACTTAGGGGTTAAAAAGTGCGTTAGGAATATACTGAATAGCAGATGAAATTTTTAACAAAACCAAGAACAGCCTTTACTTGTGTATTGAAAGGACTTAATTGTTGGAGGAAGAAAGAAAATAAAATTATGTAAATCTGATTCCATCAGTGATATTGAAAAAAGCACTTTGTTTAAATACAGCAGATGAAGCCACAAAGCAATGTCATGCATACCGCGTTCTACCCATTTCGCTCTTTACTTTCAACAGGAAAGATGTGAGGGCCACAGCAATAATATAATACTGTGCAAATCATGTTTGTAAGATGAGAAAATGACATCAAATTTTTGTCAAGTTTTGAGTAGTTACCTAAGTTCTGATGCAGCATTAAAATGTTCTAAGTCTCCGATTATATCTGGTAGACAAACAATAATTTCACGTTGAACCTGAAAATGAAAAAAATGCATAAATAGATGCATAGATAACAGGAATTTCACTCTAACCATTAGAAATAGCTCCTATTGATCAAACGGCAGACCTGAACACAGCAGGGAAAAAAAATTAACTGTAGGAAATACCCCACGAACACTTTCTGACATCAAAATTATTCTGGGGGGGCCCCCAAACCCCGTTTTATTGATCTGGGGGAGACCCCCAGACCCCTCCCCTCATAAGGGATTAATTTTACAGTAGGCTAACCAGTCTACTGCAACCACAGCATGTTTTTGCAAATTTTGATCAAAATTCAAAAGCATAGATTTGAAACATTCCAATTTTGACCTGCGTGCACCCATTTTACCCATTTTCCCATTGAATTTAATGGAAACTTCTCATCTTCCGTTACTTGCTTATGATTTGAAATTTTGAGAAAACAAAAAAAAATCCCCTCTGAGGAATGTAGAAAGCAACTTCTCTGCAAAATTTGGCAGCATACGCACAATTGGTTCAAAAGTTCTGCTAGGATACAGACAGACAGACATCTGCCTCATCGCAATACTTTCTCAATTTCTAATTTTCTTACTTGTGAGTAAGGAAAAAAGTTGATAAAAGAGTGTAATTGGACTAAACAGTTTAATGAGCCACATCAATTTTTCTAATTGTGTTAGGAATTTGGCAAAACTTAAACACTAGAGACGAAATTTCGAACCTTGTAAATATAATCGGATTGTAACTGAAGAGCTTTAAGGTGATTCTTCAGCGTTTCAAGCCGATTTCTGCCACCAGAGCGGTACCATTCAATTTATGTCTAATTACAGGCCAAAAGTCATTTATATTTCAGAAAACAGAGTATCAGTTAATAGAAAATCATCTGAAGAACGTCTCTCCAAAATATCTTGTCAACAGTTTCAAAATTAAGTACCAAAAAATGGAATACCGCCAATTGATTCTTGTATTGAAATGCGATATTTCATTTTTCGGTACTTTTAGCCTCATTTTTGAAGCTATTGACAAGATATGTAGCCAAGACATTCTTCAGATGATTATCAAGAATCTGACACTCCGTTTTCTAAAATATAAATTGATTTAGGACTGTAATTTGACATCAATCAAACGGTAGCGTTCTGGTGGCAGAAATCAGCACTAAACGCTGAAGAATCACCTAAAGACGACTAATCATTAGTAGAAGCTGAAAGAGGTAAAAAATGCGACTTACGACAAGATCAGTGGTTGCATAAATGATATCGAATAGTCTGGTATTCATCGCTTTGGTGTCCGATATCTTATTTAAAAATCTGAAAGACTGGAGAATCATTCTAATCCAAGTCACAGTTGATACATCAGAACCATCACTGGAAATTGGAACACAGTAGAATAAAGAGCAATGATACCCAAATAGGTGTGTAACGTTTGCTGATCAAAGAAGAGGGCAAGGAGGAAAGAAGTTTGGGGATTATGATAAAATTCTAATTATTAATAATTAGTAAAGGAGGAGTTATACCAAGCAATTTTTCTCCGTCTTCTTTTCAGGGAAAAATGTTCCATCTTCGTAAAAATTTTACTTTACCTTCTTTCATATAACAAGAATCAGCACCCTCCCCCCCCCAATATATGTGCTGTTGCTTTTTCTCAAAGTTTGACTGGTAAAATGGCTAGACATTGCTATTAAGATGATTCCAGGGTCGATTAGTTCAAAACGTTGACACCACATCGCGCAGCTCAAAAAGTCAGCAGTTTGTGGCTGAAATTGACGAATTTACGCTACAAGCACAAATTTGAGGAACGTCACCACATACAAGCATACTACAGGAAGATACCCTGAAAGTTTCAAGCTGAAACACTCAAAAATAAAGCCGGAAATTATGAAATACAAAAATTCCCATAAGCCTCAATGAGTGCGAGTGAGGCAAATAGACAAACTATTACTCGTGCTCACTCTCACTCACTAGGCTTATGGCGCAATGAATTTTATAATTCACGGCTTTGATTCTAAGCCAATTATGCTCGTTTTGGGCTAAAAAAATCCATAAAAAAATTTTGCAGGTGCTGACTTCATTGGGTTTTGCGTTTTTTCATTGGTACACTTTAACATGCTAAATGCACGACTTTTCCCAAAGCGACTAATGGCGCTATCCATCGGATTGAAAACTGGAAAAGTTTTGCCTGGAATCACCTTAAACCAACACTGATGCAGACTTTGACCAAATATTGATCAAAACAATCATTGATTCTAAAAGCATAATAAGACTAAAGTACTATGTAAATTCTTATTAGGAAAGTAAATACTTACTCTTCTTCTTCCATCGCTAATTCACCCATTTTTTCAAGTAAAAATTCCATCAAATTTGGCTCTAAGCAATCCACTTGAAGTAACAGATGTACCAGACTGTCCTGAGTTTGACCACGTGCAATATTGCAATTATCTCCCGTCTACAAGAAATAAGAATACAAACTCTGAAAATTACCTAATCACATTCTAGATAAAAAACAGAACTATATTAAATTTTAGGCTAGATGATGGTTTTCTTCTCTGCTTTTTCTGAGAATTTCTAGTCTAGGAACCATGGAATAAGCTTTGAGAAAAGCACTGGATTTTGACAGATTGCTACTGTGAAATTTTGGAGGCGTATCTTTTCTAGAGTATTCTATAAAAAACGAGTGCACAGCAACTTGCGGATGCAACATCTTGGGTTTGCAACAAGTATGGCAGTTTTAAATCGCATACATTTTTTAGGGAGTTAATTAATTTTTTGAAGTCTAATTGCAACATGGTTCATGGCAGATGTTTCAAAGAAAAATCAAGGATTTTCAAGAACATTTCAAGGACTTTTTGCAGGATTTCTAGGATTTTCGACAAGCAAAAACATAGTATTTTTAATACCAATTTTTCAGAGGCAGAAAAAACTTAAGTCGACTCTCACATAAGAATGCACGAATCAGTGGAGAACAGCAGTATACAAAAAAAATAAAAGAGAGAAAAAAGTTTGTGCAAAGTCCTGCATTCTTTCTCACGACTTGGCAACCAATGCAACACGACATTCCTCAGGCACACAAACAAAATTATCAACAAAATGGCGAGCTAACGAGCTGAAGCCGATCATTTTCAAGGATTGTCAGTGCATTTGAAGAATTCATCAAAATTCAAGAATATTCAAGCACATGAAAAACAAAAACGAAAATCAAGGATATTCAAGACACCACAAACCATGTACAATACAAAAAACATAATGTAAAGTAATTAAATTATAAGATCGAGCTGTTTGCGGAAAAAGCATTGCTGACAACTAGTTTTCTAAACCTTGAGAGGGAACATATAATTTGAAATAAAACCGTAAAAAAGCAACAAGTCAGTTCTGTCATCTCCACTACTTGCAGTAAGTTCTTTGAAGCTGCCATCAATGTCTTCACCCGCATTTCTATTTGTTTTCTACTAAGCACGCTCCAGCAATGGGTTTTGGGGTTAGGTTTGAACTCAATCTTCAATACTTCTTTTCAATAGGTTACTCCCAAGGTCCATTTAAATAAGGTCTGGCCGG
Source organism: Trialeurodes vaporariorum (assembly GCA_011764245.1). Taxonomy (NCBI): domain Eukaryota; kingdom Metazoa; phylum Arthropoda; class Insecta; order Hemiptera; family Aleyrodidae; genus Trialeurodes; species Trialeurodes vaporariorum. The sequence continues at coordinate 38,507,678 of VMOF01000024.1, forward strand.
TAGCTTTTGGCTCCCCTCGTTGGTCCACAGTTTGGAAACCACTTCTCCATTTAAAACCATTGATCCAAGATGGCGGCAAACTCGGGAAGAATGTTAAAGTAAATGGGGGTATGGGTTCCCAAACATTGGATTTCCGGAGTTGGCGCTACCGGCTAGACCTTATGTATATGGACCTTGGGTTACTCCAACTTCAGCAAATGAAAGAGATTCAGCAATCCAAAATAATTTTTTTGACAGATAGGAGAGAGTTAGCTTCAATAACAGTACAACTTCAAAAAATAAACTACAGTTTATTTATTAACCCTAAAGGTAGGTTTTACCCCACAAACATTTTCTCACATCAAACTTAGTCGGGGGGGGGGGGGGGGGGAGACCCTCTTATATTTTCTTGGGGAAACCCCCAGACACCCCCCCCCCTTAATATTCTGGGAGAAAACCCTCCAGACCCAACTTAAGGGGTTAATTTTACAGTAGGCTGGTTTCAGAATGTTTTTGCAAATTTTAATCAAAATTCAAACAGCTATATTTTAAAGATTCCAATTTTTCCCTATGTTTACCCATTTTACACATTTCTCCATTGATTTTAATGGGAACCTTTTATCCTCCATAACTTGCTTAAAATTTAAAATTTCGAGAAAAACATGAAAAGTCTCTCTAAGGAATGTTAAAAGCAACTTCTCTGCAAAATTTGAATATACATGGACCATTGGTTCAAAAGTTACGCCGGGATACAGACAGACGGGCATCTACGCCATCGTAATACTTTCTCAATTTCTAACTTCGTTAGAGGGAGAGAGTAAAAAAGAATAGGAAGGACTATACGAATAAATGCAATCATACCTGAGTCGGGGAAAGTGCTTTAAACAGTAGGAGTTTACTTTCAAAATATTTTTCAAAGTCTTTGATGAAAGTAGAAACATTTTTCTCCACCGATCCAGATTTCAAAGCTTTGGACACATTATTTATGAATATAGCTTGATCTTCATCTGCAAATAGAGAAAAATAAGATTTAGCATAGACAAAATAAACTGACTAGGGCTTTAAAAGGCTTAATTATTTCTATGGAATTCTAGCACTTTTCATATTTATAAGACGTCATACACACTTGACAGTAATTTTTTTAGGAAAATATACTTTTTGCAATATGATACTCAAATGAAACCCACCAATAGTTAGTTTTGACAAATTTTAGATAGAGGAAGCACTAAATTACAAGAGATGAAAAATATAAAGGGTGTATCTGAAACATATGTCATCCTTGTAACCATGTAGTTTAGAGGTCAAAATAAGACTTTTTTCTCCTATAAACATGTGTCCAAAAATGCCCCCCTTTTGAGCTACAACCCCCCAAAGTTTTAAAAAAGTGATGGTTTATTTGGAATAACGACCACCATTATGAACCAAATGTCCTGAAAATTGGTGTCACATGGTACTTTTACGTGCAAAATCCATTAATGCCCTCTAAAAATTTGAGTCTCACTGTCCTTTCCAGGCAATCTTGTACCTTTCACACCACACATTTTATGTTACAGATTAAAAGTTTGAAGAATAATTACCGAAATCAGATGCGAAAAACCCGTAGAAAGATTATTGGTCCTCGTTGTTTCTTTCGATACGACGCGCTTTAAGCGAGATAATCGCTGTACAGTGTGGAAAAGTCAGGACTTTCACCATAGCCGCCGGCCCGAAGAAGCAACAGAGAGGCGGGTTGCATACTCACTGCCGCTTTTTCACACTATGCAGCAATTATCTAGCTTAAAACGCATTAAATCGAAAGAAACAAAGAGGACCAAAAATTTTTCTAAGGTTTTTTTGCAACTGATTTTCGTAATTATTCTTCAAATTTTTAATCCGTAACATAGAATGTGTGCTGAGAAAGGTACAAGATTGCCTGGAAAGGACAGTGAGACTCAATTTCTGAATTTCTTGAGATCATAAATGGATTTTACACGTAAAATTACCGAAAGACATCAATTTTCAGGACATTTGGTCCATAATGGTGGTCGCTATTCCAAATAAACCATCACTTTTTTAAAACTTTGGGGGGCTCTAGCTCAAAAGGGGGACATTTTCGGATGCATGTTTGTAGGAGAAAAAAGTCTTACTTTGACCTCTAGGATACAAGGTTCCAAGGACGACATTTGTTTCTGATACACCCTGTAGAACGGATAAAAGAAAAAGTCCCAGTGTTTTGCAATTAGCCTCCAACACCAAGACCTCCAATTTAAATTGCATCGGTGAGACTCCAACAGGAAAGAGAAGAGCCAAGCCCTTAATATTTCAGCATAGCATCTGAAACTATCAGAGATTGGTAACACTTGTTCAAAAATTGTGGGCTAGGTACATTATCATTAACAATTTATTGGTCACACATATCGTTGTAATGCCATTGGTTGTTTGTGAGCGCAACCACCTGCCTCACTGGCATGGACGACGATATAACTAAGGACTGCCGACTGCCTATCTACGCCCGTGTTAAAACCTGTTCACGGGGAATGCACCTCCACTAGCGCGCTCCAAGCAGCGGAATCGGAAGCTATCATCAATCCTTACGCAAAAAATCCACACCAGACCCTGGGATCGATCCCGAGTTTCCGCTTTGACTCTCCAGTGTCCTACTGACTGAGCCATCAAAACGCATACCTGCACGAGCGGAAATTGTGCTATATAAATCAAGCCGCTGAGAGACCGCTGCAGTTCCGCAAACCGCTTTTGTAAGCACTACGGTCAGGACTAACCAGAGTCCGCAGTCCTTAGTTATATCTTGGTCCATGTCACTGGTTTCGTTCAAAAAAAGGCCTGCTGTTGAGATTGTTTAGTATTAGTTGGCATCACACTCGTTGGACCGATAGGCCAGTCAGCTGGCCCACACAATTTCCGTTCTCCGGAATGTAAACAAACCATGGGCCAATGTATGTCTTTAAGAAATGAAGGCGCTCAACAAGCTAGTACCATAGCTGGAGAATAGGTCATCTTTGGTTAGTACTTGAAATATGGAGAGTGGCAACCAAAGAGTAAACAAGAGTCGCAATTGCATTGAGAGCTAGCGTGGTCAATGCTGCTAAGAGTCGGCTTCTAATTGGCTGGAAATGGAGGGAAATGCGTGGTATTGAGTGGTCCCAAACTTTTTTTCGGCTTAATGGAAATAAAAATGGGTTTTTCTTTAAGGTCATTTCTCTCAAAAACAAAGCAGAACTATACGGTAGGAAATTCTTTGAGTCGATTTAATAGAATTTTCACAACAAATTAGTAGGTCGTAATTTGTCAATTTATTGCAAATTCAAGCAGACTGTCTCAGTTGAAAAGAACACAGAATAGTGAGTTACACGACACAAGCCAAGCATGAAAATACACTATTATTTGTACTTTTCAACAGAGCCATTCTTTTTGAATTTTCAATGAACTGGTGTGGCTTGTCCCAGAAAAGATTGGATTTGACACTTCTGTGGTTTTCATGAAAGCATCAGCTTCTCACTGCTTCTAACCAATCAGGTTGACTTCCTGAGGATGGAAGCTGATGTTTTCATTCAATCCTACAGTTGTCAAGTCCAATCATTCTTGGGACAACCTATACAAATGATCAGTTTATTAAGAAAATTCTGCTAGATCAACTCATATTAATTGCGCAGGTTTTTAACGGCCCAAAACAAAAACCCTGTGTTAATTTCTATCAGGCCAAAAAAAGTTTCGACCCTTGCTTACAGCCAATCAGAGGCTGGCCCGCGTTTCCGATCCCTTACCAGCGTTGACCACGCAGGCCTTCTATTCAAATGCAACTCTTGTTTACTCTTTGGTGGCAACGAATATCTGAGTATCGGGTTATTGCGCGCAAGTGTCGCTTTTGTCAGTGGCGTGCGAATTGGTATCGCTGGAGTTTATCCATTTAAACCTATGAAAAAGATTGAACTGTGTTCGGTGAACATCTTTGCTTTCGACCTTCCACATGAGTTTAAATGGACACAATTCAATGTTGCCAAATTGCACGCTACGCCACTGTCTTTAGTTTTTCTTGCTTCATTTGGCGCAGACTACAGATCAAATGACAAGGACTAAGCCGCCGCGATGCAACCTTGAGGAAATCTACCTGACTCCTTAGAGCTCAAATTGTATTGAGTTGCCAATACTTGCCAAAGCCTGAAACTCAACTTTCATCTGTTCCAATGATGATATGAATGATCCGTAACCAAAAGAAAGACAATGATAAAAGAAAAAAATATATTTACTCAATATGTTTGCAGAATCAGATCTTTGCAAATAAAATCCAGATGACACGATTACATCTTCCATGTACGATAGAAGATGTTTTGTAGGCATTTGTTTCACATATTCATCTTTGTTTTTTCCATGATCAACCTTCAGCTTTTTAGGCCGAGGTCCATCCGATCGGCATGGCTTTACTGCTGGTGAGGAGAGAAGGTCCACTAATTCATCGGTGTCCATGCGACCATCAGTTTCAGAGTCAGTGACAGGCAACTGAAGATTGGGCATCATATTCTCTGATTCTTTGGAAGATTCATCGGATGATTTCTTAGGTGTTGAAGCTGGGATAGGTCTCTTATCAAAAAAATCTTGAGACAAAACATTGGAACTAGAACTAGAACCAGAGATAACATTGGAATTTTTGTTTAAAATGTCTTGCAAGGCACTTGATTGAGCAGAGGATTGCGAGGAATCAGAGGAGGGAGCCGGTGTGGGTTTTTGAATTGCTGATGGAGCTTTCAAACCCCTTCCTAAGCCTTTGGGTCGTCTCTTGTACATCTTGAATATTGAAAACCACAAATTAACACATGATATAAAAACACAAAATAGAACTAGAACCGGCCAAAGAAAACCTGTAGTACACGGTAATAGTGAACAACAAAATTAAAATCCGACGAGAGAACACTAATTATAGTAAATTTAACCACTTTTGCAATATCGTCGCACAATTCAAGATCCACAATTTCAGGTTAAAACTTGTCATGTCCAAACAATAACAAAACTCGAACATGAGTTTTTTCCCGCTAAATTCACCTTCGCACTGCATCATCCATCAATTTCGGGTGTCATCGGAAGGTAATCAGTTTCAAGTTCGCGCCGGCGGCTTCATTTGAAATTAAGGAGGGAATTTCAACTATGCGGAGTATCCTCGAACTCCGCGATCTCTATGGGCAGTTGCCGCTTGTGCTTATCTAAATATTTAATCCAATAATGCATAATATCTCAATAGATTTGGGACAAAATGTTCATTTTAATGTTCTTATGGAATTTGCACTTAGCAGTATGGCCTGTTAACCTCACCCTTCAGTCAATCTTTAGTGTTTATATTTTGGTTCTTGTTATCTTAAGTTTATTTTTTATCATAAACTTGGAGCCTCTCCGCACAAGTATTAACTTTTGGAAGCGGTAGTCCTGTGTTGTGTTCAATTTGTTTTGTACTTTGTCGATTTGTTAAATAAATATCAATTCAAATTCAAATAATTAATAATGTTGCGGCTTGAAGATTCTCGAAAAACATTGGATGGTGCGGTTGCAATTCCCAAAAATGTCTGACTCAAAGAGTAAACAAGAGTCCCAACAAAACGGTAGGAGAGCGTGGCAGGTAAGGTTAGGTTAGTGATATCGAAAAGTCGGCCTCTGATTGGCAGGCGAAAGCCTGCGGGCTGATTCTGCTCAGGGCCCTGCGAGATCGCTCTTATGGAGATTTAACATGGGGTTTTCGACTTTGCCTCATTTAAAGTCAAATTCCAAGAAAACCATTGCTCCTTACCTTCGGGAAATTCAAATTATATATTTTTGAGGATATAACGAAGATATTGATGGGTCATACATATCACTTCATCGAAAAATTAACAGAACAGTATGAATTTGAAAGTAAAATTACGGGCAATTTTTTTCCGCCGTCACGACCGATAGTGAGCCGCTAAACTTCGTATTATCTTATGTATTTGTGGTTAAATCTTCGGTTTTCTTCGTGAAATCGGCGTATTTCCTTCTAAGAATGAATTTTACCTGCATTTTAAACTATCTGCACTAAACTAAAACAAGAAAGATGGAAAAAACAACTGCTACACCACACACTCGGCCCGACCTATGCGAAGAGTGGAAAACACGGCAAAAAATTGCCCGTAATTTTACTTTCAAATTCATATTGTTCTGTTAATTTTTCGATGAAGTGATATGTTTGACCCATCAGTATCTTCGTTATATCCTCAAAACAATATAGTTTGAATTTCCCGAAGGTAAGGAGCAATGATTTTCTTGGAATTGAACTTTAAATGAGGCAAAGTTGAAAACCCCATGTTAAATTTCCATAAGAGCGATTTCACAGGGCCCAGACTTTCGCCAACCAATCAGAGGCCGTACAATCGATAGTGACATTCGATAGTAATTCGACTATGCCACGCTCCCCTACCGTTTTGTTGGGACTCTTGTTTACTCTTTGGTCTGATTTCGCATTCTGTAACCTCACAAAAGTTTCCGTTGGCTAAGCTAGCGGCAGGGGCGTGGCGGGGGGCTTGTCGGTACCTTTGCCCCGGGCGGCACTCTAAAAAATCAGGGTTAAATAAGTAAAAAAAAAAAAAATCTAACTCCAAAATGTATCACTGAAGGCGGCAAAATCAATGTGTGTATTGTTACAGTCAAAACCCGAAATCAGTCAAACCTATTTTTAACTAGTCAAAGCTAGAATTGACGAAAGCGGTTTGTGGAAACTAGTTCTGACTGTAACATGTACAAACAAAAAAAAAAAAAAAAAAAAAAAAAAAAAGGTAATCTAATTCATCATTTTGAGGGGCGGCAAAATTGCAATCTTGCTCCCCCTCTCCCGGAGTCCGGTACCCTCGGCACGCCTCTGACTAGTAGACTTGCGTACTTAGACATTTCTATAAGAGGGTGAGAGGGTTCCGATAGGCATGACAGAATTTTCTCTGACGTGATATTCGGAACTTCAACGAAATTTCAATACATTCAGCTCATTATCTTTACATTCTTGCGTTAGATAACCCATCTTGTTAACTAATAGGAAGCCAGAATTGATATTTATTGCTGGGCAGTGGCGTCGCGTGCCATCTGGCAACAATGCAACTGCTCCATTTAAACTCATTAAGTATATCGAATTTTCCTTGTGCACTGTGCACCCACCCCCTGAATTCGATCTTTTATATGAGTTTAAATGGATAGAATACATTGTTGCCAACTTGCACGCGACGCCACTGTTGCAGGGGCATGCCGTGGTTTCCAGAGGGGGGAGAGGGGTGGGGTCAAGAATGCAATCTTGCCGCCCTCCGTGAATTGCCGCCCCTAAAAATAATAAATTTGATGACTTTCTTTTTCCTTCCTTTTCTTTATTCGCATGTTTCACACTGATTTTGCCGCCTTCGGTGATTCATTTTGAGAATACTCCAAAAATATGTGCAAGGCTTTCCTGCCAAAGAAAATTCAATTATTGAATGATTTTTGGAGCAGTTGGTGGAAAAAATGTAAATACATTTTCTGAGGATTTCCGTGTTATGTTTACTTATTATTTGATTAATAAATTAAAAAATGTGTGTTTCAGATCAAATAAAAACAACAACAACAACAATAAACCTCTGAAATAAACCAATTTAAAGAAGGGAGGCATTTTCGGGCATATGTTGATGGGGGGGGGGGTTATTCTGTCCTTTTAAATACGCCCTGATATTTTTTTTACATTAGTTTGAAGCACCCTGTATATAATTCATGACGAGGTATGAGGGAGGGCCTTTCTGATTCTCCTCCGCTTACTTAACCTACCGGAAAAACTCGCCTTACGTATAAACTTATGTCAGTATTTTGTCTATGTATACCTAGTGTTTCTGCGTATCTTGCAGTATATACTCTATATGCTATCTCCACTCCCCCTTCACTGAATTACCTACTTCTAACTAAGGGAGGAAGTTCCGAGGGAAATTTGGTTGGCGACGAGGCATAGTGGAAAAACAACAGTGTCCCACTTTTTGCCGAAAAATAGTTCGACCTGAACCGACGTTAGATGGAGCACAGCAAGTTGATGAAAAGGGTTTGGCACCGAGCAGACGTATGAATACACAGATGTGGAGGTCCAGTTTTTGCCCGCGAGTGCGAAGTTAAATTGAGGTGGAATTGATGATGCTAAATCTAAGCTCTCAACTGGTGATGTAATTAACTGCGGTAACTCGAGCGAAAGGAGAGTTCGAGGATTTCTCCACACTCCGAAACACCCAGTTGCTTGAAGAAAGGCTAGGATGAAATAAAAAGGTGGAATAAAAAACAGGAGAAGCAAAGTTTTTTTCTTCTTTTTTTCCAACATCTCACGGATATCACGCACACTCAGGGGCTGGGTGTATATTGTATCTATAATAAGTGATTTCACAAAAGCTCTATCTCAACCGCGCAGAACAGAAAGGATGTTTTAGAGAAGGATAGAAATATGGCCTGAAGTCATTTGATAGACCCTCCCATGGGCGCACCCAGGATTTTAGTATGGGTGGGGGCAAGTTATCATTTCATGAGAAACCCCCAGCCAATCGGGGGTCTGGGAGTCCTCCCCCAGAAAATTTTAAAAATTTAGCCCTTCTTTGACGCAAAATGAGGCTCTTTCTATTCCAAACCGATAATGAATTGCTCTCGAGAAAAATGAGATTTTCCGTGATTATGCTGAAATTGATCCTGAATCTATCTTCGTCTGCAATCATGCTGATAGTATGGCGTCTTCATTAGACGCAATGAATGCGAGAGAGAGAACGTTTTACGAAAACGGTATCTCTCTCGCACTCATTGTCGCTTACGAGAACAACTTGGAAAACGAACCATTCTATTTTGTTCGGCAAACATTAGCGGGCTGTGCATTCCCTTGCAAAATTGCACCACCGTCTCTTCTCGCTTGAAATCAAATTGCTTCTCTCTCTCTCTTTTGTTTGTTTTTCTTTCAGAGTTTGATTCTGTGTTTGTTTTTTTATTTCCAGTAATTTCTTTTTGATCCTTTCGGCTAAACCAGGAATCGCCATTTTTATTCGGTTTTGGGTTCTAGATCTGCCTAATTTAGGTCCGCATCTAGGACGAGAGCAGACTCACTCAGTCTCGATGCAATTTTAGTTGTAATACGATGCTATATTTTCATATTTCTTGGAATCATTTTCCTTTAATCCAGTCTATTTGCTATTTTGTTTGACATTATTTGTGGTTTCAGGAATGCATTTTTCCATTTTCTTCATTCGGGGGCCCACTTTGCACCCCAAAAAGTGAGACTTAGGCTGTGAGCGTGGCCTAACAGCTCTAGCCAGTGAGAATCTGTGCGCACGTGCTCCCTCCAAACCACTTTGCACCCAACGAGCTATAGCGATAGAGACTAGAGAGAATTTGTGGGGCATGATATTGAAAATTCACGGAGGCAGCCACGATCGAAATCTCTCATGGACGTTTTTTACACACACATGCAGGCTCGGTTTGTTTACCTCACTTTTTTAACCTTTAAATTTAAAAAAAAAAAAAAAAAAAAAAAAAAAAAAAAAAAGTGTGACGAATACATTTGAAATTGGTTATAGGCGAAAGTGCAAGTGTTTTAGGTAAAATGGCTATCTGGACACAGAAATCGATTAAACTGTTTCTTCTGCGGAAGGATTTGCACGATAAAAAACTGACACATAAAAGAAATATGCAACATGTTCTCACCTGGATAGTTTTATTAGAATTCTGTGTCTAGATAGCCACTCTTGGAAACACTTGCACTTTCGTTTGAAACCAATTTCCACTGGATTAATTACAATTTTTGATTTAAGGTCAAAAAAAGTGAGGCAAACAAACCAGGTTCAGATCGCCCATGTTGTCACAACACTTTTTGATAAGACTTATAACATGTATGGCTCGCTCTGTCACTATAGCGCACCACTTCGTAAGTACAAAAGTATCTGTGACACGCGTCATTGCTGAGGAAATCGAAAAAATTATAGAATTCTTACCTCAATAAAGATTTTATGAATCACCCTGTTTTTGCAATTATAGAAGGTGTGGAAGAAACTGAGATTTGTTAAATGGCATATTAGTGATAAGTAGGGGGGGGGGAGGGCGTTAGAGGTGAAAACTAAAGAAAGGAGAAGAGACTCGAAGTTGGAGAGCTAGAGGCGTAGAAAATTCAATCCCTGCACTGCGGCGTGATGGGCTGATGGCTTGTCTGGCTGCCCGTTTCAGCATCGCAGTAAAAAGGAGCGCGAAAGGTTTTCAGGGTTGCTCCGAAAGATTTATTCGCTTTATTGCCGATTATCAATTCATCACCTGTTTGCCTCCAACTGCTCCTCACTTTGCTAAAGTCTTGAGCCCGCTTTAAAAAGATGGTGAATAATTAATTAACTTCGGTTCCTTTTCTTGAGTGATCCTTTTCGCGATTCGGTTAATTTCTCCTGTAAGATTTAAAGAGTAAACTTTGCAATCTCAAGATCCCGCAGTCGATCGTCTTCCTCAGAGTGATGTTGCCAAATCTTGGAAAAGAGAATGCACAGATTACTAATAACTGTAGATATGACAGAAGAAAAGATTTCATTAAAAGAAAATAAACATGGGCGCAGAGCTACAATGGAGCCATGGGGCCGGCCGGGCCGGGCCACCCCAAGAAAATCCGATGTAAAAAAAGAAAATCTGTATTCAAAGTTTGCAACAGCTCCATTTAAAGGATACAGGAAATCCCCCTCCCCCTCTCTCTCTCTCTTCCTCTCTTTCTCTCTCTCTCTCTCTCTCTCTCTCTCTCTCTCTTTCTCTCTTTATTCTCTCTCTCTCTCTCTCTCTCTCTCTCTCTCTCTCTCTCTCTCTCTCTCTCTCTCTCTCTCTCTCTCTCTCTCTCTCTCTTTCTCCCTCTCTCTCTCTCTCTCTCTCTCTCTCTCTCTCTCTCTCTCTCTCTCTCTCTCTCTCTCTCTCTCTCTCTCTCTCTCTCTCTCTGACCATTCAAACACGTGTATTAAAAAAGTGTAGCAGAAAAGCCATATTATGTGACTGTAGTCCCATCCTCGTCCTATTCTAACGCACTCGATCAAATGAATAAGGAGAGAAAGAGAGACAAATTCCTGTATCCGCGTGTGACTTTGCGGATACTTTGAGCAGTGTTGCCAATTTTTAAGCTTAATTATCTGATTTCCCCACATTTTACATAAAATGAAAACTGGTTATTGATTAGAAATTCTAGCTACATTGATTGTGAATGCACGGGTTTTTCGAGACTGCTTTTATTGATATTGTGAGTCTCCGGTAATCTTATATCTAGCAACGCTGTATCGGGGACACATCTGTCAATACCCATTTAGCTAGGCTATAGTAAAAATTAATGACGACTGAGCAAGGTGAATAAAGTTTATAATTAAATCGAAACAACGCAGGCAGTAAAAGTTCTGCCGAATAGACAGAGCGTTTAAATGGTAATTTGCTCAGTTTAGACACGACCTTTTATGTAAAACTTTCTTGACTTCTCTCTCTATTTGGTTGGTGCATTTGATACCTACTATTGATTCAAAAGTCTCCAAATTAGCTGAATGAGACTAGAGACTAATAGTAGTGCGGTCGAAGGAGATTAAACAACGTACCATGACTTTAAAAAAGAAGTCATCTTAAGAGTTTAAGGAAGTTTTTGGGGAGGGCACTTTCTTCAGGGGTCGATAGTACAGAGAAGTTCCATCAGTCGCGTGAAAACAAAAAAAAGGAGATGGAAAGGTGGGAGAAAAAATAATTTTTTCGACGGGAGACGGAAGGAACCCAATTGATTTTTGTGAAATCATTGTTTGAGTAGATACTTTTCCTCTTTTCTTGATGAATAGGTAAGGCTTGCAAGGCGCACGAAGTCGTAGCGAGCCCTCATACATTGTGCGGTCACAGGACAGAGATTTTTCTTGATGTTTACCATAATCCTCTGACTTTAAGAGTATGTGTTTTGCATCGATGTCGTATGAATATTTAACAGCACACCGCGGTTTTGCATTCTCGAGACTCGGTAATCGAATTCAAATTTCATTAAAATGCGAATGAAATCCCTCGCGAGACCACGTTGCACGATCTGTGGCCGCAAAACCCTGAAGCTTGTTGAGGTTCGAGTGGTGAGTTTCATGCGGTCCCGACACCCAAATTTGGTAGCGTTGGGGCGGGATCTTGCGGTACTTACTTATACCGGTGCCCTGGAAGAAATCAAGCATCCGTGCATGACTGACGCAAGTGGCTTACCTCACACTGCGACTTAATTGCCGCGTAGTTCAAAAGCAAATAAGCGTGAAAACTTATCCCTTTACCTACTTGATGCGCGGGAATTATGAATTGACAATGGAGCTCTTCGGGAAAAGGGAAATGAATTTTCCAGGAAAATAAGGTCTCACTCTTTGTAAGTATGTTATGACTCATTAGGAGATCAAGAGTGTGAAGAGTGTGAAGTTGAAGTGTGTGATTCACAGCTTCCTCTCGCATGAAAACGGAAGATTATGACTGAATGCTGCGAGAGGGGGACGATAAGGATGGAATGCAAAAAATTAACAGGGCGGACGGGAGTTTTTGATAGTATCAAACATGAAAAATGTTGAGTCATTTCTCATAATACTGTTGTGTTTTAACCAGCCGTTTGCGAGACAGATACCTGATACGGATAGTCTGACTTATTATATGTATCAGTGTCAACTCTACTCCAAAGCGACGAAGCGTGCAATCTGACAGCATTGAATGGGGCTATTGCACACTTTTGCTATAAGCGATTAAATAGTCGATTATGCCATAAAAACCTCAAAAAATAACGATGGCGGCACTAAAAACTTCCAAAATCCACTCCTAAACTCAATAAACGCAGTCATTTGCGGGAGCGTAATGGTGGCCGAAGGCACTAACAATGGGAGATTCCCATCTAACAATTCTGAAACTCCATCAAGAAGTGACCAATAAGAGACTACTTTCATTTGACACCGGTGTCACTTGGTGTTGCGGTACCATTCATCGGATGTGGATCATCACTCTGATGACTAATTACTCTGTGAATCATCCTTGTCAGCATAGAAAGAGTGACGAAATTAAGATAGGAATCTCCCATTGTTATAGTGCCTTCGGCCACCATTACGCTCGCGCAAATAACTGCGTTTATTGAGTTTATGAGTGGATTTTGGAAGTTTTTAGTGCCGCCATCGTTATTTTTTGAGGTTTTTACGCCGTAATCGACTGTTAAATCGCTTATAGCAAAAGTGTGCAATAGCCCCATTGTTTGCTTTTAAACCTATGACAAACGTCAATTTTGAGAGTGTTAGCCTAAGACACGAACGCTCGATATTTTTCGTGCGCGTTTAAATGGACAAACTGCAACGTCGCCAGATTGCACTATTCACCTCTTTAATATCAACAGGGATTGTTTTCCCTTAATTCAACTATCGAGGAAACCAGAAAATGAGCGGGGGGGGGGAGGGTGGTGGGGGGAGTGAGGGGCTAGAGGACGAGGGAGGCCGATTATAAAGTGAATATATATTCAAAATTAATTTCTCCAAAGGAAACAATTTTTCGACAGTCCATTTTAATTTTGTCGGCATGGAAATTTTCCGATGTCTACATTAAGTACTCTTCGAGTAATAATTTTACTTTTCTCGGTTCATTGACCTTTGTTCCAGAGCATCAATAATTGTTTGCTTAGATGTTTTCAACAAAAAAGTTGTTGAAGATTCGAAACTCTCTATAAGGAGAGAACATTTTCTCTCTCTGCCTAATGCCGTCCTCATAAAATTAAGCAATTGAAGAAAATTCGTTAATGTAAATTTTTATTCGTTGAAAATATAAGAAGCGGGAGGATTTTTATTTGACGACCGAGAGAATATTGTGTTTTCTAGCGCATAATAGAACTTTCCTCTTGTTTCTTTTGCAGACGGGAGAGGTCGATCGTATTTCTTCGTTGTTGTAATGAATTTAGTTGCATTTTCATTAAGTAAGTTCTTGAAGAGTCGCAGAGACGAACCAAGAAAACTTTTCCCCCTTTAAATTGAGTGAAAATAAAGTTGAAGGGTGTACAAAAAAGCATTAACTTAATCAAAGGGTCGGAAGGAAATCATGACTGAGAAATTATTTCACGATTTTCAAGGAAAAACATCTCATTTGATGGATGAGCGTCTGTATTATCGTGCAGTAAGGTCACGTACATTATTTCAGGCAAGAGATGATAATCTGATGATAACGTAAAGTTGGAACTTATGCTTAAAAAAAGGAAACATTTTTCTCAAGTAGAGCGCTTCTCGGGTTGAACGAGGGAAAAATTACGTTTTGTTTTCTGTCAAATCTTTTGATTGAATTTGATTTTGATTGAATCTTCAATATTGAAGGGAAAGAAAGATCGATTTTTGGATGCGTATTTGCTCAAGAGCGGAGCAGAATGTGGGTATCGTTAGGTTTAGGGGAAACAAAAAGCAAGCATATACATGTATACACCAGCTGGGGCGCGATTTATTGGAAATTAATTGAATTAAATCAATGCAAAAGTGCGTAGATTCTTTGTTTGTTTTGTTTTTGTTTCTTGTTTGTTACTTGTTTGTTCTGTTTTGTTAACTTCATTAGTTGACAATTTTTATCATGAAAGTTGAAATTTGTAATATTTCTCATTAATTAAAGGTAATTTAGAAATGTTCTCATTTTTTTTTTTTTACAAACATTTTCAACAGATCCCATAGCATTGGCGGATACAGGAAGGGGGAAAAGGGACAATTGCCTCCTCCCACCCTACCCCCGTTCGATCAACAAAAGCGGGAAAAGAGGGAGAAAGAAGCGGAAACAAAGGAGGAAAAATAAAAAAGCATATTTTATTTAGTAACCAGGTTCGGTCATTTTTTTACTGTACAATCAAATGGGTATCCGCAATCTTTGCTTTCGAGTTTTGTGACCTAGTTACGATTTTCGAAACCCACCTGGCGAGGTAGGTTATAAATTCGTGACCAGGTCACGAAAATCTGGGACAGGAATAATTTTCATACGTGTAATATTACATTTATCTACTATCAACATGGTATGAAATGATGTTAAGTAACATTAAAATTACACACAAAACATAACTGACAAATATTATAGACATTTTCAAGCATATCGTACAGTCACCAAGTGACCGAACCCGATTACTTAATAACATTTGCTTAAAGAGTGGTCGTCGGGGAGCAAAAATTCCAAATTCACTCCTCCCTCCCCTGTTTGCGAGGGCTGAACCCGCCAACGCCCCTTAGTAGACAAGTCATATAAGCACAAAATACTGCCAAAGTCTCGTTAAGGTATTGTTCCAATCAATCAGATAATTCAGACTAGTGAAGAATGAGAAAACATTTGAAGAAGGAAATGCCTACGTTTGGTAATATGAAAGAATCATTGAGAATCGCAATGAGGAAGTAAGAGGTAATAAAGTGCAGAAACATATAAAGAAAAAATAAAAATAATAATATAGAGAAAAATAGAAGAAAAAGAGGAATATAGAGAAAAACAAGCAGGGAAGCTCCGATACATTGCATGTATTGGAAAAGCGTGCCTGTGAATTGTAAACATAAAAATCTGCGCATAAGTTGTTTCATTTGGTCTTCTGCTCTGCTGGGTTTTGCAGAAATAAGTTCTGCATAAAGGCTTACGCATACATGGTTTAAATATATTTATTATAATGTAGTTCATGGGAGAAGATTTGTCAATTTATTGTATATTATTTAAGGTACAGGAAGTGCTGTTGGAGCTTTGATTAAGAAAATATGACAATGTATATGCATTTGAGACGTATATTTGAAAAAAAATATTTTTGAGTCGTTCTTTTTGCAGTGACACATTACAATTGGTTCAGTGTTTTGTTCATTTGTGGATTACAGTTGTTTGAAATGCATCAGCAATACTTAAGGAGACATTGTAGTATGTAACTAACATATGAATTGAATAAATAGATTTATAATATACATGAATGATTCAATAATGAAAATTTGGATGAAATCACTGATTATAGAGTATTTGAAGTTTAAATGATTCTGCGTTGAATGGATGTAAAAGATTCTATTTATATTTTAATAAAATGAGAAAGAAAAGATGGGTAGCTCATGTGGTTTTGTTAGTGGAATATGGTGATGAAAGGTAAAAGAAGGTAATTAATAAATGTCTACATATTGATAGAGACGAAATAGAGTCATTCCTTTCAATATCTGAATTTTTAGACACAGTATTGGCCGATTTGGATCTGAAAATTAAACAATTACAATTAATGTCAATAAAAGCAATTCCTGCTATGTTTTCATTAAAGGCTTTACTGTACAGAGAAACCTTATGGTGAATACTCAAGATAAAATTAGGCTGAATCATCTACTTGGAAAAAATGCTATGATTAGCATCCAGTAAAAACATTACAGACGTACATACTAATTGAAGTATTAATAATTTATGCATCAACTTTGACAACTATAATTAGTGTAGTCCCCTACTTCATTGCGATGCGTCCCTTCAAGCAAACAGAGTTGCTTATCAGAGTTGCAGAGTTTCTAGCCTTTCATTCGATGACATTCTATCAATGAGAAGCAAAAAAAGTTACGCATATAAAAGCTTCCACCCCCCCCCTCTCCATACATGTGCTTATTTTACAAAATTGGCCGTATAGTGGTACCTTTGATGATTATATTTAATTTTTGGATTCTCTCAAAGAGAGCAAGTATAGTCTGGACTCAGCGCATGAGATTTCAATTATTTTACTCATCGGACAGTGATTAAATACCAGAGGACCTGAATTTAATAAAAGAAGTCTACTATATTTTATATACAAAGTGAGCCAGAGCATCCGTTGCTGGCATTTTTCTCGAAAATTACTGAAACAAATGATTTGAAACAAAACAATCAGACAGAAAATTGACTCCAAATTTTTCATTTCTGATATTTTCATAAGCTCCTGACAACCTCTTGGGGTGTATTCTGGGGGGTTCAAACACATTCTTCAACTTTTCTCGAAAAAACCCTCAATGCAGATGTAAAAATTCATTTATAATCTAAAAGTAGAGAAAAAAACTAGGCCAAAAATAGGGTTCCGACTTTCGATTCTACAAAAAAATTTGTTGCTCCACTAATAATCGATGAAATTCATTGAAACTTGGTGGAAGCGGGTTTTTTGGGTCGCTGAATTTATTTTTGACATAAGTTTTTCAAAATTCTCAAATCATATATGGCCGCCATAGTTTTTCGTTCAGATTCCTTCATTGCGCCTATTTTTCAAACTCAAAAAACGGATTTTTTGAAACTTCAAAAGTAAAACAAAATGCAAAAAAAGGGTCAAATATTTTTGAACTAAACACTGTAGCACATCAATCGAAAGATCTTCAAAATACGCATCTTTTGGTGCAAAGTTCACGTCAATATCTATTTTCGTTCAAAAGTTATGGAGCACTGAAGGTTTTGACTTTGACCCCCTGCACTCCCGCTCCCAGTTGACCAAATTCAAAAAACTGCAGATATTCTGAAAGATGATGCTTAGCTCTATCATCCCTGAAAGTTTCATCCATTTTTAAGGGGGGGCACTCCTAATGGTAGCTGGATGGACCCCTTTTCATCAAAACAAATACCATTAATTGAGCCTGTCTCGTCCTCTAAAAAAATCATACAAAAACCATAACTTCGCTTACACTTTCGAACAGGCGTTAATGTTGTAACAATTCCCGAAACTAAAAAATTAAAAGAATACTGATCTAATTTGTTTATTTTAATGAGATCCATTTTCAACCCATAAAAGATTGAATGTTAAAAATTGCGCTTAAAAAAAAAAAAAAAAAAAAAAAAAAATCATTTATCAGCTGATCAAATAAAGGCAAAGAAACGTGACTACTTCATTCCGCGCTCTCTAGCGGGTTCTTCTTGAAGCTTTACTTTTGTGAGAAGGTATCATATAAGTAAAACCATGATCTGTATCGGCTTTATTTCGCGCCTTCTATTCGAAAATATCAGCTGACTCTAGACATTCACAGAGAAAGATTATCAAATTAGTGAACAGGTGAGCCGCAGTGCAGCCAATGCAGCTAAACAATCACCGGCTGCAAAACAATAATAAATAAAAAAAAAAAAACATCACACAACGACTCGTTATCGGCCGCCCGTACGAAAAAACCCCGAATGTACTTTAAAATCAATTATATATTCAATAAACGTAATAAAATAACGCAAAAACAATGTCCAACATAACAAATTAATCATAAAAACAAACAAAAATTTATTCATCGTAAAACCAACACAGCAGAGTAAAATTACAACAAAGTTGGCAACATAAAACGCAAAATATTACCTCACCGCACTCCACTTACCCCTCAAAAGTGGTGAGTCCGTCGTTTAATTGGAATTATAAAAAAACTAAAGCATTAAAATGAATCCAACTATTTTTGCTGCAAACTTTAGAAGGTACGATTTCATAATTGTACCATTGCAATCCTCAAAACCCAACAGACACGACAGGAAAAAATCACAAAATTCAAAAACAGCCGATTTTCAACTTTAGGCCACTCAGCATAGGAATACACGTGGAAAGCATAGGCTGCCTTATTACATTGTATACATTGTATTATATTGTTAGCAGCAAAACGATCGGAATAAGCGTGCCATGTTCCATGGGCACGCTTAATATAAATAGATAATGACAGTTACGGAATTACGACTTGGAGCAAGTCGCACAACGCCTGAAGATCAAGAGGCGTAGATTGATTCAGCGGAGTAATAAACCGCCTTCATCAGTCCGTGTATGCAATTTCATAACTTTCATACAGCTTCACCGATATTTTTCATTTCACCCCCTCCCCCGGACTCTTCAATCGATTCAGCGTAAAAGTATCAGTCTTTTTGAAGTTTCCCTCAGTTATCATTGAAATATTTTGAAAATATTTGGAAAATACTGGCGATGAGCTGTCGGAAACATCATGGAAAAAATATTTTGACAATTTTTTCAAAAATGGTAATATGTGAAAATCGTGACGTTTTCAAAACATTTATTTATTAAAAATATCTAAATTAATGTTATAAAAATATTTCATAAAACGTAATATTTGTCTAATATTTGGTTTATGTCTTAAGAACATTATTTAAAAAATCGAACGCAGGCATATTTTGGCAATGGTAATAATATTCAATCCATATTCCATAAATCCATAAATATTTTAAAAATATTGTGTGCTCACTGGGTTGCGATTAAAAATTTATGGTTGGATCCATTGAATATTCCAAACTTGAAAATAACTTGTGTTCTTGCTCAAGTTCAGGTTTAATTCCTCATGTTAGCAGCCAAAAATCAGTGAAGATTAGTAATCAAAAATCATAGTTTTCTTTCTTTTAAGCTTAATTTAAAACTTTCCAGTGACATTTTCACGCTTAAATTACTTCTTCCTTGTTTTCTATGATGAAAATTTTTCTTGAAAGTTTATTCCTGACAAATTGATGATCAAGTTATTTTCAGATCTTTGACCACTTTTTGACGGTCTCAGGCCGTAGCAATGGCGTAGCGTGCAATGGGGCTATTGCACACTTTTGCTATAAGCGATTTAATAGTCGATTATGGCGTAAAAACCTCAAAAAATAACGATGGCGGCACTAAAAACTTCCAAAATCCACTCCTGAACTTAATAAACGCAGTTATTTGCGGGAGCGTAATGGTGGCCGAAGGCACTAACAATGGGAGATTCCCATCTAACAATTCTGAAACTCCATCAAGAAGTGACCAATAAGAGACTACCTTCATTTGACACCGGTGTCACTTGGTGTTGCGGTACCATTCATCGGATGTGGATCATCACTCTGATGACTAATTACTCCGTGAATCATCCTTGTCAGCATAGAAAGAGTGACGAAATTAAGATAGGAATCTCCCATTGTTAGTGCCTTCGGCCACCATTACGCTCGTGCAAATAACTGCATTTATTGAGTTTAGGAGTGGATTTTGAAAGTTTTTAGTGCCGCCATCGTTATTTTTTGAGGTTTTTACGCCACAATCGACTATTAAATCGTTTATAGCAAAAGTGTGCAATAGCCCCATTTGGCAAAGTTGCAGTTCGTCCATTCGAACCCATGAAAAATATCGTACTGTTGGGTGTTCGGTGAAATCCTTCGAAATTCGACCTTCTACATTGGTCTGTATGGACCCAATACAACGTTGCCAAATTGCACGCTACACCACTGCTATGGTCTGAGATCGTCAAAAAGTGGTAAAAAATCGGAAAATAACTTGCTCATCAATTTATCAGTGATAAAATTTCAAGAACAATTTTTAGCTCAGGAAATACTCTTGAGAAGTAATTTAAGCGTAGGGGGTATGTAAAGTCGATGAAAAAGAGAAAAAAATCATATAAAAATATGAAACATGTATTGTTAATATACATATGTTGCACCTGTCTGAGTTGAACACCCCCACCGGCCACCCCCTTAGTTTTTTACTGTTACCATTATATTTTTATAGGACTTTTTTCTCTTTTTTCATTGGCTTTACACACCCCAGCAACTGATGAGTTTACCCAGCTCTAAAGCATTTAATATTTGATTTTATACAGGTGGCCATTTAGTTTGTACACAGTCTAGCCATAAGTTCTGTCACTCGCTATTTTGCCGATAGCAGCCAAACGACTGAAAATAAGTATACAACACTATATATATTCTAAAACTAGACAAAAATGCTACAAAACCATGCTACTATCACTTGACGGAAGCCCCTGTATCTCCCGCAATAAGCACTGATATACAGGGTGTCCGAGAAATGAGTTCACACTTTTGCTGTGAGCGCCTGGTTGATTGTAAAAATCTGAAAAATTCAGGAATAATCTATTACCCCTAAGCGACTTCAGAGAAAATATCGGGGGGCTCCCACTTCCCTTGAGGGGGGCGTAGGCCCCAAAATGTACCCCGTGTTGCCAATATATCGCATATTTCAAATGGCAGGGGGTATTTTTTATTTCAAAATTCAAAAGGGCTTAAAAAACTGAGTAATTTCGTTTTTTCAGATTTTCGGTAGCCCCTCTCAAAACAAAATGGCGGCCAAATAGCTACCCCATACTTTAGAGGCCCATAACTTCGGTTTGAATTAATATTTTTTCAAAAACTAAAAACTTTCTGAATCCTCAGAACGCCCTCTTTCCAATGATGTGCCACAATTTATCATTTGGTGGAAAAAAATGGGGCGCGGAGCCCCCCCAAAAATTTTTGAGTTTGGGGGGCTGTAGCTCAAAAAAGTCAAATGTAAAGGGGGGTCGTGTTGTACATCAATCGAAAGGTCTTAAAAAAAGGAAGAATTTGGCGCAAACCCGAAGTCGCTACGATGCGTCTATTCAAAATGGCGGCCATTTAACCATTTGGGGGTGGGGGACCGTCCCCCCCAAATAAAATCCCTCCATCGAGTGATACACCAATCGAAAGGTCTTGGAAAGAGAAAGAGAATGGCACAAACCGGACGTCAATACGATGCTTGTATCCAAAATGGCAGCCGGTCAAAGTTTTATGGCTTATGACCCTGCAGGCCTATAGCCAAAAAACTTTGACCGGCTGCCATTTTGGATACAAGCATCGTATTGACGTCCGGTTTGTGCCATTCTCTTTCTCTCTCCAAGACCTTTCGATTGGTGTATCACTCGATGGAGGGATTTTATTTGGGGGGGACGGTCCCCCACCCCCAAATGGTTAAATGGCCGCCATTTTGAATAGACGCATCGTAGCGACTTCGGGTTTGCGCCAAATTCTTCCTTTTTTTAAGACCTTTCAATTGATGTACAACACGACCCCCCTTTACATTTGACTTTTTTGAGCTACACCCCCCCAAACTCAAAAATTTTTGGGGGGGCTCCGCGCCCCATTTTTTTCCACCAAATGATAAATTGTGGCACATCATTGGAAAGAGGGCGTTCTGAGGATTCAGAAAGTTTTTAGTTTTTGAAAAAATATTAATTCAAACCGAAGTTATGGGCCTCTAAAGTATGGGGTAGCTATTTGGCCGCCATTTTGTTTTGAGAGGGGCTACCGAAAATCTGAAAAAACGAAATTACTCAGTTTTTTAAGCCCTTTTGAATTTTGAAATAAAAAATACCCCCCTGCCATTTGAAATATGCGATATATTGGCAACACGGGGTACATTTTGGGGCCTACGCCCCCCTCAAGGGAAGTGGGAGCCCCCCGATATTTTCTCTGAAGTCGCTTAGGGGTAATAGATTATTCCTGAATTTTTCAGATTTTTACAATCAACCAGGCGCTCACAGCAAAAGTGTGAACTCATTTCTCGGACACCCTGTATGTCAAGGTCGGGTTGCTGTTGGGCGCGTAGAAATTACTAGCTATGCCTGGTTGAAAATGAAGTTTTGGGCATCAAATTTTCGGGGAAAAAATAAAAAAACTTACGATTTTGTAGCATTTTTTTTCTAGTTTCAGAATATATGTAGTGTTATGTACTTATTTTTAGTCGTTTGGCTGCTATCGGCAAAATAGCGCATAACAGAACTCATGGCAGTCGATTGTTATCAGTGCGCGCCCAACGGTATAGTCCGACGTTGACAGATATCGCTGCCTATTGCGCAAAGCACATGAGCTTTCGTCACATGATAGTAGCATGGTTTTGTAGCATTTTTTGTCTAGTTTCAGAATATATATATATAGTGTTGTATACTTATTTTCAGTCGCTTGGCTGCTATCGGCAAAATAGCGAGTGACAGAACTTATGGCTAGACTGTGTAAGTGCGTTTTTAATAATTGACTTTATGTAACATTTGGTAATTTATAGGACAATTTGGCAACACCGCTCATCATGCATTTCATTGATTTAAATGGAGGTTCAAAGGATTACTCCTTACGTCAACCGACAACACTGTTCGCCTGGAGATCGACGATATCGACACGCGGTTTAATTCTACTCAACCTCAAGGAGGGTAAATGACAAAATGACGTTAATTCTGAACTGATCCCTGCTTTTGACTCGTGATTATTTAATGGTTGAGTGGGGGGGGGGGTGAAGGAAGTATCTGCGCAATCTTCTTTTTCGGCGAGCTAGATATCGAACCAGAAATTGTGATAGGTTAGGGGTGTGAGAAGGGGGGGGGGAGTGGTTGGGGAAGTTCGGTGACAAGATGATCGGAAAATCTACTTGACAGTATATCTAATAAGTCTTATATTTTTTGTATCAACGAATTTTCTCACAAAGTCTCACTCGCTCACATACTATTTTATATGTAACACTCATGTTGAAAAGCTGTCACATTAGATTAGCTTTATAGGGGTGGCTGTGGGATTGAGTGAGTGAAGGTTCAAATGTTAGTCTTAATTCCAAGATGTCTCGATCATTCATTCATACCCACACCAGAGCTGCCGCTTCGTGTACATTCAATGGCATTTTTCAATTCACCGATGATTCCACCGGATGAGAAAAGATTACACGGCTCATGAATTTTAATCCTCGAGAATCCTCTGATCTGTGATCCTTGCTCAATCGGTGGAATATCTGCAAGTTATTTAAAGTCAATGATGCGTAATCTTTTCTCAACCGGTGGAATCATCGGTGAATTGAAAAATGCCATTGAATATACGCAAAACGGCAGCTTTGACTTGCTCGCTCGCTCCCGCTTCAATTGACTCAAAGACGTTGCGAGTCACACAAAGGAATAATCCAATTAAAGTACCAAGCATCCAAGTTGAAGATCAGTATGTGACTTTTTTTGAGCTTTTTCCAGAAAAAAAGCTTCTTCGTAATTTTCTCTAAAATAATCAAGTGTAGAGGTATTTTTCAGAAATGTTTATAATGGGTTCAGACGAAAGTTTTGAGTCGTCGCCATAGACTGCTTTAGTGCGCGAAGTCAACGGTTAGCCACAAAAATGCACTCATCGATCGCAATAATCAGCTATGGCAAGACTCGCGTAGCGTTCGCCTAACTATACAGGGTGTTTCAGACCACCTGGCCAGCTATTATTGTGGCCAAACTAAGGCAAATATGAAAAATCGGTAAAACACGTGTAACGTATATCGACCCCAAAGAATTCGGGGAAAATATTTTCAGCCCCCCAAAACCACCCCTTGGGGGTTATTTAGGGGGGTGGGTACCCGTATCTCGAAAAAATCAAATGGAATGGTATGTTTTGACATTGGAATCTGATACAGCATAAAAAAGTAAAACTT
The DNA here is from genome assembly GCA_011764245.1 of Trialeurodes vaporariorum. Taxonomy (NCBI): domain Eukaryota; kingdom Metazoa; phylum Arthropoda; class Insecta; order Hemiptera; family Aleyrodidae; genus Trialeurodes; species Trialeurodes vaporariorum. The sequence continues at coordinate 38,531,757 of VMOF01000024.1, forward strand.
TTTCATCCTTAAGTTTTTTTTCTAAAAACCACCCTTTTTTGAGTTAGCGGTGGTTTTCAAAAAATTTAGGGGTAATCTTTGATTGGCCGCCGTGACCCTCCAAATCATTAGTTTTCAAAAAACTAAGAAGTTTCTGAAAGGGCAGACCAAGGGCTTTCTTTTGATGTATCACATGCCTATTTTTTGTGAAAAAGGGTACACGGCCCCCTCACCCCAAAATTTTGGGGCTTCGGGGGGCCCTACGTAAAAATTGTCAAATGTAAAGGTATGGCTTGTGATACATCATTTGAAAGGTCTTTTAGAGACGAAAAAAGTGATGCCCCTCAAAAGTCGTAAAAACAACCCCCTTCCAAAATGGCGGCCGTTTTAAGGTTAGGGGGCTCAAGGGGGGACCTTCAGAAAAATGACCCAAAATTGAACGATACATGGCTAAAAGGGTCTTAAAAATAGAAAAATAATGGTTCAAACCGCGAGTCAAACCGACTTTTCAATCCAAAGTTACGGCCGATTGAAATTCAGGGGTGCCTTTTTGGGGAACCCAACTACCCCTAAATTTCAATCGGCCGTAACTTTGGATTGAAAAGTCGGTTTGACTCGCGGTTTGAACCATTATTTTTCTATTTTTAAGACCCTTTTAGCCATGTATCGTTCAATTTTGGGTCATTTTTCTGAAGGTCCCCCCTTGAGCCCCCTAACCTTAAAACGGCCGCCATTTTGGAAGGGGGTTGTTTTTACGACTTTTGAGGGGCATCACTTTTTTCGTCTCTAAAAGACCTTTCAAATGATGTATCACAAGCCATACCTTTACATTTGACAATTTTTACGTAGGGCCCCCCGAAGCCCCAAAATTTTGGGGTGAGGGGGCCGTGTACCCTTTTTCACAAAAAATAGGCATGTGATACATCAAAAGAAAGCCCTTGGTCTGCCCTTTCAGAAACTTCTTAGTTTTTTGAAAACTAATGATTTGGAGGGTCACGGCGGCCAATCAAAGATTACCCCTAAATTTTTTGAAAACCACCGCTAACTCAAAAAAGGGTGGTTTTTAGAAAAAAAACTTAAGGATGAAAAAGTTTTACTTTTTTATGCTGTATCAAATTCCAATGTCAAAACATACCATTCCATTTGATTTTTTCGAGATACGGGTACCCACCCCCCTAAATAACCCCCAAGGGGTGGTTTTGGGGGGCTGAAAATATTTTCCCCGAATTCTTTGGGGTCGATATACGTTACACGTGTTTTACCGATTTTTCATATTTGCCTTAGTTTGGCCACAATAATAGCTGGCCAGGTGGTCTGAAACACCCTGTATATACCTCACTCGTTCTCCTGCGACCCTCATGCTTATTGCTTAGCCATCTCTCAACCAACCATCAACACAAAACGTGAAATAATCATCAAAGTAATCACACACAACAACGAGAAAGTGAACTTTACCGGAATTAACATTCCAGAATGACACAAAATGTAGGTACTACGAGGTAGTGAGTCGTTTATTGTATAAATTCGAAGCAAACCATATTAATTGCCATCGTCGGCCATCTTTTGGTGCTCGTGGTGCATGCATGAATAATAATAATAGGTAATAATAATAATAATCATAATATTTCTTTATTCATAATTAATTCACTTTACAGGGAACATAGAATGGTGTCAATTATTTTCTTACAATCAGGTACTAGAGATAAAAGTTAAAGGTCCGTGATGGAAAAAAGGCACCGATGTAATGAGAAATTTTTACAGTCTCTTTTAAAAATTAAAAATGAAATGGTGTTTTGTAATGTTACAGGCAGCTTATAAAAGAATTCGCAACCGTACATAAGTAGATCAAACTTGACCCATCTTGATGATGAAGGATCCCAATGAAGGATTTGTTCGCCCGTTCGATCGCCATCTTAGGCTTTCCTTAAAACGAATTTTGTGAGTTTGTGAGTAAATTTTGAGACGGTGTTTGATGCTCTCAATGTGATTTTCACGCGACTGTACAATACAGGTTAATGCCCTCTATAACGCTGCATCAAAAGTATGCAACAGACCCATAATGCATATATTGACCCTGGGCTCTTCATCTGAGTCGAGTCCTTGAGATAGTTATTTCTACCCCTCGTTTATAAATGAACCTTAACGATGTTCGCTAGATAGCAGCTGTCGCTTCTTTAAATGTGCATTATCTTGATGTTCATATGAATACGTGGATGTACAGCTCATAGTTGTCGCATGTCACCGCGTCGAGCTAGAATGGTAATCTTGTCTGCGTCACAGTGGCGACCCGTGCATTTTGGCAACAATGTTTTTCCTCCATTTGATTCTATGTGAAACTATCGGTTTGATACTGAAGCAGCGTTTCACCAGTATTCGATTGTTTTACATAAATTCAAATGAAGGAAAAACATTGTCGACAACTTGCACGAGCCGCCGCCACTGCTGCGTCGCACTGTGGATCAAGACACGGAATTTTCCGGACACGATTTAACATATAAAACTCAAGTTTCTGAACAATATACAGCAAGATAACTTAAAAATGTTTAAACCCATTCATTTTAGAGCTTGAAATGATTCTAATAACATAGCTATGTTACTAAAATATCAACTTGAACTTGTTTTTAAAGCAAAAAAACAATAACTTTTCGTATCCGGCAAAATCTATGTTTCATTCCAGTGTGCGCCGGTTCTTTCCCAGGTTGAATGCTTTTGTAACATGGGCGCGGATACTGAAATTTGTCTTTCTCCTTTTTCATCCCTTTGAACGCGCCCTTTAGAAAAAGACGGAGATATAGGGGCTGAAGTAACGTGATGACCCCATCTGCTATCCTCTACTAACACATAAGTTTCAATGGAAGGAGAGGAGAGAAAGACAAATTCCTGTGTCCACTCATGGGCTGTAAGCAGAGAAAGCACATTCTTTTGATCCCAGTAAATAAAAAAGAGCGAAATTCTTGATAAAATAATGACTTTTGATTCAAACTAAAACAGATCTGACGGTTTAATGCAGAAGGCTTACGATGAAATCGCTTCTTGAAATGGTTTTTATAGAATAAAAGCATATTCAATTGCGATAGTATGATATTGAAATTATGTTTATGAGTCTTGAAACTAATGTAAGAGAATATACCTAATAGAAATTATAAATTAAAGTTCTAGTATCCTTGAATGTTCCGGAGCCTTGTGAAAAAATACCCGATTTTTGTGCTTAAATAAATTGGACTCTCGAAATTTTGAAGCTAGAGTTTGTTTTGCAATGGGTTTATTGCAATTTTCCGCTACAGCATTATTGAGGGCCAAAATTAATATGTAAAATCACGCGAAAATCAGATTGAAAGCATCAAAAGTCTTAAAATCCACACACAAACTCAATTTAAATACGTTTTACAAAATTACAAGATGGCGGCAGAATGAGAGGGTAAAAATGGGAGAGTGCAAAGTCCCATCTAGTCGTAACTTTCTATGTTGAGAAAAGTGATTCATCACAGAGAAAACTGCAATTAGATGGGACTCCCCTATTGTAACCAACTCTTTCGATCGGCATCTTTTGAATTTTTTTAAACGCATTTATTAAGTCTGAGAGTAAATTTTGGTACTTTTCGACACTTTCAATACAATTTTCATGCGATTTTACATTGGAATCAAACCTTTGTAATGGGGGAGTGTGGAGTCCCATCATCAATGCTGAGAAAAGTGATTAAATCATAGAGAAAGTTGCATTTCTATTAGACGGGAAGCAATTATTAAGTTTAAGAGTAGAAGTTGGGACTTTTCGATGCTTTCAATGCACTTTTCATGCGATTTTACAAAGGAATCGTTCCTCCATGACGTATCTAGGTAAAGTTTGCACAAGATCCATTTGTTGATGTAAAAAGGTTTATTTTCTCAAACCATTTCTAATTATCACTGTCAGACAAAATATTTATAAGAAAGAATTATCGATATTCTTTAATTAACTTTCCCAAACAGTCATCGAATTTTAAGATGTGACAGGATCATAAATCAAATTAATTTAAAACATATCTTAACCATTTCAATACCACGCTCGAGTATATTCGTTTCAGCGGAAAGATCTGTCTCACATAATCTCAGCTTTTTATTCAGAACAATTGAAGCCGTCTCCGGGAACAGGACTCATGAAACAATGGTTATGTTCTTCCCGAGAATTGTGCATTCTGAGCAAACAGAGATTTTAGCTGAAGAGCACACCTGTTGTTTTATGGGCCCTACTTCCAGAGATGGCCTCAATTTTGATTCAAAATTGTTACATTTGAAAAAAAATAAAAAAATCGTCGAGCGCCTTCAATCAAGCGTTTATGGAAAATCAGTACCGCGGTGTAAGAATGTTTAACTACCAGCTTCATTTCAGCGAGCGACATTGATTTCTGCTCATATAAGCTAGTCATGAAAGGGTTAATCTGAGACGTCTAGATGATCGGTTTCAAGAATATACGGATGCACAATGAGGTGAAAAGGCGGTAAGGCAACAGCGCTTTACCCTTTCGCTAAATCCGATTCATGAGCGATGCTAATTTGACGAGTCAAGTCACGTTCGGTTTGAACCCCTTATATCAGACTCGGTACGAAAATACCCGCACCTTTGCTAAATCTCTTTTCTCCTATTCTCCGCGTTCCGGTTTAATTTTTTCCCCCTGTCCACCGCTGGATTTTATAATTGAGAGAGCAGCCATGACAAAAACGAAAAACAAAATAACCCTGCCAATTATACTCTCTAACTGTCGATTCCATTTCCCCCGTTTCAAATTTAAAACAAGTACGTTTCTACAAGCAACAATTTCCTCAAAAATATATTCCTCGTGTACCTCCATACGCAATGTAATGCTGGTTGCCAAACTTAACCCCTTTACGACTAGGTTAAGGAAACAAATCAATGCTCGTTCGCTCGCTCAAGTTGAGAGGGTAGTTAACTATTCCTGCACCATTGTGCTGATTTTGCATACACAATTCATTGAAGGCGCTTGTGAAAGCATAATTATAAAATTTAAACCATTTGCAGCCGCAATAATCGTGAATGGAAAATTGAAATTTTGTGAGGCAGATTTAATGACAGTGTTCAACGCTCATTACTTTCACGTTTTTAATTGCTCTTTGCAGAATTTAAATCCGACCAAAATTAACAAAATGGCGTCCATTTTTCTGCGACCATTTACCGTCGCTGCGGGTCTAAAATTTTACGTAATTCGAGCTAGTTAGAATGTAGATGGAAACCGAGCCATATCGAAAAAGAAGAATAATAATGTAAAGAGGAGGTACCCACCCCCCTAAATAACCCCCAAGGGATAGTTTTGGGGGGCTGAAAATATTTTCCCCAAATTCTTTGGGGTCAATATACGTGTTACACGTGTTTCACCGAATTTTCATATTTATTGTCTTAGTTTGGCGACAATAAAAGCTGGCCAGGTGGTCTGCAACACCCTGTATATTCTAATTTTCCCTGTAAGTAGTAAAATAATGGCTTCATTACACCTTATTGTTAACTCACATTTAAAACAAATAGACAAAAGGAATATCAATGGGGCTCTTGCAAACTTTTGCTATAAGCAAATAAATGGACCAATCTGATGTAATGTCCCGTGAATATCACGAAAATCACACCGAAAAAGTCAAAAATTCAGTACTAAACTCACAAAACTGCTTTAACGGCAAGATCGTAATGGCATGGCGCTTCAACGCAGGTATCATGGGAGATTCCTGTCTAATCTGCCACTTTCTCTACGAAAACACATAGATATGTCTCATTTTAGATAGGAATCTACCATGGTACCTGCGTCTTTCCGCCATTATGCCCGATTCTGAGAGTGAATTTCGTGATTTTTCAGTGTACTCATCGTCATTTTTACACGTTTTTATGCAAGAATCAACCCTTCAATCCCCCGTAACAAAAGTTTGCAAGAGCCCCATTGGAGTTCAGGAGTTGTCTGACATTATTTTTTGTTCCCGATTGTAGCGGGTACTTATGTGCTGACATTAAAAGCGAGTTAAAGCAAATGAATAAATCTACAGAAAAGAGGGAATTTTATTTTCATTATTTGTAAATATCAACAAGCAACAAAATGTGCAGGGTTGATATGATTCGTGATTTGTTATGGCAAAAGTGATGCCGATACTTTTTGCTATTTCATTTGAAAATCGAAAGATCGATTGAAATGATTACTATTCGATTAAAATGACACTTGCAAATCCGTATTTTTCGGCTGTAACCAAAAGACGTTTGGTGTCATTTGTGGGAACCACAATCTGGAGCTTGGTGCCCAAAATAGTTTATTGCTTTTTGTAATGCACTTGCCCGTATAATATTTATTGCGTTCCTGCACGGAAAAAAAAGACTGATAGAATTTACCATCTGCATAGGTAATTTTGGAGTCGGCTATCAAGTATGGTACATTTTACTATCATATGGTAAATGCAACGTACCTTGTTGTGAAATGTACCAACAGGCTGTCTTAATTTACCACAAGGTACGTTGCATTTAGCATATGATGGTAAAATTTACCATACTTGATGTTGATAGTAGACTCCAAAATCAGCTATGCAGATGGTAAATTCTACCAGTCTTTTTTTCCCGTGATGTGTGTTCTTCTCGCACAAAACTTGATCCTACAAAGAAAAGGGGGAAGAAGGCTGAGGGGGGGCACATTTTATTTAAGTCAGAGGCTGACCCTCTACAATGCTGAATCTTATCTCACAGCAAGCCGTGAAGCTGAAGGATGGATATTGATGTTTTCACTCACAGTCAGCTCTTGCTTTGTAGTCGGACTCCGATTCTTTCTCATAAATTATATCCTTTCTCACTCATCAAATTCTTGTTAAGCGAAGGATAAAAAATGAGATCGAACAGGAAGAGAGTGGCGAGGATTCATCCCTGAACTTTTTTTGATCGCGAGCGTTATCCGGATCCGTTCGAGGAATTCTATGGGCACCTGCGCACTGTTCCAAATGGCGCGCTCCGAAGCCGAACAACGTAACAATGCAGCTAAACACGCAAAATAAGGAAAATCAAAGTAAGTACACTCGATTGTTCACACCCCTCCCCTCCCTCTTCCGACACCCCGAGGAATTTATAGCGAGAAAGCAGTATTGTCATCCCGGAATAAATTTAAATTATTGTTTTCATGATTTCTTAGAATTTCATGACCGCCTTCAATCTCAAAAACATATTTTTAAAAAAAACGGTTCTATGAAGCACTTTCCGTCCATTTATTTTATGTTCGCCTGTTATGTATCCCACCATTCTTTTCTGTCCACCAATTACATACAGCCCTGGCAAAAATGGTCCATACAGGTCCATAAGGTCCATAACCAATTCCCTATACGTACAGAGTATGGATATGTATGGATGGGTCCATATGGATCTGTAAGGATATTAACACGTACACCCATACGATATTCATACACCGAAAAAAAAATTGACAACTTTAAGTATTTAATTTTTAAAAGTATGGTAAAGACAAAACATTCTTATAGTTTTACCGTTTAAAATAGTTGAATCAACCTCGTGCTGCTTTTTTTTAACTGGTATTTATAAAAATTAAATTCTTAAAGTTAGCATTTCTTTTTTTCAGTGTATTTATCCATACGGATCCATACATTTCCATACTCTGTATATGATATTGGTTATGGACATTATGGACCAGTATGGGCCATTTTCTCCAGGGAGTGCTACGCGTACATTTTTCCCCGCCGAAGACAAATGTTTGATGTTTTTTCGTACATTACGAGCAGGTAAGCCAGGTACAGTCAGGGACAAAATGAATGTCAGACGACTCCTGACCGGAATCGCTGGAAATCATGTTGACAGAAATTTGAGAATTGAATTTTGGGATCGCTCAAATGGCCTTCAAACATTTGAGGTATGATGGATGAAAAAAACCGGACGAAATCTCTTGTGACCTAAATGACCACCGAATTTCGAAAAATACGAAAAATGTTGCCAACATAATCTTAATTACCAAATATTTACAACCTCACTTAATTAAGATAAACATTAAAACGTCCAGTAAATTGACTAGAAAAATAATTATTTACTCTGAAAGCTGAACAGTTTTCACAAAATTAAAGATTTTATCTTTGCTCAGGGCTTTAGTTAGAACATCTGCGATCATATATCGCTGTTTGGCAAATATTTAATCATAACTGTGTTATCAAAATCAAGATAGTTAAGAAGAATCGTACACGAGAATATCGAAGGTAAAAGAGTATAGAGGAGATGGGGAAAAAAAAGATGCTCCTTGAGGTCAGAAAATGCAACGAAGGAGGTCGTAAGCGGCGGGGGTAAGATGAAAGGTGGGGGGAGGGGGGGGAGGTGAGAAAAGAAAAATTGCAGTGGATCGGAGTCGGATACATCGGGGTCCGTCCGTTCTGTTCCTTGGGGTCGCGGGGTTCGGACGGGACGGGGTTCGGGTCCGCGAGACATAGAGATCGTCGGAGAGAGAGTCATTAATTATATTTTTCAGCCATGACAAGTATTATTACAACAACGTGGGATTCATCGTTTAAATATTCTCTTTCGCGTTCCTCTCCTCTCCTTATACACCGTTGTTTATTTCGAACCTCTTTTTTTCCACCACCCCCTCCCTCACAATCCTTCCCCAACAACCCCCCCTCCCCCCTCCCCCTCTTCGGGGTTTCGGCTGCCATCCCCCTCGACCGATATTTCTCTCCTCTTTCCATACCAAACTCGTCGCGAGATTTCGTTTCCCGGTCACGTGCGCGCCGTGATTTCAAATCGGGAAAACCTGGGAGAAAAAAGGGCTCTACACTGCGTGCTTTATTTTATTTCCCACTTTATTTTATTTAAAAAACAAAATGTAGGTACATAGTCCACGCAAAATTAAAACGGCTCATCCTGCTTGTCGAACGATTGCTACGGATACGCATCTGATAACAGAGTGGTCATAAGGTATACCACTTGCCGACTGGAATGGGTCTATTTCTCACTTTTGGTACAGCGCTAAGGATGGTTAATTTATAATAGAAATTGCGTAAAAATCACAATATAATAATTGGTTTTCTTGATAAAGCTTCCCCTCAAATAAATTATTTAAGATTTAATTTGATTATTAATTCCATCTTTATATTTTTTATAATAGGTACTTGGACTTTTAGTGGGTAGGGGTAGGGGGACAAAGTTTAACAGTGTAGCCCCCCTCTCCTCCCCCCCCCCCCATGGAGGCACCGAAATATCTCAAAATCGACTCACAAACTCAATAATGCGTTTAACAAAATTGAAAGTTGGCAGTCGAATGAGCGGGTTACAATGGGGATGTCCCATCTAACTGCATCTCTCTCTCTCTCTCTCTCTCCCTCTCTCTCCCTCTCTCTCTCTCTCCCTCTCTCTTTGAATCACTTTTCCCCGGCTTAGAAAGCTTCTATTTAGATAGGACTCCCCCAATGCCACTCACTCATTCGACTGCCATATTTGAATTTTTCGAAATGCATTCATTGAGTTTTTGAGTGGATTTTGAGATTATTTTGTATCTTTCAATGTGGTTTCTAAGCAAAAATCCATTGTGATCGACCCTCCATAATGCTGTAGCAAAATTTTTCAAAAAATCCGGCCGTATGATATTATTTATGATGTCTTTATTTTCTTTTCTTAGATCAATGGAGCTCTTGTTAAACAATTTGATGGTGGTAAATTTAGTCGCAGATTATTTAGCTACCTTCAATGTAATGGAACTGTTGCACACTTTTTCTACGGACGATGTAAGGGTCGATTGGGATGTAATAACCAGCAAAAATAAATATGGTAGCACTAATAACTTAGGAAATCCACTCCTAAACGCATTAAATTGTAATATTCGTTCAATCGTAATGGTGATTGTGTGCACTGACCACAGGTACAGTACAGGAGATTCCATCCTTAATTCCTTCACGCTTTCTATATGCTGGGAGGGAAGATTCTCAGAGTAACTATCCACAAGAGTAATGATTCACAACCAATTAACGGTACCGTGACACAGGTGGCGAAGGAAAGTCGTCTCTTGTTGACCACTTCTTTGGTGGATATAGACAGTATATTTTCAGATTGTAATCTCCCATGATCAATGCGCAGCGCCGCCATTACGGTCGCACGTATAAAAGCATTTTATATGAGTTAAGGAGTGAATCCCGTAAATTCTTAGTACAACCGGTGTTATTTTTGTTGGGTTTTTACAACTAAATTTATCCTAAAATTGCCTGTGCAAAAGTTTGTTACAGTCCCATTATATACCTAAGTTGTTAATTTATCGATACACCTCGTTTAAAATTTCACTCAAAAAAATTACATTTTTCTCTTTAACGGAATCAAAGAAATGTAGTACAAACGCGAATGGTGTGGTGGATAACCGGGTTCTCGAAAGATTTGATAAACAAGAGAACTTAGCTCATGCATTATGCTATGTATGTCCCTTTTTGATCACACTGTGGTTAATTAATAATGCAGTCACATTTGTAGTTTTACAATCAAATTAACTCGAAATTTGAGGATCGGTTGTCTAGGAAGTCGTCATTGTAGAGGCAGACGTCACGTTTTGGCAAAGCTAAAAAGTCAATATAAATTTAACTTTTTTTATTTATTTTTTTTTATTTTTATTTTTTGTATTCAAAATTTTAATACAATTGCAAAAGCTGTCGGAGCCGAAGATTTTAAGATGGGAGTTTGTTTTTGTTCGTTTGTTTTTAATTTTATTTTTTGTCTTGAATAAATTACCACATATGATTAGGGACAAGCATGTGCTCAAGGATATCAAGTGTGTTGTGTATATTGCTTACACATTACACACGCGGTAAAAACTCCCATCCCAGTCCCCAATAGAGTCCCTTGTTGGAAATATTGTACAGGGAGTACAACTTTTATTAATGAGCTCTAAAGCTCTGTACGACCTTAATGAGCTGAAAAATGAGTAATCAAATGATAAAATTGTCCATTGTTGTGATTGCTGTGATTGTTACAATATTAATATGAATTTGTGATAAATTGTATACTTATTTGACATGTACCATAGCCGTATAAAGCTCAAATGTAAAAAAATGAAAATAAATAGATAAATAAATAAATAAACAAATAAATAAATAAATAATAAGCCTGTAGCAAAAGTTTCTAACAGCTCCGCTATTAAAATGTCGTCAACATATTAATCAGAATTAATGGAAGAGTTGAGTCACTATTCAAAATGCCGTATCATCGGGGGGGGGGGGGGAGTTCTTATTAACATGGGAGTGGTTCGTCATGCAATCGGTCTGACTCGGATGGGACTCAACGATGTAAACCTTCTCAGACGGAAACCTTATATCGATGCCAAAAAGTTCACGTCATGCGTGCACAATTTCATTCTGTCTCGTCATATTCCGAGTTGCGGCTGCCTCTGCCTTCATCAGCCGTAACACACGTACCTACACTGCGCGTTTCTCCGCCCAGATGATATTGAAGGAGCCTACCGACGCGACGCGACGTTACGTTTCAAACATAAGTGGCAAGGATCACATAGAACCGAAGCAAGGAGTTGTCAGGATACCATTACTGCATCGGAAGCCAAGATAAGTTGCATAAAAGTAGTCCGTGCCGTGTATAGTAAATTTACTAAGTAAATATAATAATCAAGTCGCACTTTGAAACAATAAAATATATTCAGTGGTGTTATGAAGAGTGGGATTATAACTTGGGATAATTCACCTAATGGATCAAACATGCAGCGATTCAAAGAGCGCAAGAAACATTGGAAAACCGCGTCTTGATCTAATGAATGCGCCTTCATTTTTTATGGTAGACAAAAACGGCACAGTCGCGCATGAATAGTTGAATACTCGTCAACACACAGCAGACGCAGATGGAAAGGGAATCTTAGGCACTATGACATCTCAGATGTTGGAGTCGAAATTTTCGGTGACCAAAGATCACCTAAAACTGTTCCACTTTACCTAAACAAGGTGGTATCACTATCAATTTTTGGTAATATCACCTCATTTAGGTGACTTTTGGAATAATTTTAGGTGATCTTTGGTCACCAGTTTTGCCAGAGGTGGGAAGAACGCTTTAGAGGAACACGGGTGAAACAGGGGTGTGGTCTGTAACAGAGCTGCCGTTTTGAGTATAAACAATCGTATTTTTTAAGTCGCCGATGATTATCCACCGGTTAAAGAAAGATTACATAGTTACGTTCTGTGTATGGCTTTTTACTACACAGAAATACTCTGATCTGTAATCTTTTCTCAATCGGTGCAATCGCCGTTTAGTTATTGAAATAACAGCAAGTTTTTTTAAAGTCATCGACAACTCCACCGGTTAAGAAAAGATTACAGATTAATGGCTGTGCAGTACAGTCGTACACTAAACTGAAATGTGTAATCTTTCCTCAATCCGTGGAGTCATGTAAGAAATCAAAAATGTCATCAACTATATGCAAAAAGGCAGCGCTAGGTCTTTAATAATCACGCCAAATTGAAAATTTTCGTGGAAATCCTTACAGAATTCCTTCGGAATTTCACATTTTTATTTTTTGTTTTTTTGTTTTTTTAAATTCCTTAGGCAACAATGCTTTCAGATGCAATCGAACTGTCATACTAGTTTCCATGAAGATGAGCAGCCTGAACAATATTACAAAAAATTGCTATCCGTAACTCGATTTGATTCTTTCAGATGTAGGAATCCTCTTGTGTCTTTATCATGCTTCGCACGCCTCGCGTCACGTGACAAAACTAACGAATCGTTAACGCACACGAGCGCTCACCGAATGAGGGCGGTGTACGTTCATCGTTTAGGTGTACCTATAGAGTCCCTGTATGTAGAGAGTTAAGACAAGTGAAACCATGGGCGCCGATATTGAATGCTGCGTTTTTTGCGCATTTGTTTACATTCTGAGGCCGCCGCTGTTGTGTTTTGGACCAATGCAAAGATTACAGCTCTGTTGAGTTTCAAACGGTGTAATGTCTCACTGCTTACAATTGATCGCTATTTATTTCCTCTTTCCAAGATTATTTTGGGAATCGTAGACAGTCTTGATGTGCCGAGTACCATGCTTAAAATTAACAAGTCCATCGATGATCAACTCATTTATCGGGTCATTCCACAGTAAAGTGGACATGATATGCAAAAATTGAAATTTAAAAATTAGTGCCTTGCAGCCTTGTTTTGCATTAAAATGCAACCAGAAACGAAAATATTATCTAAATCTAATAAGGTCAAACGTGTTGATGTTACAGCAGGTTTGATGTGTATTTTCAATGACGAAATCACACGCGTCCCTCCCGTTACAAAACCTAGCTGTATTATGGAAATTATATGCCTTAAAGATTATGGATTATGGAAAGAATAGAATACGGTGCTTAGTGACAAAAGTAGCGAAAGTGCCTTCAAGTTTTTTCTTTCAATAAAGAAAACACTATAGCTGTCCCACCCGTTATGCTACTTTTTAATTTTTTTAGAGAAAAATAATTTAGTAAATGAAAAAAACTTTATGTAGGATCAAAGTTCATACCCTCACCTTTAACATATACACTTTTCCCAAATTTTTATCTCTTCAAAACTCACAGAGTTTCACATTTTTCGAAGTGATTCAAAAACCGTGTCCATTTTCTGTCTCACCCGTTACACCCTTATTTTACTCTTTCCTCAGCTTTGGATAGACTTTTTCTAAATTTTGAAAATCCTATCACTATCTAGAAGTTAAGACCTTTTTGTTGGTGGGATAGTTTTTTCCATTTAAATGATTAAAAAGTTGAAAAAAATTACTTCAAAGTCGTCTGAATCTCCAACCCGTTACAAAATAATGACCCTATAATTATCCGTAAAATACCGTTGGACCTCTTCGTTTGCAAACAGATGTGCATAAACACATGCAATGGTGGCGCCCGTAGAGCCTAAAACTCATGACCAATTAGAGATTGACTACCTTCTTGTCTTATTAACTCTCAACATACAGGGACTCTAGGTATACCTTACGACTCACATGCTGCGTATCTGTAATACTTGCTCAATCTGTGGAATCGCCGTTATATTATTAAAATATCCGCAATTTTTTAAGCCAGTGATGACTCCACCAGTTGAGAAATGATACAAGATCAGAGTATTTTCGTGCTTTAATATTCATAAACTGAAATATGTAATCTTTTCTCAACCGGTATTCCACCGATGATTCCCATCGGTGAATTGATAAATGCCTTTGAATGTACACGAAACGGCAGCTCTGCTTAGTGACCAATATTGGCAAATATTTTCTCAGCATTATGGCAACCACGTTTACGTGCTGGTGGGAGAGTCTAGCGTTTAAACGGTAAACTTGAGGCAAGGAGCCCGCGTATACTTGTTTAAAGATAACATTTTGAAATCGTTGACCTGTGCACTGATGCCAGGGAACAAACGCATTTCTATGTCTATGAACAGTGCAGCATGCATACAAGATAAGTACCCAGAAACTCAACTTTCGCAGCCTCCGACTCACCGCATGTCTATAACTTATCATATCTCATTGCTCATTCCGGAACTTTTAGCTTTCGGCTATTGTTCTTTGAACCTTCAATAATGCTCGTAAATCCAAAACGTTTCCCTGAGTTTACGGAACTTGACTGTCGGTCAAATTGAGACTCGGCTTACTTAAATACAACGGATTTCTTAATTCAGCTGCCCAGATGTACAGCGCATTCCTGGTAAAAGCGTCCCATGGAGTTCCGTGACCAAAATTTCGTGGGCCTTTCATGGAATTCCATGAAATTACGTGGAAATGTCTTGTGGATTCCATGAAAGGCCCCCCAAATTCCATATAATTTTATGGGAAAATAATAATGGCCCTCAGAAATAATGACCCACGGAATTTCGGTCTTGGAAATTCGGGCGACCTTTTTTTTTCTCCAGGTATGGACTTCAGTTGACGCTAGGTCCATGCATTGTAGATTTGGTCAGTAATTACTGATTAGTAGATTGGTAGGAACACATTTTTTTTTTCGAATAAGCTTTTATTTTTTGACCACAATTATTGCTGAATCGCACATTATTAAAATGGTAGAGAGTAAACCACCCACTATCCAGTTCTGTCGTTTTGCACATTTGTAATGGAATTCTTCGATTTATCAGTGCTTCATAACCGGTTGAAGCAAAGCCTACCGAATTGAGTATTTATATGAGTCACGGATACAAAAAAGTTCTACTAAAAAGGCCAGCGAGCCGATCATTTACTTCATCGTTAAACCGATCTTTAAGACTATCTACGTGTGATTCTATTGGTCAAAAATTGTAAAACTTGGCCGTTGCTATGGTAACCATCGTTAAGAGTCTCGTTAGTCAAAGGCTATTCATGAGTAACCTTTAAATAGCGGGCACTTTAACGATGGTCACCACAGCAACGGCCAAGTTTTACAATTTTCGACCAATAGAAGCACTCACAGACATTTTTAACGATCGGTTTAACGATGAAGTAAATAATCGGTCTACAGATCTCTAATGATAAATTCTCGTAAAGAAAATTTTCGCCAGTATAGCGCGCGGTATTTAGACTCCTCTATCAGACCCTTGCAACTGCTCCATTCTCACGAGGGAGCAATTTTCCATTCGGGTCCAAAATCTCAATTCATGTACCGTTCATTTATATTAATGGAAAAAAGGAGTCTTTGAACATTAACTGCTCAGCCGAGATTTTCTTGAAAGTGCGAACTGATGAGAGAGGAACTCGCTTCCCCTTTAATAATTCATGATTCGATCTGCAGAAACAATAAATCACATAATATTCTCTGATTTCGAAGAAAATAGCGTTGGAGTCAGACCGGTTTTCTGCTATTCTTCTCTTAACGCATCGCCCAACGAAGGCAACACTATAATTGTATACCTAAGTACTCGATTAAGAATCATCAGATTAAAACAAATCAGTCTTCATGATTCTGCGTGGAGAATATCTTTTGACAAGAAGTGTTTCAATCATGCTTGGCTACACGTATACTAGCCAACGAATTCCATCACTCAACAACATCAGCCCATTTTTAGGGCTAATTGTAAGATTAAGTTCTTAAACCCAATCGCCCATCTTATATCATCCACAGTATCCATTATAGGTGGTTTTAATGATGACGTCATTCGGTGATGAACGTTCCAAACAATCTCTCTCTCTCCCTTACGTAATGTACTGCTCTCACACTCATCGCAAACACCGTATTTAGAGACATCTTTTGTGAATTTTTTTTTGGCAGAAATGAATTTCTCGAGGCATTTCAATGAGCTTTTGATATTAATCTGCAGTGGAACTAGGTCCTGCATACAAATTTTGAAACTAGAAAAAGATGGGTATACATGAGGGTCACGCACTGAAAAAAAGCGATAGTCATATTACCAGGAGCACAACGATATGTGAACGACAGAAAGTCTACACAGAGAAAAATGTCTTCGTCGTTAGAACCAAATATTCAGTTTAGTTTGATCACCGAAGTTTTCGGTTAAAGAAACCAAAATTCTCGGTGGTAAGTACCGAAGACTTCGGTAAGTATAACCCAAATTCCGCCCTTACCGAATACTCGGTACTACTAATGAAGCATTTGTTACTCAGGACCGAACATTTTGGTTCCTGCAACCGAAAACTTCGTTGATAAAATTTTACTGAAGTATTTTTCTCTGTGTAGTACTTTGACCAGAAAATGTTGGTGTTAATACCTAAATATGGTCATGCATAGAACTAAAATTACCTTAAAATGTTTAAGAACAATGGTACAAACACTAGAATTCTGGTAATTATTGTACTATGGCTTTCAAAAGAAAATACCTTGATTAAAATTCTTATGGCTAAATTGTTCTAATATTTTCAGTAGAACTGTCAACTTTTCATAAGTACTCTTAAAACGCATTCTGTTTAGTTAGTGTTACACTTGAAAGCCGCAAAATTATTTTAATGTTGCCTGGTTTTAAAATGGTCAAATTTCGACCAGGGTACTTTCTTTTGAAAGTCATATGCTACTATCTCTTACATAGGTTTACAAATTGGCATGTTCTGGTCATCTTTATTTCAGTGCGGGAGAGTGAGTGAGATAGTTCAGAACGATTTGAGATTTTTGTCACAACCGATTGCGACCGATGAGTGCATTGTTGTGATTGATGGCTAACCGTTGACTTCGAACTAAAATAACCATGCATCTATTTGAGAGATTTTTTTTTTTTTTTTTATTATTTTTTTTTTGAAAATGCAACTAGGCAACGTTGTTTAATGTTCTCCTTTCTTCTCATCTCATCCTTCCATAGTTTCGCATCGCATCTCTCGTCACATTACATTCATTTCCTCGAAAGGCAGGCTGCAAATGCGACAGATAACAATCTGCGCCATAATTCAAGCCAAAGCCTCCCCTCCCTAATTCCCCTTCCACCCCCCTCCATCCCCTTCCACACCCCTCCCCCTCCACGTGCTCATTTTCCAGCCTTTAATAAGCGTTACGTTCCACCCTCCCTCTCCCTCCATCTCCTTCCTCCTCATCTCCACTTTGACACTGGTGTAAGATTAGGTAATTATCATATCCCTCTTTTCCCAACCTGCATTTTTCTTGCCCCCGTGGTTTCTTCCGTCGTGAAAATGAAAAGGACGAGAAAAAGAGAAGAAACTGTCAGTCGCCTCAAAGAGGTGCGGAGACCCATTTCCACAGTTCTCCGTTATTTATTCTTCATTTCGCATGGCAAAATGCAGAAACCCTGCATTTTATTGCAGTTGCAGAATTCTGTGGTTGGAGCACTCCTCTATGTTTCCGGTTTCCCCCCTTTTTTTCTCCATTTATTTATTCATCTATTTATTTTCCTCGAGCTTTAAAAAAGCTAACGTTTCCCTTCACCCAAGCTGAGAGGGCAATGCTGCCCTATATCATTCTTAAATTAAAAATAAATACTTAGGCAATCCGACGTCAAGTACGCCTTAACCTGTCAAATTCATCTCACAAGAGTAAACATTGAATTTGCGTTTCAAATGATTCGTGATGGAGCTGTAGCTAATTTTTTGCTGTAGGCTTATTAATAATTGGTTATGGGGTAAAACCCTGTAAAAATGACAGTAAGTGTACTAAAAAATCACGAAATCCACCCCCAAGCTCATAATATGTTATTAAACGCGAGACCGTAATGGCAGTGATTACCGCCTAAATCTTACGGCAGTTGTATGCGTCTTCTTCTTCTTGTGTGGTGTCGCGAGAACACTTGGATAAAGGCTGGAAGATGGCGGAGCTTAGTGATATAGGGAAACGCAATGTATAAGACGGTAATCACCGCCATTACAATCTCGCGCTAGAAAGCATTTTATGAGTATGGGAGCGAATTTCGTGATTTTTTAGTGTGCGTATCGTCATTTTTACAGGGTTTCACCTTTTCATCAACTATTATTAAGCCTGTGGCAAAAGTTTGCATCAGCTCCATTGTTTTTTTATGATGATGGATCTATAAGTAAATGAGTTTTAAAATAGCTTACCAGTGTGTTTTTAACTATGCAGGCTGTAGAAAACAAAAAAAAAAACAATAATAACATCTCGTATCCTAGTTTAGGATAAGAAAAAGAAGAAAAGCAAAGGCCTTTTATACGTGCTGTGTGTTCGTGCATTCCTTATGAAATTATTTGATTGCATTCTCACCAGAGGTCCCACGATGTTTTACGAATGCTAGAGGTAATAGTGGATAAAGCTATGACTTATTCACGATGCTTCTCAAGAATGTTTGTGATGCCTAAAAGAATCTTTCAAAGCATAAATAGATATCGATTAGCAAATGCTGATAAATATTCAACCTTTAGAAATAAACTCTATGGCATTGCATTGTAATCCTTTTCTTAGACCAACGGCCTTCAGCATGTAACCAAAATGCAAAATCGCATCCAATAATGGCAGCGCCTATGGTGTGACTTGTCTTACAGGTGATTCCATGCGAAACATTTCCAGATTTCAATCCGATAGACAGCGCTGGCCACTTTAGTGCTACTCAGAAAGTCAACAGTTTTTGGCTGAACTTGATGAATTTGCTTCAAAAGTACACATATTAGGAACATCAACATCTGCAAATAACGTACACTAAAAAGAGATTACTAGAAGAATGAACATATGTGAACCTATGTAAGGGACAGTACAACTACCCGAATTCTAGTGTTTGTACCATAGTTCTTGAACATTTTAAGGAAATTCTAGTTCTATGGCCATATTATGATACTGACACCAGAATTTGCTGGTCAAAGTACTAGACTCTCAGTCGATCACATCATTGTGCTTCTGATAATATGACTAGAATCTGATAGTATGACTATCGCTTTTTTCTGCGTACTTCAGGAAGATATCCTGAAAATTTCAAGCTGAAAAACTCAAAAATAAAGCCGGAAAATATGAAACGCGAAAATTCTCACAAGACTCAATGAGTGCGAGTGGGAAAGATAGACATCATTCAAATATCACTCGCGCTCACTGAGCTTAAGGCGAAATAAATTTCATAATTTACAGCGTTCATTCTCAACCATTTATGTTTTTCAGGGTTCAAAAAAGCGAACAAAAAGTTTACAGGCGCTGACGTTCTTAAATTTTGCGTTTTTTCTTTGATGGTTGCAGTTTAAAAGGCCGAAAACGCGACATTTTCAAAAAGCGACTAGTGGCGCTATTCATCGGATTGAAATCTGGAAAAGTTTCGCCAGGAATTACATTTGTTTCTTTCATTTCTTTTTTCACCTAAAAAAAAAGTTGTGACAAATCGACTTAAAATTGGTTTTTAATGATTTTGCAAGTATTTGACACAGAGATCTGGACACAGAATTCTATACAAATGTTACTTACGGAAGGATTGCACGACGCAAAGAAACTGACACATGACAGCAACAAGCCAAATTTTCTCACCCTGATAGTTGTTTCAAAATTAAACCAATTTCCACTATAAATAAAATTAATTACAAGTTTCGGTTCGAGGTTAAAAATATGAGGGAAACAAACCAGAATCAGATCGCCCATGCTGTCTCAATTTGAAATGGGACTTATAACATGGATGAGCCTACTCTTTTGCTATATCTTGTTGCTCTCCACATATGTACTCGACACTATGGTCTTAACTCTCTACATATAGGAAGCACGGACTCAAGGATGTTATTTAAGTTATTTCCACTCGTTCTAGAGGAAGTTTAAATTGGCAACGGTGTAATATTGAAAAGCAATTTTTCCCCTCAGTGCGATCAAACGGCTTTACAGTCCTTGTTTCCTGGCGTCTACATATACCTTTTCCGGTCGGTGTTGGGCATATAATTTATAGAAACCTCTCTCACAGATAGATGCGAATCGGCTTCGTTCTCATGCAGAAAGCCACGGCTGCGCCGCGCCGCGCCCGCTCTGTCAAAAGTTGATCCATGAGCGAACGGTTTTTAGATGCGATAGATAGATTTCGCCGCTTCCCGCGTGCCCCTCCCCCCCAAACCCCAACCCCCTTCCTCCCGAAACCGAAGCATCCGAGCGCGATCTCGCTCCCTCACTTCACGCGAGCGAGCCCTCTTTCTATTTTACAACTCCTGTTTTGCATTTCCTCTACGCGCGGCGCTTGTCAGGCGCAAGTACTAATGAACCTCGACGTTGATTACCTACTTATTTAATCCTCTTCTCTCCTCAGAGCCAGGAGCCAGGAGCCAGGACTAGGAACCAGGCTCGGAGAAAGTGTTTAATTAAATTTTAAACCGAATTTGTAAACCCTTAATTTTACAACTGCTAAAATCTATCGAACCCCCTCGCCGTTCATTTTGCGCTTTTAACAGGAGGAGTCATCAAGTGCCCCTTGCCGCACAGTAGTGGCAAACTAAACATAAGTCTAATTTACTTAAAGTCTTAATTAAATGTTTCAATTTTCTTTTCGAATTTTTCACTATGCCTCTAATTATTCTATCGATATGTTGCGCACCAATTGTGTGCTGTTGTACACTTTTGCTGTAAGTGATTTAGCCCTTTAAAGACCAGGTTAGAAAAGCCCGCCATAGGGAAGGTAGTTAACTGTTCATACTCGAGGAAGTTGGAATAGCCTATACAATGAATTGAAGGCGCCTGACGGAACCTTATCTTGTAAAGTGTCTACATATAGAATCACGTTTATTGTGAATCATGAGACTGTTGTGTTGTGAATCCAAAGCCCCATTATAGGCCTTTGTCTTTCATTTTGGATTGAAAATTACAAAATTAGTGATGAATGAACTATGCACAAAAATGTACTTTAAATCTTCTCACAAGGACAAAATGAGACTAATGAGAGCATTGGTTTAAAAATATGTATGAAGGATCAAAAATGATTACCTTAAGAATTTTGTTTCTTTTCTCTAAAGTAAGATTTTTTGACGCAGGTTCTCAACAAATTTCTCCATTCTGCAAACGCAGCGGTCAGTGTTGACCATTCCGCGGAATGAGCAATTATTCGATCGGGGCATAAAATATATATTCTCAAGTAATCTCAAGGCACGGAAATGCGGGTAATTAAATAATCTAAGTCCTGTATCACTCATCATATCGTTACGCAGGAGCGTAAAGTTTTTTTGTTTTTTGCTTTTCATTTTTTCGCATTTAATAACCCGATTTTGAATTATTTCGTTTCTCCTTGCGCGTCCGCTGAGTATATAACTCGAGCGCAGTTAATTAGATTATCTACTTACAAGTTTCTTACATTCTATATTTTGCCGATCGTGCCAACTAAAATTTAGAGACGGCGCACTTTGTTTAAGTTTCATTTTAATCATCTCATCTGTTTGCTTCATCCCAAACCATCTACACAGTGTTAAGATCACCCGTTTTAACAAGTTAATAATATTTTACAAGTTTCGAAGCGATGAAGTCGATGAGTTTTTCAGGGGCGGTCAGTAGGGGGGGGGGCTTTGGGGCTCAATCCCCTTTTTTCGAAAAGATCTCCAACAACGGGAAATTAAATGTCGTAACACCTTAAGCCCTCCTTTACTTTTGTGTTTCAATGGAGAAAAGAGAGGGATCATCATTGAATTGATTTATAATACTCTTTCTACACTGTTATAGACATGTTCACTACTTACAAGGGGAGTGCACGAACCCGGACCCTCGAAATTTGATCAAATTTTCAGGATCAGTAGTTCATAAGAAACTATTTTACACATGTTTGGCCGTTTTTGTGAATAGGCCTTAGAAACGGAGAAAAAAAGTTGGCTGCGCGTGTGACCTCAAATAGCTGCTACTGACCATCCCCGTCATGAAGCGGCAGCGTGGCCGAAGGGACAACGTCTCTAACTCCGGGACAAGAGGTTGGTGGTTCGAGTCTAGCTCCGACCACTAGATTTTTGCACTGCGCGTTTGCACCGACATATTCATTTTCTCTATGTTTTGACAATGTTGCCGTGTGCACCGAGCCACTTTCTTTTTTTTACAAGTAAGAATTATGCAAAAATAAACATTGAAACGACACAGCACACGTTCTCGCATAGATGGGAGGGGGGGCGGTATCATTGCCAATATTAGAATAGGAAGAAAGTAGAAGAATCGATATAAAAAAAACAAAAATTTATTATAATTATTCGTTTTCTCATTCAAATTCATTTACATTTACTCACTTTTTTTTTTTTTTTTTTTTTTTTTTTTTTTTTACTTACGTACTTCCACGTTTTTCATGTACAACAAAATTTTAAATCCTACAACCCTGCAGTCAGTGGCGGATGGGAGAGGGAGGCAAAGGTACGTGCCCTCCATCCACCCCCAAGCCTCAAAGGTTGCCTTTTTTCAACAGAAAATAGCCCTCAATTTCTTCCTGCAACGCTTCAAATTTAAAACATTCATGGGCGAGCCCCCCTCCCAAGAAAAATTTTCTAGATCCGCCACTGCCTGAGGTTGAAGGCACCAAAAACGTCGTGTAGAAATTCCCGGAGTTCCATACTGGTGAGACAGGAAAATCGTATTTATCATGGTTTTTTATCGATTCTTCTACTTTCTTCCTATTCTAATATTGGCAATGATACCTCCCCCCTCCCATCTATGCGAGAATGTGTGCTGTGCCGTTTCAATGTTTATTTTTGCATAATTCTTACTTGTAAAAAAAAAAAAGTGGCTCGGTGCACACGGCAACATTGTCAAAACATAGAGAAAATGAATATGTCGGTGCAAACACGCAGTGCAAAAATCTAGTGGCCGGAGCCAGACTCGATCCACCAACCTCTTATTCCGGAGTCAGAGACGTTGTCCCTTCGGCCACGCTGCCGGCTCATGACAGATATGGTCAGTAGCAGCTATTTGAGGTCACACGCGCAGCCAATTTTTTTTCTCCGTTTCTAAGGCCTATTCACAAAAACGGCCAAACATGTGTAAAATAGTTTCTTATGAACTACCGATCCTGAAAATTTGATCAAATTTCGAGGGTCCGGGTTCGTGCACTCCCCTTGTTAGTGGCGTAGCGTGCGATTTGACATCGTTGCACTTGGTACATTTAAACTAATGAAAAATATCGAAGTATTGGGTACTCGGTGAACACCCTGGCATTCGACCTTTTCCATGGGTTCAGATGGACAAATTGCCATGTTGCTAAAGTGCGCGCTACGCCACTGATGTTCACTCCGACTCCGGTTACATAAAAGCCACGCTTTTTTCCGGTATGTATAGTTTTGGGAGTAAGATATTTGTTGAGTAGAAAATGGTGCGAAAAGGAGGAAAGAAGTAGTCATAATTTGCACTTTTCCGGAGTTAAAAGATGATTTAACTCCATCGAAGAGGCGTTCACACCCAAGGTTATAGATTAAAGAGGTATGCTCATCTGACTTCGTGCCACGAATTCAGTGGCGCGCAGTTCAAAACTACTGCAGGCAAGATGGCCGACAAAAGCAGAAAACGTATACTCTTTGCAGAAAACATTGGGCTGCCCTATGCAGGAAAGCAGAAAAGCACCTAATGTTTTCTGCAAAGAGTATACGTTTTCTGCTTTTGTCGGCCATCTTGCCTGCAGTGATTTTGAACTACGCGCCACTGAATTTGTGGCGCGAAGTCAGATGAGCATACCTCTTTAATCTATAACCTTGGTTTACACCCTCCTCGATAGTATTTTCCGCTCATTACTCCTGGTGCACCTCATTTTTGCTATTTTTAACAGTCCATCATTTGGTAATGGAGGCACTTCCTTAAGAAAGAAATCTTCACTCTTCGACTCGTTACAGAAACTTGCTTTTTCTCTACAGTTCTAAAGATTGTGATTAAGCTTAGGACACAACATTTTTAAACGTTCCAAATGTTTTCATTATTCTAAAACTCTTTAGCTCAGAAGCAAGCATATAAATTGAGAACTTTACCGGAAGAAGGTCACATATAACATCAGACGTGTTATTTTCTTAAAATCGAAATATAAATATATATTTTTAATGAAAAACAAACTTGACGAATCAGCAATCATTCAATCATGAATCGTGAATCCTTTAAATTAATGTATGAATGGAATGGAATAGAGATTTTATACAAAGATATTATACTTACTATACAAAAATATTAAAACTAAATTGGCCAAATAACTGTAAGAAAGAGACCGAAATGGGAACGAAGCCGAACAAGGAAAAGTAAAACCCGAAACGTTTCGATTAAAAATCAGCATCAGTCGGATGTAAAGAACACACATAAAAAACAAAAACCAAAAATGTGATTTGGGTTGGACCAACATTATTTTGTTTTATTTTTTATGTGTTTTTTTTTTACGTATTCGACTGATGATGATTTTGTGATTAATCGAAACGTTTCGGGTTTTATTTTGTTTCGCTTAGTTTCCATTTCTGTCTCTTTCTTAATATACCATACAGATACGCAAAAATGGCATACTTACGGCGGGGTAAATGGGCCTGGGTTGGGGTACAGTATGCGCCTGCAAGAATGAGAGAATACCACCTGTTAACCCGACGACACAATATCAATATGTACATCTCTAAGTGTTGTGA
This sequence comes from Trialeurodes vaporariorum, assembly GCA_011764245.1. Lineage (NCBI taxonomy): Eukaryota > Metazoa > Arthropoda > Insecta > Hemiptera > Aleyrodidae > Trialeurodes > Trialeurodes vaporariorum. The sequence continues at coordinate 38,556,608 of VMOF01000024.1, forward strand.
AGCTATCAGGTTGCATCGGCCCCTGAAATCGGAGCACCATTCTCTGAAACATTTGCGTATCTGTATATAGTATAATATCTTTCTTAGTAAGGAGAACCCGACAAATCCGTGAGCCATCAGGAATTTTCTGGAAGTGGAATCAAAATGAGAAATGTATTCGGTAGATTACATATCCATCTATATCCATCGTCAAAAGTAATCAGAGTGAATATCACACGATAATCAGTTCGTTACCAAGTTTACTTTCAATGTAGACCTTCTACCAGAGCTGCCGTTTTGCTTATGAGTAATGACATTTTTCAATTCACCGATGATTCCACCGGTTGAGAAAAGATTCCACAGTTCCGTTCAGGGTATGATTGTACTGCACAAAAATACTGTGATCTAGATTGTATCCAATCGGTGCAATCACCGCGGTTAAAGTAGTAAAATATCCGCAAGTTTTTTAAAGTCATCGACAACTCCACCAGTTTCAAAAAGATCTCAGATGCGAGATTACTTTGAACCATACTTTGAACTGAACTGTGTAAACTTTTCTTTTTTCGATAATATGAAATTAATGGGGCTCTTGCAAACTTTTGCTATAAGCAAATAAGTAGTCCAATCTAATTTAAAGACCAGCAAAAATCACGAAAATCACACTAAGAAAGTCTAAAATTCAGTAATGAACTCTCATAACTGCTATAACGGCATGATGGTAATGGCGGTTCGACGCAAGTATCATGGGAGATTCCTGTCTATTATGTCACTTTCTCTACGGAGACACAGAGATGTGTCTCAATTTAGATAGGAATCTCCCATGATACCTGCGTCTGTCCGCCATTATGCCCGATTCTGAGAGTGAATTTCGTGACTTTTTAGTGTACCCATCGTCATTCTCACAGGTTTTTATGCAAGAATCAACTCTTCAATCCCCTATAGCAAAAGTTTGCAAGAGCCCCATTATACGCAAAACAGCAGCCCTGCCTTATACTGGGGCCAAAACACCAAAAACGTAGACACTCAGCTAGCAACCGCATCTTTGAAACAAAAAAAAAAGATTACAGATCACACTGTTGATGTCGCCCTGTAGGGTGACTTTGCAGTTGTAATTCTTGACTTTTGATCCGCAAAAGCGTCCTCTGAGCTTCCGCAAGCCAATCTAATCCGACCGTTTTGGATTCGATCGCGATACCCCCTCAAGTAACCCCCCTCTCCCCCTCATGTAACCCCCCCTCTCCCCCTCAAACCCTTTTGCTCATTCATCGATTACACCCATCGGAATTTAAGCGTAGTGGAACGTGAAACGACAACGCATCACGCCCCGCGAACGTTCGTTTCGAAACCTCCCCATATCCCGCCGATTCACTTCCTTGAATTGTACCCAAGAGTCAATCTTACGCCTCCCGGTTGCGAGAACACATTTGATTTTGTGCAGAGAGCGAGCAGCGCAAAGGGAATCGATTCCTGAGCCTAAGCCTCAGCCACCGCCGCCGTCGTCAACATCCAGAATTTCAATTCGAAATTGGCCGATTTTCTCGCATTAGTGTTTCGAAAACTCGCGGGTTGTTTTTTATTGTCGTTCCCCGTGGCATCGAGTGCAATCAGACAACGTTGCATTTTGTCCGTTGAAACCTAGGGTCCCTTGATGAAAAGTTCTGTCGAAGCGTATCCTCGCAAATGACCTGACGTAGATTAAACGAATAAAATAATGTCAGTTGACTCCTAAGATTTTGCTGTAGGTAGGCAATCTGCATTACTTAACACGATGAATTGAAACATTGCAGGTGGCATACACCTTGCCTAAATTTAAGGAGTCAACTGACATTATTTAATTAGCCGACTGTACCTACGTTCTTGATCCAGTGATGAAACCAGGATATCTTCAATCTCTCTCGGCGTCTCTTTGAATGTGATATTATGTCTATCTGCCTTTCTTGCTCATTGTGGCTTATGGGAATTTTCGAAAATCATAATTTCCCGCTTAATTTTTGAGTGATTTCAGCTTGTAGCTTTCATGGTATATTCCTGAAGTATGCTCGCAGGAGTTGACGTTCCTTAAATTTGTACTTTTAGCATAAATACATCCATAAATTTTATCCAACAACTGTTGACTTCTGGAGCAGCGCTAGTGGTGCTACTCATAGGATTGAAATCTGGAAAAGTTTCGCCTGGAATCATTTTAATTGAAATGACAGCTGGTTTTAGCCTATTTCAGGAAAAGAAAGAAATCGGTTCTTAGAGGAAAAACACGGACAGATTTATGGTGGAGGAAGAATTCAAAACTTTTTTATCACTAAGTTGGTAATAATGGATCTTATATACCTATATACATGAGTGTAATTTACGGCAGATTATTTATAAAGTGTTTACTGTACAGAATACAATGGAAGATAGTTCCGTCCAAGAATGAAATCATTTTTAGAAACTGAAAATGGAAAATTATTTGGTGCGTGTACGATGATAATAGTAAACGGAAACGGTATAAATGAAAATACTTATACAAACTCATTCAAATGATTTGAGAGACTGATATCGACAATGATAACTCTCAATGGTGTGGTGACTCTATTCTTATACGGCAATATGAGAAGGCTTAAAATATAATAATCTAAACTTTGTTGTCATTTTAAGATTAAAAGAATCCAGGAAGTGAAAAGAGGTTTAAAAAATAAGCGCCATGTGTTCAGATAAAATGGACCTTGATGGAATGCTGGTTCCAGCGTATACCTAGTCTTCGCTGAGTGACTTTAATCAGGTGTAAAATTTGGCCCCTTTCCTCACAAAATCAACCGTGGAGAGGAAAAAAAATATCCTGTAACAGAAAAAACAAAGGAAGGGAATAAATTCAGAGAAAGGAAGCGTGTAACTTTTCGATAGCAGGAAACGGTTTAGTCTATAAAAAAAAGAAGGAAAAAAGAAAGGAACTATCCATGGTCTCCTTCCATTCTTTGTAACGGACTCATTCGTTTGGAAAGAAAAGTTTTCCCATTCATAAAATGACGTTGGCGAGAATGTAAGCGAGGAGGGGGCGGAAAACTGGACCTTTTACTATGTCCAATATCTCGCGTTCTAAAAGGGGTTCAGGGTATAAGCTCGTGTGCCAAGTTATTTTGTGCAAAGCTCGCCCTTCGTGTCACAAGTTACGAAAGCGGAGGCCCTTACGACTCAATTTCTGGGTGATGAAAAGAGAAATGAAAGGAAAAGAAAAGAAAAGAAAAAAAGAAAGATCACTTTGGTTGGGCAGCCTAATCAGCTTTGTAAATGTTGACAGAGTATTTGATTCTTATACACTGAGTGTTAGATGCTGTCAATTTTTGCCAGTGCTCTTTTTTTCAAAAGGCTGTTGCATCAAAATCCGCTGACATCGCAGCCATTTTGGCTGCTCACGAGTGACATTGTGGCAGCACCTGTCATTGCGGTCACTTCAGATGACTCCATGCGAAACTGTTCCAAATTGCAATCCGATGGAAAGCGCCACTAGGCGCATTTTGAGAATTTGCATTTCCGGAATTTTAAACTGCAACCAAAGAAAAAACGCTAAATCCAAGAGCGGCCTGTAAATTTTTTTTTGGGATTTTTGGAGCCCTAAATGAAAAAGATTGGTGGAGAATCAACGCCGTAAATTATGAAATTCATTTCGCTGTAAGCTTAGTGAATGCGAGTGATACATGTCTGTCTTTCTTACTATCACTCATTGAGTCGTATGAGAATTTTCGTATTTCATAATTTACGGCTTAATTTTTTATTGTTTCAGCTTGAAACTTTCAGGATATCTTCCTGAGGTACCTATGCTTGCAGGCGCCGAAGTTCCTCAAATTTGTACTTTTGGCGTAAATTAATTAATTTCAGCCAAAAGCGGTTGACTTTTTGAGCAGTGTTTCGCGAGGAATCACCTTAAGGTGACATCAGGGTCCATGAGTTTGAACCGTTGACACCACGTCACGCTGCTCAAAAAGTCAGCAGTTTTTGGCTAAAATTGATGAATTTACGCTAGTAGTACAAATTTAAAGAACGTCAGCACCTGCAAGTATACCTCAGGAAGATACCATGAAAATGTCGAGCTCATACACCCCAACAAAAAAACCGGAAAGTATGACATACAAAACTTCCCATAAACCTCGCAATGAGTGCGAGTAAGAACGATAGACATATGATCACTCTTACTCGTACTCACAAAATGCAACTCAATTATCGACACCTTTCGATAGATTATCGACGGTTCCCCTTATATTTTAGCGTTTTACAGGACTTGGGGGGGGGGGGGGCTCTTAAAATTTTGTTTTGTGCTTCATCGAATCTTGTCATGCTTAAAATCGAATTAGAATGCAACTAGCGAACGAGAAACTGAGAATTTCGAATGAGAATAAAAATGGTTGCAGTAAATCGAGACGTAAAATAGCGCAAAGTATTACAAGGTTCCTCAGAAGGAAGTCAAAAGTATCAAGTATTATTTCTACTCTTAAAATTAAATTCCTTCGAGCGACTCAGATGAGCAGAGACGTCTTCAAGTGTAGCTCTTTTAAGGAATAGCTCACCTTTAGCCGTCAACTTTTAATTAAAAGCATCTTACCTAGGAGTCCCAGGTGTTGAAATTTAATATTGTATTCGCTCTTTATCTTTGTCCCGCTAAATGCGCATTTTAAGTTGTCTGAGTGAAGGGAAACATGATGGTACAATAAAGAGGTAAGAAGCGTCAAATTCTGCCCCTTAGCTATTTTCTTGGAGTGTCTCTTGGCAGCTGCATTTTTGCGATTTTCACGGTCATCATGTTTATGATTGATTTGATGAAAAAAATAAAAGGAATACTTTGTTTGGCATTCCATTTTTGTCTCAAAAAAACCCTTCCAAAAACGGGAGAGTTATATCTATATTCTACCTACCACCCTAGTGGTTAGATAAAAAGATATCCACAGGCTTCAAGATTTTCTCAGAGAAAAAAAAATAGAATATCCAAATAACTGATCAAATTGGCTTCATTTAATCATAATCTTGTTTTTGTTGAGCTTTAGCTAAATTAAATGTAAAACATCACTTTGTAATAATAATAAAAAAAATAAAAAAAACTTTGCAAGACTTCTGTTTGAAAAGTTTTAAATTTTTTTAAAGATATATTTTAAATTACACACAGACAGACGTACCCAAATACATGCAACCTTACAATGATTTTTTTTTTCCGACTGGAGAATTTTTTATAGCCTTAAACATACAAAGACGTTTTGATCATACAATAGTCTTGCGCATTTATTACTTTCTCACTCTAACGAAGTTAGACATTGAGAAAGCATTGCGATGGCGCAAATGTCTGTTCGTTTGTATCCCGACATAACTTTTGAACCAATGATCCATACGCGTCCAAAGAGCCTCGCCAAAAAAGGGCCTTTGGACCCTTTTTTTCGTCCCTCAAAATCCTGGACCAAATATGGCTTAAATTACTTCTTAAGGTGACCTGATACTCGTGTTAAAATTTCAGCTTGAGTATACGCACGGTTTCCGAGATATGGGGGGCAAAGTTCCCCATTAAAAGCATTGAAATGTTGCAGCTGCTGCAACATTTCAATGCTTTCAATGGGGATTTTTGACCCCCCCCCCCCATATCTCGGAAACCGTGCGTATACTCAAGTCGAAATTTTAACACGAGTATCAGGTCACCTTAAGGAGTAATTTAAGCCATATTTGGTCCAGGATTTCGAGGGACGAAAAAAGGGTCCAAATTTGGCGAGGCTCTTTTGCAGAGAAGGTCCATTTTAACATTCTTCAGAGGGACTTTCTCTTGTTTTTTTTCCCGAAACTTTAAATTTTAAGCAAGTTATGGAGGACTTTGTCTCCATTAAAATCAATGGGTAAACATAAGGAAGACGGATTGGAATATTTCAACTATAGATGTTTCAATTTTGATTATAATTTGAAAACAAAAAACTTTCTGCAACCAGCCTACTATAAAATTAACCCCTTAAGGGTGACGGTCTGGGGATCTCCCCCAAAATATTAAAGGGGGGTCCGGCGGTTCTCGCAGATTAAGTTAGATATGAGGAAGTATTCGTGGGGTATTCCCTTTACAGTTTGTTCTCTTAATTATTAAAGAGTATTGTCTGACTTTTATTTAGATTTACATTTATTTTGGCTGTCGTTCAATTTTCTATTCTTTAAAAATACTATTACACCACGGAGAAAGATAAATATAGTAAGCGCAATAGGCCTCATCCAATATTTTCTTTTTCGACAAAGAGACTCATACGATGAGTATCGTCGTCATCCAGAAACTTTAATCTTCAATCTGCTCGAATATTTTCCTCCCATCATTTTCAGTCTCGAAACTCGTCTCTGAATGGGACATTAAAATCAATGCGAAGTTGCAAGTTCATTTTTTTATTGGCAAAGTTTTCTCCAAAACCAAGCGAAAAAAGAAAAGTTCCGTTGCCTCGTTATGTGCAATGTGCATATCATTGCCCAGATTGTCGCTCCGTATTAAACGTGACTGCAAAGTTTGCAAACTTGCCTGGGTCTCAAAACTGAATGGGAAACGGGCAGACTGAATGTTGCCGACTTAATCGAAAACGATTTTTCAACGGTATTGATCCACTGGCGTTATGGGTTCGTAAATAAAGTGTTGAATCTATTTGAATAAAATCCAGGTATTGGAGTGTATATAAACGGTTTTTTGTATGGAAGTCTTGAAAACATTTACTTCTTGATTATTGATTATTATGGGTCTGGTGGGCATAGCCTCTATGGTCTCCCCACACTCACTTTTAGAATGCATCGAAACCACAATCCATGTCCAAAGACACCGAGACTTGTGTAGATCTATTTTGACCAGTATTACTTTTGCTCACCGAAAAAAATTGCTAACTTTAGTATTTACTTACTTAAAAGAATAGTCAAGACTAAACATTCTTAGATTTACCATTTAAAATAGTTGAATTAAAGCAGCACGGGATTGATTTAACTAAATGGCCATACTAAAAATGTTTAGTCCTGACCATAATTTTAAGTAATTAGGTACTTGAAATTAAATTTTTTTTTGTCAGTACAACCTCTGCTATCTTGAGACCTCCTTGTGCAGATATATTATCCTGGCCTTCTAAGATTTAGCCACAACACTGAGAAAAATCACTTCTTTAAAAACAAGGAAACACGTTTACTTGTGACAGTTTTCCTTGCGCGAATTAAGTTCTGATTGCATGAAGGAGAATCACTGTCACAACAAGGAATCTTTTACTCGTAGCAGCCTGCAGCAGGCATTTTCCTTGGGTTAAAGGAGTCCCCCTTTAGTCAATATTTCACTGTGCAGTTTCTTTAACACAAACAGAATACACCTTGGATTAAAAAAATAATTCTCTCAGTGAGGGCAAGTGCACGTGGTGGACTACATTAACCTCTATTGAGCGATATTCATACGTCCCTCCCCCTCCATGTTCGACTCTGAAAGCCTTCCTAGTGTAGTTGAAGGTCCATATGAGCATCTAATAACTGCGATGCTGAAAAGAGTCTGTGAAAAAACTTGCCTGCACCTCCGGGGTTTGAACTCGTGACCTTTGGGTTGGCAACAGGCTGCTTAGATCACAACACCCACAGAAGCCGGCTTTGCTATTGTTTGTACTACTATATCTCCGTCTAATGACCACAAATTGTTGGATTCACCTTGCCAAGGTTGGTCTAACAAGTTACATATATGCTTTGAGTCCAACGAGCTATATCAATATAGAGAGGATTTATGGGACGTGATTTTGAAACTTCAAAGGAGATAGCCATAATGGAACTCGCTTCTGGACACTTTACACGAGCTCGGTTTGTTTGCCTCAGTTTTTTTAACCTTAAAAAGGAGGTTGTAATCAATCCTCCTGAAATATGCACGATAAAGAAATTGACGCGTGACAAAGACGATTCAAATTTTCTCACCTGGATAGTTGTTTTAGACTTCTGTGTCCAGATAGCCACTCTAAAACACTTGCACTTTAATTCAAAACCAATTTACTCGGACTTACTTATACAACTTCTGATTAAGGTTAAAAAAAATGAGGCAAACAAACCAAAACCAGATAGTTTTTATGCTGTCGCACTTTAAGATAGGACAGGACGCCCCTGGACGAACACTGAGAAAAATGTCTTGTTACCGTAACCGGACGTATTGCTAATACCTGCGATTTCTGGTATTTTGACACGTAAAACGTTGTGATTTCAACAGGAATTCCGGTCAAGTAACAGAAATTCCTATTGGAATAACAGGAATGCTTGTTGAAATAACAGTGATTCCAATCGAAACAACAGATATTCCGGTTAAGTAAATATTAACAAGACGCCCTGTTAAATTATAACGGGATAATTTTTCTCAGTGAAGAAGGAGGAAAAAACGAGGGAGAAGGACGGAGTGGAAGAAAAAGTAAAAGGAGAAAATGTAAAAAGAAGGTAAGAGAAGAGAAAAAAAAAAAACTTGATTTATTTAGCAACAAGGATATGAGCTATGATTAATATAATAGAACTGAAGCGCTCTATGGAGGTCAAATATCGGAGCTATAGCCGCTTGTTCCAAAACAGACGTGGAGTGCATCTCTTCTAATGTACGAGATGGGTTCGCAGCAGGATGACCGCTTCCACCGCTGACCCGAAGGATTATGCTCTGGGTCCCAGACGATATCGAGGAGGAAGGAGCCACCTAGCTGGCGGATATTGAAACAAATAAATTATTTTATTAGCTCCAGACTCGTTTGCGACCAATCGCTGAATTGATGCCCTTTCATCGCGCCTCACACCCCCCCCCCCCCTCTTGTTGCCTCTCACTCGTTAAGTGCACTCCCCTTGCACCAGAATATTCCATGACTTGGTTGCCAGACTACGAGCAAGAATATTGCTACTCAATACACCGACAAACACACCCTCACACACACAGACATCACACACACACACACACACACACACACACACACATACATACATACATACAAGCACATTGAACTCAACGGGGAGTAGGCAAAATTTTCATTTAATCTGGGGACCCTGCTCAACGACCTCAGTGATTTACTTTACAGCCCCGATTTTTTTTCGTAAATAAATGTATATCAAGGAGGAAACCCCCGTATCTCCGCAGCATACCCGTAGCATACGACGGCCATTCGTAAAGTAGGAAAATATTGTGCATATCTCGAGATAACCAAAGAAGATAACTAGCATTTGCAAAAATCAGCTTTATCCAACATACTCTCAGCTTTCTATCGAGCTATAGTGTTATGCATTTGGCTTATTTGGTTCTCGAGTGACGTTATTTTTACCACACTCGCCTCTGTGCGCGTTAAGGAGCTCGTTGGGTATCTACGTTTCCCGATCAGATTCCGTTGATAAGAATTGTGATTGTCAATTCAGTGCACTCACACATCAAAAGAAGATACAATGATTGATGCAAATTGTTCACCTAAAACTTTCATCATGATTTGACCCCTATTAATGCTTTTAAAAAATCAAGCATTTCGTAAATCAAATTCAGACATACCGTTCATAACATTTGAAAATATTAACAATGGAGCAGTTGCAAGGGTCTGAAATGTTGTGTTTTTTATAAGGAAAATTATAGTACTTGATGACCGAAGAACAATGGTGCCTCTGGTTTTTTTTCCAAGTGCCCGCGTTTTGGAGATACACTCGTGTGAAGTTGCAAAAAATCGTGGGTGCAGTGAGTCACTGCACCCACGATTTTTTGCAACTGCACCCACGAGTGACGTCACTGCCAGTGACGTCACTACGCGGAATCCCCATTTAAAACAAAGTATTTTGGACCAAAATCTCATCTCCGGAATAATGGGACTTCATCAGAAACCAAAGGCATCTTTGTTCTCAGCTCATCAAGTACTTTCATTTTCTTCACAAAAAACGCAACATTTCAGACCCTTGCAACTGCCCCATTCCAAGTTTTTGGAGCTGTAACCTTGAGTTAAATGAAATGGCATCAAAATAAATCCAAAATGAACGGATTTGAGTAGAAAAAAAGGCTCTTTCCGTGAGCCTATTTTTGGATGGAGCAAGCACGAATCGAAGTTAGCGGCTCTCCCGATAAAGCTTAGCAATTCGCTTTTCATACGCAAATTTTGAGCGCTTTATATCGCGCATACGATGACCGGTTAGAAGCGATGCTCAGCTCTATAGGAACGAGTGGTGAATTGTCGATTAACAGTGATAGTTGATTAAAAAGCTCAGGCGCGGGGCCAAGTAAAGGTTGACGCAGAGCTAACACCTGTCAGGTTTTCATTAATCCACTTGTAGTTTGAATAAACCGTCATCCGCTTCTTCTCTCGTCTCTCCCTCTCCCCACTCCCCTCTCCGCTGTGACACCGCCACCAACCCAGCGCTTGGCTCAGCCTTTGACCCCCTTTTTCAGCAATTGTTGCCAAATTTCATCCTCACCGTGTATAAACTTTCAGTTTGTGAGACGGTCGTTTGTAGACAATCCAGTGGAGGCTCGTGTAATCCGGCAACAATGTTTTTACTCTATTCGAATATGTGTAAAAGAATCGACTCAATAATGAGGCAACGCTTCACGTTAAGCAATGCTTTACCAAAAATCGATTTATTGTGCATGCAGATTCTAAAAGAGGAAAGCCCGCATTGTTGCCAAATTGCACGAGCCACCACTGATTTATGGACGCAATCTGTAGAGATAAAGTACTATCAGACGCTTAAGTCTTGATAGTCCAGAACTCGAGATTTCCAAACATTAACTTCCTTTCATTCCGATAAAAATAAAATCATGAAGGACACGTTGAAAATATTTCGTCAATTGATGTTCTTATCACCACCCAGCCCCTCTGTTTGACGCGATCGGCTGAAAACATACCCGGAGCTTCATTGAAAGAATGAGATAGCTCATAATTTTCTCCATGAAGTCTTAAGTATCTTCGTTCAGCTGGAGTAATTAATGACCTATATGCATTGTGAAAAACCAATGCAGAAAACTAAAATAAATTGATGCAGGAATACATGCATAACTGACAAAAGAATGATATGCTGAAGAAGTTCAACGTGATATATGCCGCACCTGCTGCATGGAGCTCCTTCATTTTATGGAGTAGGCAAAAACAATACCACGAAGCACGAATAGTTAACTATCCAGGAATTGCGATGAACTTGATGTTAGAATCTTTGCTGTTTTCTCAATGTTTGAAACTGGTGATGTCACGTCGGGCGAATTTGTCTGTTAAACGAAAAAACAAAGAGACTTTAAAAATGTTTAGAGCATGTCCTTCTGGTTCATATGAGATCGGCGCACTATATTTTTCTTTTTACATTATTACTCATTTTATTCAGAGAAACTGAGGCTCTCACAAAAATGAATGTAATTTGATTTTTAAAAACAAAACAAAAAACAAAAAGAAAAAAAAAAACTGAATTACATTTTCCTTTTCTCCTCCTTTGCCGTTAAATTTAATTTTAGGTGCTTTTTTATTTTCAATGATGCAAGTGACCATTCCATTCTTCCTCATCACGTTTGAAAAGAGAGTGCGACGGATAAAGCGAAGTCATGCGTTTAATTTTATTGCGACCTGGTTTATCTCTCGTAGGAACCTTTTCCCTTTAGCGAAACCTCGCGCAGTTGTAAGACGTAATATTTTAGTTCATTGGTGCATGCAAATGTTCTTGAAGTCTCTAATTGGAGTTGTAGTAGATTCACTTTTCGTTACAATAGAGGCTTCAGAATAGCAGAAAGAAAAATTGCATTTCGACGAGTTATTTGAATTTTTGCAGTCTTAAAAACGGTATCGTTTATGTAGTACATGTATACATATTATAAACCTACAAATAACAAATAAATTTCTTCCACTAGTGATTTTATAACAACCTGTTAATGTTTTCTCCTTTTTCAAGATAAAGGACCTGTCCCATTAAGGGTCATTTTCTGCCCCCATTTGGTCAAAAATTAAAAGTCTGAAAAAAGGATAAAAACTGTGGATTAGATCTTAGACTTGTAGATCTACTCTATCAGAAAATATCAATGAAAGGGATATTTATGATTGGTTTGTATGTACATTTCATTCGTGTATGAATACAGTTAGTCCTGCGATTTTTTTCGAAAAATACAGCTATTTTTTACTGTAACAGTGGAAATTCAGGTATGAGCACAAAAGAGTAACATCGTCTGCTTTGAATACGTTGTTATCTGCGTCAAGATAAGTATTTCGCTTGCGCTTGTACTATTACTTTCAAAAGAAAAGACCCTGATTGAAATTCCTATTCTTAAATTGTTCTGTTGTTTTCAAGAGAACTTTCGATTTTTAATGACATACTTTAAAACAGGGTTCCAGGGTTTTTTTCTTTTGAAAGTCGTAGTACACCTCAAAGTTAACTTAATAGGTAAGGTTATAGGTATTGGTGTATGACCGTATTGGCGACTTAATTCCCATTTTTTTTTGAAAAATCACAAAACTATAGCATATTCATGCACAAATTGGGTGCACAAACCAATCATAAATACTCCTTTCATCGATATTTTCTGTTAGATTAATCCTGCAATCACACGTAATTCATAGTTTTTTTTTGTTTACTTTTTTCAGACTTTTCATTTTCGACCAAAAAGGGGGCAGAAAATGACCTAAGACATGTTCTTTTAGCACTCTTCCATAAAGTTGGGGCGATTTTCTACAACTAAGGATGAAAAGCAATTGAAAAAATGGGCCACCAAAAAAGAAAAGAAGGTTTTGGACAATAAAGATAAGAATCTTCCTGTGTCGTAGAAATCAGTCTTCTTTCCTATCCAAATGAAAAAGCGCTCGTCTCTTTAGAATTAAAAACGGCTCAGCACGGCAAGGCTTTAGCCGCGTGTGAATGGAATCCGTAATTTAGAATTCTTTAAGCGGAGAGAAAATAAAAGTAAATTAAATTTTGAACAATTAAGTAATGAGCAGTTTTGCAAGGGAAGGGAGAGGGTGTTGGAACGCTAGCGGGGGAGTGATAGTTATTATAAAAAAAAGAAGAAAAAAAAGGATGCAGTGGAAGAGGGCGGATGGAAATGGAATGAGAAAGCTTAATTACGAGGCGCGCGTGGGAGAGGGAACTGCGGTTCATTACCTGCGCAGTTAGTGTATATGTGGGGCAGAGGAATGAGATGGAATGGGATGGAAGGAAAGGGAGAGTGGAAAGGTTTGGCCGTTTGCGCGTTGGTTGGTGAACATGCATATTCTGGTGCGAAATTAGTTGGCCTATCTGAAGACCGCAAAGCTAAAAAAAAAAAAAAAAAAATAATAATAAAAAAAAAAACAAAAACAAAAGCTAACCAACAAAAACAAAACAAAAACAAACAAACAAACTATGATGACACCTTTTCACTGACGAGTATTCTGAAAAGTGGATCTTCATCGACTACACGAACAGACTCTATCGACTACTGTGGTTCTTCGTCGCTGCATTCATCTCTGATAGATCAGCAATGGGGATCTTGCAAACTTTTGCTATGGGGGATTGAAGAGTTGATTCTTGCTTAAAAACCTGTAAAAATGACTATAAGTACACTAAAGAATCACGAAATTTACTCTCAGAATCGGGCTTAATGGCGGAGAGACGCAGGTATAATGGGAGATTCCTATCTAAATCGAGACATATCTCTGTGTTTCCGTAGAGAAAGTGACATAATAGATAGGAATCTCCCATGATACCTGCGTCGAACCACCATTACCATCTTGCCGTTATAGCAGTTTTGTGAGTTTATTTACTGAACTTCAGACTTTCTTTTCGTGATTTTTGCTGGTCTTTACATAAGATTGGACTATTTATTTGCTTATAACAAAAGTTTGTCAGAGCCCCATTATTAATGCCAACAAATCATCAAGATATCGAGAACAACCAAACGTCTGATCATTGCCTTAAAAAAGAAAATTTGAAAAATACTCGTGGTGGTCAATCAGTAGCCAATCCGTGAATCTGGGTCTTCAGGTTTCTGAAGTGACTGATCCAGATTGACTAGCGCGAGAAATTTTCAAGTTTTTATTTTTAATGCATTACAATTTCGAACTATGGTCGAGGTTTCCGGGTTTCTGTGGAATAAAATAGTGAAAAGCCGTAGTTTACTTTGAAATTTGATGTAAGTTACAAACAAGCGCAATCTATGTAGTTTACATAGCTGTTATAGCTAAAATTCCAAGTTCTGAGCATGCAGTTTCATTTTAGGTGTGCGTTTGACAAAATATATCAAAATACGATGCGGAAATAGGACAAAGCCTCTTCCCAGAAAAGAATGCAAATCTTAATGCTGTCGTAAGTTTTCAATTTTTATCCGATAGTTTTCATATTCCCAATTGAGTCATGACTTGACTCAGAGGAAACCGAGCTCGCTCTGAGCACGTCAGATCTAACATTTTCAAAGCTGTAACTGCGGTTTGGCAGAAAACGTTTGAATCGGTTTTATGGGGGAAGAACTTATATAATAGAATAACAAGAAAAATAGTCACACTAACTTGAAAAATGAGTGCAATATGGTCTAAATATCCTCCTTTCCCCTTTCGAAAAAGGAATAGACCGATTTCGTGAGACGTCACGAAAATAATTGGATCCAAACAAATGCCCTGTCTCCATCGCTCTCACACGCAGTTTCCAGTAAGAAATCGGATTCTTTTAAAATACAAATTCATGCTAGCAAACAACCAAATCTCTCAGATTATATTACACCATTGGATTCTACGCATCTCAACGTATAATTACGCTGTAAGAAAATTTTCGAAACGCCACACTTTAATTCACAATCACAGATAAGTACGTACATCGGAAAAAATAGTGTGTTGTGATAATTATTCTTTCTTCAATTTCTAGTTGATAACTTTTCTTCGGTATTATCACTTTTGTAATTTTTAGTTCGTACACCGGCAACTCCATGAATGATCTTGATGACCAGGGCCCAAAAAAAAAAAAAAAAAAAAAAAAAAAAAATCGGGGCAGATGGTCTTCTAAAGTAGTTGGATGGTGATTGGTGAATTCATACCTGGGGTTTTAAATGGCCGTCAATGCTCACCGATCATCTATACGTTCAGAACCGTTTGTCTCGAAGATTTTTTAGGGCCCCTATTGCAACCTTTGATCGCAATAATGCACTTTATTTTTGGAAATTATCCGGTCATTGATAGTATCAAAAAAATCAGGCTCATCTGTATCAGCTACCTCCGAAACATGGAGTTTAGATAAATTTGTCTATTTTGATGCCATCAAAATCCGAGATAAAAAACTACCGAACATTTGGTTTCAGCGGTGTTCAAAGTCAACCGGATCATGTGACTTTAGGATCGGGTATATAGTCGCGAAAATATGTTTTTCATAATTCTTGAATAAAAGTGGTTTTCAAACTCGAGTTATACTCGTCAGTATTTAGCCTCTTTATCTGCGTAGATGGGAGGGAGGGAGAAAGAGGAGGGGGGGTTAAAAAACAAAAGCGAACAAACAATCCAACTGTAAGCCTATACCAAGGCGGCTGCCTGCTCCCATCAAACTCGGTCATGAGAAGCGATATCGGCGAGAAATATGAGGAGGTTCAATCAATTTAACGGCGAAGGGGTTTTGTAATGGGCAATAAAGTAGCATTAGCCGAATTGGACCGAATACAACATTGAATATTCCTATACGCGAGTTTTGCAGTCATCTGTTCTGTTTTCCTCATAAATCGAACTAATTGGGCTCGGTTTACAATTTACAGATGTTCGCCTACTCAATACTCATTTTAGGGAAAGTAATAAATTCAGGCTTATGCTATGCGTTTCGCAGCCGCTTTCACTTATTGGTTGTAGTAAAAATCATCATCAACTTCGAGCGAAACTACCATCTTAATTTTTCACATGGTATACGTGGCTCTGAGGAACGAATTGCTTCAATGCTTCGAATTAATAATTTTTTGAGGGGCATGTGACAAGCATGTGATGAAGCGCGACGAAATATAAATGAAACAACTCATTTACTGTTTGAAAACCAGATGTATTTGACTTATTTTTTCGAACCTTTTTTTTTCCTTATTTGTTTGAGCGTTTTAAAGTACATAAGTACATTGTCATCACCTGCTCATTTGACCGCCATCTTGTAATTTTGTTAAATGCATTTACAGAGTTTGTCCGTGGATTTTGGAACTTTCTGATGCTCTCAACTCAACGTTATTTCCAAGTAATTTTTAGTAAGAATCAACCCTTCATTACTAGAGTTCCTTGTATGTAAAGAGTTAATCCAAGAGGGTAGTCATTAGTCAACCTTTGATTGGTCATGAGTTTTAGGCTATGTTGGCGTCGCCATTGGATGCGTTTTTGCACAATTGTTTACAGACACTTGTTTACAACGAAGGGGCCCAACAATATTTTACGGATAAAAAAGTTCATTGTCGATGAACTTGTTAATTTTAATCATGAATGTACCTCATAAATGTCTATAATTCCCAGAATAATTTTCAAAATCGTAAAATGATGTCGATCATAGAAAGATTACACCATTAGAAACTTTAAGGCACTGCAATCTTTGCATTGAATCGAAACAAAACAACGGCCCTAAAGGGGTGTCTCCACCTGCGAATTTAAAAGCGCGAATTGACCACTTGAGCCAACAGGCTTCTTCGTTTTCGATACATCGGACTCGACCTATCGACTTCAAGGCAGCTCGTTGGCGCAATCAGTTTATTCGCGCTTTTAAATTCGCAGGTGGAGACGCCCCTTAAGAATGTAGAAAGAATTGCAAAAACGCATCCAAAGGCTGGGCTTGGTCTCACTTGTCTTAATTCTCTGCACAATGAAAAACAAAAGCGATAGTCATAATATCAGATTCAAGTCATATTATCAGAAGCACAACGATATGTGAATGACCGAAAGTCTAGTACTTCAACCAGAAAATTCTGATGTTAAAACCAAAATATGGTCATCGAATTAGAATTTCCTGAAAGAATTCAAGAACTATGGTTCAACTGCGAACATTAGAATTATGGTAATGGGTCTGTTGCAAACTTTTGCTACAACGATTAAGAGTGTCGAATCAAATGTCAAATCGTCTGAAAAGTCCATTGGTGGCATCAGAAAGTCATAATATGCAATAATAAACTCCCAAGTCCCAATAGGCGTTTAATGAAATCCAAGATGGCGGATACATATCGAGCAATTTGTACGCATGCACCACGAACATCCAAGGATAGCCAATCACACAATATCAATCACAATCAATCACAACGTAAACAAACACATAACCTCTACCTCCAGTGAGGTTGTCAAAGTTGGCCATCCTTGGATGTTCACGGTGCATGCACACAGATTGCTCGATATTTATCCGCTATCTTGGATTTCATTTAACGCCTCTTGTGAGTTTATTATTGCATTTTATGACTTTCTGATGCCACCAATGGACTTTTCAGGCGATTTTACATTAGATGCAACACTCTTAATCGTTGTAGCAAAAGTTTGCAACAGACCCATTGTACTATCCCTGACATAAGTGCACATATTGTCATGCTTCTCTTGTAATTTCTTTGTTCAGTGCATACAAGGGATCTGTCCAAAGTTGTAGCATCTATTGTCGTAGTAAAATTTTGCAACAGACCCATTTGGGTAAAAAATGTCGAAACACCATGTAAAGATGAACTCATGTTAGCCTAGCGTTGGTGTGACAGTCATCTTTTGGGTGGGGTCCAGCCGAGAGAGTCGCGCGATTCCGTGGCTCTCCGCGCGCCGCGTTCTCGACAGCAGAAGCAACGCGCGACGACGCGACGCGACGCGACAGAGGTATGCAGCGAGCGCGACTCAAAGCGAGTCCGCAAGTTGACTCACAACTCAGTCTCCTCGGCGGATGCGTTTAAGGAGGGCGTGCTGTATCGTATCAAGCCCCGAGAAATCACGGGAAAGCGACGTGTTTTTATCGCTCATATACCTTCCCCTAACGCAACGTTACCATAGTATCAAAATTCAGTTTCGTATTTGAAAATTGATCGATACAATAGCATCGATCATTAAAAAGTCGTCACTGTAATGAAGAAAAACAGGATGAAACCTCATTGTAGCTACCTACATTTTTACATGAGCTGTGGATTATAATAAAAGTAGATATTCGAAACAGAATAAATATACAAACCCTTGCCACGAAATAATGTCATGCAAATGTTTCTCAACTGAGGCAATTAATTGAATTGTCTGCGTTTTTCGGGCCCCGACCTCGTGGTTAATTTTTCCGCGAAACACCGAGTTACCGTTCGGACCGCATTTTTCGCGATTATTCAAAGAGGACCCGTGTGAATTATTGTGACCACTAATTAAATATTCTCGTCAAGGGATATTAATTATAGTCACGCACGGTTGATGATTTTTTTTTTAATGCTCCGTGGTGAATGACATGATATTTTCGGTAAAAATTGTGTATCCGAGAGGGATTAAAACAAACGATGGATTTAATCAGTTGATGCATTGAGTTTATTTATAAACTATCACCTGAGAGTATTGGTTTCTATTAAAGGAAAATACGAAACAAAAAAACATTGAAATTGAATAAATTGCATTTCATGTGCCGAATGAATCTTGAGTTTTTAAGTTTTCTTTTATATTGTGATCAATTGTGTCTATATTGTATATATTTAGATTTTGCTTTTAATTATTACAGTTGGTGGCATAAGTTTCTTCTTTCAAAGTAACTTCAGTTCAAACCACAGAAAGTTCTTCGAATTTAAGAGTTTTCTGAAAACCAAAAAACTCTCATCTTGACAATAATACATGGATTAATTTTGTCTTTCCCCCCTGTAAAAGCGTATTTTTCAAATTTACTGTTGGTGCTTCTACGGTTTATCTACTTTGCCAGTCGAGTGTGCGATTCCTCGATTTAGTTTTCTAAATAAAATTGTCTTTTCAATTTCTGGTTCAACTTTAATGGTCCAAGATGTTTTTCACCTTCGACGAGTTTTTAAAGTTTACTTAAAGTGATATTTGACTTTGGTGAAAAGTGAGAGAGAGCGGGATTGAAAAAGTCAGCGTTTTCTAGTGTTGTTCCGTTTGCATTTATAAGTCGTAATGCTGATAAAACATTTCGAAGCAAGAACGGATTCACTGTTGAACTATGGTAAGTTACAAGAATTTTACAAACTTTAAGTGAGCACTCAATCTTTTGATAAGTCTAATAACTAGTCAGGTAATAGTGAACCAATATCACAACCAGCAAGTTCGACAATTTCGTAAAAATATTGATGTCACGTAGGTACAGTACGCTATTGATATGCTCGCACTTTCATTTCATTTTTAGATTTAAAACATAGTACATTTACTTATAACGTAAATAAGTCTTAAACTTCATCAATTTCGAAAAATTCAAACAGATTTTCCAGCCTCTATAAAATATTGATGAAGCAATTCTGATTGTCTCTGTCACAGAAGGGTGATCGTAATGAACAAATGAAGTGGGAATCAAGTATTTTCGAACCCCGTCTAATGGTCATCGACTTAACGTGAATGAAAAGTAAACAAAGATAGAAAAAAATGTTTTTGAATACTTATAGATATTTATCTTAATATGGGATCGCCATACCTTCCTAAGCTTTGAGATTATACATGGATCGTCCCCTGGTAAAAATGACGACTATACGACTATTCCAAAAACGACTATAAACATAGTTGCCGACTATAATCTATAGTTGGCCAACTATAAATCCATAGTTGGCCAACTATGTTTATAGTCGTTTTTGGAACGGTTATAGTCGTCATTATTACCAGGGTCTGGATCATTAACCGTTTCAATACCAAGCCAACTGTATTTGTTTCTGTGACTGGCAGACTAGATCGGCCTCTCAAAATTTCAATTTGATTATCTCATTAATTGCAACAAGAAATTGTTAACATTTGAAAGAAAATGTTCCCTCGAGCGCCTTCTAAAAACTGTGCATGCAAAATCAAGACTGTGGTGTAGGAATATTTAACAAACCATTTAATTTGAAAGAGCGAATTTGGTTTGTTTTGTAACCTGGCACTAAAAGGGAAAAATTGGCAGAGATCCACAGTTTGTAAACGATTACTCTCAGATTTTACGGTAATTTTGGAGGTTTCTGTGGTGTCACTCTTGAATCTTATAATTTTAGATTGCAGTTTATTTGTCGGACTTTTTAAAAAAATAGTTTCTATAACATAGAATGACATGTCATTGACCTAGCCTAATAATCTATATTCTCACCAGATTCCAAATAAATTCATTATTCTTACCCCCAGAATCAGCGATGAATTTATTTTTCTCCTGAGAATTTTAATCTTTGAAAGTTCTCGGTGAATGTGAACACTCTTTTTTATTCCTTATCGAATCGTGAATTTTTTCTTTTTACGGGTGTTGATAAATATCTCAAGAGTCTTGTGTGTTTCCACCAAAATTAGTTGTTAAAATACTTCTGAAGATACCAAATCTGCATCAAAAGAACTAGACCCAGATTCAAATGAAAGCAATAACTTATTTCTAAAAATAAGCGGATTCAAAAAATTCTTCAAAATGTCGTTTGGTTCTTGAAAACAGAACCAGAACCTCGAATATTGAAATTTCGATAAGCAGAGGATTGAGGTTCACATACTATTCATAATTTTGGCAGTTTTTGTTCTTAAAATGAACTTTTTGTCATCATCATTGTAATCTTTTACTAGACAAGGTTTCCTTCCTAGAAAATTGGTTCGCAAGTTTGATCACTCCGTAAAAGGAATAAAACTACTTTGAAACCATGGATAGATAACTTCAGTCATGAACCGCACGCGTAATTTATTTTCTTTGATAAAGCAGGTGTGCTTAGTCAATATTGATTGACAGGATTGATGATTTCTTTTCCTCTCGAAAAAACCAAGTATAAAACAGAGGGTAACAAGCGTGTTCTTAAAAAGTTTTATCTCATGCTATGCGTTTACTGCGTGTGTTTCTGATGCGTTAAACGGGTTGTTTTATTGATCTGCGAAGTGGACTAAGCTTGAAATTATTGTCAGGTGAAAAAGAACAACCCGTTTAACTTATCAGAAACTCAAATAATGAACGCTTTGCATGAGATAAGAATTTGTAAGAACGTGCATATACCCTCCGTTTTTAACGTGATTGTTCCAAAGAGCTCCTTATTTGTTAATCGATTATTACGAAAAATCCTGTTCACCGAAAGCTAATAAGTAGACTTATCGTATAACCCTTATGTTACCGAGGTGTTTTACACCTTCTGATAAACAAGGGGGGGGATTTTTACCCCGACTTGAAATCATTGCTGATGGCTTAGTTTTTAATATTTTTCAATCTGTAAAAACCACCTTGCCTAGTATTCTCTGATTAATAATAACATGCCTTGTTTTGACAAATTTTGCAATTTTTAAATGTTTGGTGAGGAAATTTCTAAAAAAGCACTTCATTCAAACATTCCAAAAGTTGTGACCGTTCCTTTGATTTGTTTAAATTTTGAAATTTGGATGCAACATAAAATCCCAGAAACAATCACATATTCTGAGACTGCACGAAATAAGAGCCATAAGATCACATGAAAAAATACTTTTTTTCTCTCAATATTTCGAAGGGCGAAATTTTCCCCTCAGCTACTTTTGTGCATATAAATACGGAAAAATTTGATGAAAATGTCTGATTATTTGTGGAAATCTTCTAAATATCTTCGTAGAGGCTGACATTGAAGCTCAAAATGATTTGTTCAAATGTCAGCTTTTTATCTTTAAAAAAGTGACCCGGGGTGAGAATTCACCCCCCCCCCCCCCCCCGGGGGGCAACACAAGGGTCAATGAAACTCGCATTTATAGACAAGGCAATGATAAGGGGGTCATCGACATGATGTGTATCGAAACTCTTCATTTGTGACGTCGTTATCAAATCAGTCAATAGAGATTTTACCTGCGGACCTTGCAAATCTCTTGTCGAGACGAATAACAAATGAGCTGCCTGCGTCGACGGAAATTAATTTCGGCACGACTTGACGTAACAAAAGCTCGGCTCCAAAACGAAGGAAAGTTTGCGGCGATAATTTCGCAGCCATGGAGCCATGCTCTTGCTCTAGTCTGCGATATTATTATTAGTTCCTTATTTTGAACCGAGCGCTGGCAATTCAGGAGTTTTCCGCGGAGCTCGTGATGTAAATCACCGATGTGATTATATACTACGTTTTTGCTCGACCCGTATCGGCGTTGGACTGGAAATTTAATGTTCTCCTCAGTCACAATGTAACCAATCTACATTTTGCTAATATTTTCATGATGAAATATTTTACATATACCCATTTTGGACATCATTTTCTGGAACTCCGTGAAATGTGGAATGGTCAAGGGGTATTGTTCAGAATTTTGCTCCTCTAATGCTGACTCGGCTATTTGTTTTAACCTGAATACAATGGAACACAATGAACCACAACGAACCATAATGGAGCACTTCCGTTCTTTTTTCTGTGGTGAGCCATCTCGTTTCGAGTGTTCCATCGAAATGGAACGGGAAACTCTAACCACTCTGACGGGTCGGTCTACCGATTATGGTTAGCTACGTTCCATCTAGATATAACCTTAAACCCATAAATTCTGCTTTAATTAATCTTGAGTTCTTTGACCAGTTAACTTGTTTATGGCTCGAGTTTCATTTCGAATTTAAATAGCCTATTCTCAAATGATGACACAACAAATAAATAAATTAGCCAAAATAAAAAATAAATAAATTAGCCAAATAAATTTATCAAAAGGTAAACGAAAGACGTGCGAAACGCGGGAATAGGAGGTTTTAGTGATGACATCATCCGGTGATAAGTGTTCCAAACAAAGAAAAACTGTCTCTCTCGCTCTCACGTAACCTCCATGTACTGCTATCTCACTCTCATTTCAAAAATCGTATAGTGAGACATATTTTGTGAAAGTTGGCAGAAATGAATTTTAACGCAATTTTGATAATTATATGTAATAAAACAGGGCCCTGTCTACGAATTTCGAAACTAGGAAGAGATGGGTGTACATGGGGGTCACGGGAGAGTGAGTGAGATAGTTCGGAACGCTAAGCAAGTTTTATCACAACCGATTGGGACCGATAAGTGCTTTGTTGTGATTGATGGCTAACTGTTGACTTCGCCCTAAAACCGTCTATTTGGATGAATCCGTTTTTTTTGTTTTATTTTTTAAACCAGAACGCTAGACGAACCGCAATCAACCAACCGTAACTGATTGTGAGGGCGACCCGTTCCGTCGAGTTTCGTGTTTAAAAAAAAAAAAAAAAAAAAAAAAAAAAAATCAGCCCGATGGACAAAATTGTCTTGAATGTACCGAAAACTTGAGCTTTAATAATTAAAAAAAAAATATTTGAGGCATACCAAAAACTGAATTTTGTCGAATATTTGTTTTTAGGGCTTTGAATCGGTAACCATTTTTGTTTTGGTTCGGTTCGTTGTTCGGAATTCGGGATTCGCAAAAAAGGAGTTCGGTTCAGGTTCACGGAGACAGTGAATTCGGCGGTTCGGTTTGGTTCATAGCCCTGATTTGTAAAGATGAAATGAGTGTAGGATTTTTGATGGATAGCGAATTGTAAATAGTACAGTTGTTTTCACGATAAGTATCGAATACTAATTCACTGGCCTGTATTACACGGAAAAAAAAAAAAAAAAAAAAAAATAGTTTGCCCGACTAATGATTGGTGAATATAGTGCAATCAAATTTATTGGTTTTACATATCCAATAAATTAGACACAACAACCATCAATTATGGGCCGTGAGGTAGGTCAGCGTGAGACTGAACGTGAATGCTGAAATATTTACCTTAAGTCACAGAATGTGGGTTGGGGGGGGGATCTCAAGAATGAGATGAAGATCCGAAGTCGGAGAAACTGTAGGAATGGTCATGATCAAGACAAGAGAGAAAAACGCTAAGATTATCGGAAGCTGACATTAAATTGATGGGTCCATCGCCCACCCGCAGAGAAAAAAAATTCACAGCGTGGGACACCATAAGAGGAAAAGAGCACACAGCTTGAGATCAGATAAAACTAGGAACAATTCTTGATTTATATCGTCTCATATTACGGAAATGTTGTCTAGCGCCTTTGGGTTTATCTTGGCTCGTACTTTTATGCTCCAACTGTATAGGTCACTGGGTCATACCACTCCAGTTTAGATTGTAAAATATGTCGCACACAAACTTAATTTAAACCGTATGCTCCTTTTGTTTTGTAGTTGCGAAAAGCGCAATTATTAAGTACACTCTTCTGTTATCGATTTAAAATATTTGATAATAGGTTGCGATATTCTAATCAAAGTCATACAAGAACTCTGCCGGAAAATAATGAGCATTTTTTTTCCGTTTTGTTTTTACATGGAACACGATAGAACAAGATAGGACGATTTTTCAGCTAAGAAAAATGAAAATTGTGAAGCAGTCATTGGTCTGATTTAAATTTAAGATAAAGTTTCGTTTTAAGTTGTAAGGAAGTTATGGAGGATAAAATGTTTCCATTAATTTGAATAGAGAAATGGATGTACATAGGGAAAATCGAAATATATCAAATATAGCTGTTTGAATTTTGATTAAAAGCAAAAAAAAAATCTGCACCCAGCCTAATGTAAAATTAACCCCTTAAGGGAGTCTGGGGGTTTCCCGCAGCAAATATAGAACGGCATGTGGGTCCCCTTCAGATTAAGTTTGACTCGAGGAAGTGTTCGTGGGGTATTCTCTGCAGTTTAATTTTTCAAAGTTTTTGAGTTAAAAATGGCTGCAATTGGAGCTTAATTGTCCTCACCAAAAGTTTTCTGTGGGTTCCAGCATTTCCTTCGGTTATTATTGTTTATTTTATGTCAAGTCGTCGCTGCTTCGTTTTCTATCTTGTTTCTTTGTAATAAATAAGTGTTCTTTGAAGATTTGAAATACAGATTGGTAAATAAGAATTAAATACCTACCTCATAAATGTTTCCCCATAGATTACGGAGACAAAACACACGCTGAAAACAAACAAAAAGTCTGTTTTACAAACGAATCTGTTCACTGTCGTATGGCCTATTTTACTCTCAAAATACATGTTTTAAGTTCATGAACCTTTCCTTATTTCTACTTAATGCGTAAACTACGCAGACGTAAAATTTATGCAGAAACCTCACACTGTCCTGAAACTTATCTGAATACTAAAGTTAATTACTTATTTTAACCAGAGAAACGAAAATATATTAAAACTCGATTGTGTGTATGTATCCGGTAATTTATTTAGTCCCACAATGTATAAACGGGTTGGAATAGGTATGCAATTATCAAAGTTAAGATCAAATCAGTCACCACCTCCGAACAAAGTTTTTATTACAAAACTTTTTTGTAATTAATTGCCGACGAGGCAGAAGATTAATCTTCCATTGTGATTTGTGGGGAGTGTTAATTATGAAAAGACTTTGCTTCTATTCAATGTGTTTCACAGGGCAACACACCTTTTTTACGTTAAAGGCTGGTCGTATTATTATTTATCTCATCTCTCTCCCAATTTAATAGTTTTAGAAGGTAGCATGATGAAATTTAACAGGAATAATTTAAACAGGATTCTTGTAATGATAAGTAAAGTTGAAGACTTGAAGAAAAGACAAAATTATCGA